>BLKM01000318.1:136434-501654 GCA_013340265.1 Coptotermes formosanus | reverse complement strand
CCCCAAGTAGGTCATCGTAATGGGTACGACTGCAGAAAACATGCACACTCACTGCTCACACGCTGGCTGCGTGTTCAGATAACGTGCACAGCCTTTCTTTATGAAAGATAATGGAACATGTCACGTTCCCAAACCGTAAGCAATTGCCCCTCAGAGCCTTAGGCTATGCAGCACAAACACTAACCTGACAGCAACAAGCAGAGAGCTGGTCTTCCAACTACAGCCAGCACCGGCCTATTTTCGACTCTCCTACAGCGCCACTGTCGTGCGGCGTTTTATAGCTAATGACCCCAATCCGTCGCAGTTGACCTGCGCACTGCTAGCTGCTGACAAGTACGTCCACAGATCAGCTGACTTCCTCCCTCCTTCCCTTCGACCGCTCAAACCGTCTATTAATCGTCGTAATCGAAACTTTTAATTTGCCTCGAATTTTCAGGCCATGCTCCACACGTTCATTTTGTTGTTCTCAACAGAAGTTGTATTCTTTTTGTTCCTGCACTCACTTATATAATTGATGTATTATTTCGTCTATTTTTATCTTGTGTAAGCCGTGAAATTTAACCTTTTAAAGGACGAAGCGTATTTGTTTTATAGAAGGACTAAGTGCGTACCGCGCTGTAAACACTCTCCACTTCGGTTATAAAAACCAGTCTCTTAATGTTTTATAAGGCAAAAGTTGCTCTTTGTTCTGAGATCCGTACAAAACACATAAACGCAATGTGGGCACCACGTAGAATTTTTTAATGTTAAACCTGGTGGTACGTGAAGTTACCGCTAGGCTTTAAAAGGTTAATGGAACTTACATGAAGAAAAAAATAATGGAATACGTACAAGGCATATCCCCCCCCCCCCCCCCCAGTGACAAAACAGCAGAACAGCTCCTTGTGAGTCTAGGCTTCCTCACTGTCAAAGCTTCACGATCACACTCAGACACACCACACGATCACACTCAGACACACCACACTCGGAAGGACTCCTCTGGACGAGGGATCAGCCCGACGCAGAGACCTCTACCTGACAACACACAACACTCACAAGACACAGACATTCATGCCACCTGGGGGATTCGGACCCGCAATCCCAGCAAACGAACGGCCTCAGACTCATGCCCTAGACCGCGCAGCCACTGGAATCGACAAAAAAGACAAACGTCAATACATAGGAGGAAAAGATTGTTACACACTCGTATGTTGCAATAAATTAATTTAATACGACTTAGAGCCTACAACGTACTGGAAAAAGGAAGCCATAACAGACCGTCCTGATTTTCACACCACTGTAATATGCAGGAGGGTTGCGTCCGTAAACTGTGCAGTGCGCGTGATGTTAGGTAGTAAAGTATTTGAATGGTGAGGCATTAGTGCTGATGCCCCCCCCCCCCTTTAACATTACAAGCGCTGTTACTAAGTGCAAACTTGTAAATCATTTGGCATTCTCCACATTTCGGCAGAATTTTCAAGCATGAGGCAAAATATTGCATTCTGAAATCTACAAACTTATAAATTCCATTTGCAATAAGTGAGAACTTTACTATTGTACGTACCTGGTTATAAAAAGGGTGACAAAATTGAGGTTAGATGAATGTGGAGGGGCTGTGAGTGTTATCAGCTCTAATGGGCCACAAAATATTATTCCACGCCTTTTTCTTAAGCTTAAACGTCATACGCCGAAAATATCATTGGACATTTCGAGTAATAAGTCAATTACTGAACAAACAGGGTCCGTCAGCGAGTGCAGAGAAAATGGGGGCGCAATGGAACACTGCAACATGATCCGAAACTGCGAAAATCGAACGGTAAATCGACGTTACGGCGCGTGCGCGGCTCATAGAGGGTTTAAATGTCTCCTAAATAAATAAGTTAATGAATTAATAAAGCCAAAGATCCAGTTAGGAGAGTAATACTCACCAATACTTTCTTTAATTTCATTGTACTTATGAAATAAGTTCGGATAATTACACTAACTAACTCCACGCAGCAGAATCCTTCCCGAGAAGCTAATAGGCCCTCAGCTAGTCAAAAAAGTCTCCGCATTTTATGGAACCCGGAGGTTCATTACCGCATTCACAACAGCCTGCCACCTGTCCCTATCCTGAGCCAGCTCAATCCAGTCCATGTCCCCCATCCCACTTCTTGAAGCTCCATTTTAATATTATCCTCCCATCTACGCCTGGGTCTCCCAAGTGGTCGCCTTCCTTCAGGTCTCCCCACCAAAATCCTGTATGCACCTCTCTTTTCCCCCATACGTGCTACATGCCCCGCCCATCTCATTCTTCTCGCTTTGATTACCCGAATAATATTTGGTGATGAGTACAGGTCATTGTGTTCCCCGTTATGTAGTCTTCTCCACTCCCCTGTCGTCTCGTCCCTCTTAGGCCCAAATATCCTCCTCAGCACCCTATTCTCGAACACCCTGAGTCTTTGTTCCTCCCTCAGTGTGAGCCCACCTACGCTTAGTTCTTCTAAATGGTCTCTTTCCCTCAGGTCTCGCCACCAAAACATTCTCTGCACGTCTACTGTCCCGCTCTCCCCACATACGTGCCACAGGCTAATTACAGCGCATTTAAATGCAACTTCTAGAAAGTGCGTATAGGTTGTGTGGGCGCCAGGGCCAGTCTGGGCGCCGTTCTGGGAAAAGCAATCATTTTTTTGACAAACATCGAACAGCGGTCGTCCGGCCATATGGGCGGCATAATGCCTAGATTGCTGCGCCGTCTAAGGCGTGGGTCTTCGGCCGCTCGCCTGCTGGGATTGCAGGTTCGAATCCCCCCGGTGGCATGGATGTCTGTCTCTTGTGAGTGTTGTGTGTTGTAAGGTAGAGGTCTCTGCGTCGCGCTGATCACTCGTCCAGAGGAGTCCTACGGAGTGTGGTGTGCCTGAGTATAAGCGTGAAGCCTCGATAATGAGGAGGCCCTGGCCCACTTGGGGCTGTTTCGCCATTAGAAAAAAATACCTAGATTAGCATGTTGGACTTGTACACCTTGTCCTGAGTAACTGCCTGATGATGGCACCCCGTGCCGAAACGTGTTGCAGTTTTATACTTGCTTCTGAATGTGTTTCATTAAGCGCATAAGTTGGCTGGTGTGTTGATTGCAAGAACATGCGCGGTACGAGTAACATAAAACACATCGCCGTAGTATAGAATGCGTGGAGCTTTAGCTCTGTTCTCCCGTTAGAACTTACTCTTATAAAGGACTACTCTTATAAAGGTAAAGCAGTCCCATTACAGGCCTGGACAGGCCCACAGGGTTCCAGGAGGTCGAGGCTCCCAGATTTCTAGACAATCGGCACATGAAGGTGGTAAGGTTGTCAGCCCTACGCACCGGCCGCCTTTATCCCCAGGAAATATTCTGTTAGAGGTACTCATTTCTGTTAGAGGCTGAGTTGACTACAGGGCCATAGTGCTACCGACAGGATTATGTCAATGAAAAAATCCACTGACACAATCGGGAATCGAACCCGCGACCTTCCGGTTTGTAGCACAGTGCCTCAACTAACTGCGCCACCAACCAACGCCACCCAAACAGCTAGCTAAGGGTGGAGACTCGTGCAAGTCGACGTCCCTTTGTCTGAGCAGCCATTCCTGCGTTTTAACGCATCGCTGGGCTCTGAAACAGACACCTTACTCTATAACGGGGATTCCCTTACGCTAACTGTTTATAGTCCTGATTCGCGACGAGGACTTGGTCCGCTAAAGGCTACGGCTCTGGGAGCACACAGACTTCAAATTGCGCCACCGCGGCCCCCCCTGCTCTTATATCTGCCTGCTGAAATTCTACCAGGTAGGCCACTGTCGCCGTCGGCCTTGGCCCCTAAATTAGTAGCACAGCTTTCACACATTACCTTACTGTTACACAAAGACAACAACGCACTTAATTGTGTAATATGTAACGCCCTACAAACCTTACCAAGGCTTTCTCTGCTTTCCAACTGTTCTACGGCTTTATCCTACACGACTCAATGTGATTATATTTACGTCCATAAAAGAAGTACGACGCTCCCCGCACCGGTTCACGAAAATCATATTTTTTTCCCACTGGCTCGACAGCCCCCAGTGGGCCAGGGCCCCCTCGTTATCCAGGCTTCACAATCACACTCAGACACGCCACACCCGGTAGAATTCCTCTGGACGAATGATCAGCCCGACGCAGAGGCCTCTACCTGACAACACACAAAACTCACAAAAGACAGGCATCCATGCCCCTGGCGGGATTCGAACCCGCAATCCCAGCAAGCGAGCGGCCGCAGACCACGCCTTAGACGGCGCAGCCATTGAGATGGGCACTAAACTCATAAGTACTCGGTACTGTTATGTGCAACCCTCTTATAATACCGAATTTCACCGAAATCGGTCAATAAATGTGGAAATTAGGACAGCAACTCCTATGTTTGTCAGTCCTGACTGACAGGTGACGTCTTCACCTGTATCATCCCTTGTGACATACAAAGTGCGTCCTCAACTGTGAAGTGAAAGGCGGCCTCCTTGTTGTACGACGGTCCAATCAGTTTGTTACTTATGTAATGAAGATACGTTCTGCCTGCTATTGTACTCTGAAACCCACTGATTGACTGGATCAGATTCGCAGAACGAAAAGCTACGTAGAAAAAATATAAGTAGTGTACCGTACCTCTCCAGTGTTGATCAAAACTAAGACACAAAATTAACGCGAAATTGTACCCAACGAGGCTTATTTTAATATTCAAGAACCTTACTTTCACACCCGAAGTACTGGACAACCATTTGAATATTGTAATATATTACACATTTGTTATATTTTAATATTTGAATATACATTCTCCAATTTTATCTAGTTTCGGCTTATACAAATGCAATTTTTGAAAATTTGAGACGTCAGCTATCTAAACAAGTATCATTCTAACGGGTTGTAGCCTACTCGAATTATGTTTCTTTATGTATTTTTAATTGCCTGTTGATGGAGTATCACAAAAGCCGAAACATGTAGCAAGCAATAAACTGATATAAGTGTAGCCGTGACTGACTTTCTGCAGACAGGAGTTTATTTACGCCCCTATGTACGAGTAAAATAAGGCTTTGTGTGCACCGAATTCTACAAAAACTCTTAATCCTATCAGCATGTTTTTCCTAAGTTTTCGGTGGCGAATTTTATCGCAGTCATAGGGGAACAACATTTAACTTACTCCCCGAAGTTAAGTACGGCTGTCAACTGCACCCGTTGTCAGACGGCGTTGTCACCGCTACTGCGTCACAGACAGACGGCTACGTGGACAACGAAGGACGACTCCGCACAGAGCACTGCTTCAAGTCGTTCTCTTCTTCGTTCGTAAAGAATGCCTAATAATTACTGTCTACTGAGAGTTTGTTGGTGACGTCACAGGTCCCGTGTGTCCTACTTAATCACAGCGCCACTAACATTATTTCAGAGTGCAAATTGCCCCGTCGTGGTGTAGGGATATCCAAGCTGGTCGCGTTAGAAAGGTTACATTACGTTTACATTCAGACTGATAGCCTATCAGGGGCGCACCCAAGGGTGGGAGGGTTGTAGGGCTGCAACCCCCAAACACCCCAAAACCGAAATTTGAAAAACACACTTTTGTAGATATTATGAGATCAAAAGTTGTACGTGATTTACCCTTCATCCGAAATCAGTCACTGAAATCGGCTGATGGCTAGTACATTAGAATTTTGAAAAGTAAATTAATAAAATTAAAAAAAAGAAGATATGGCACTGATTGCGTCATGGGACACGTAGTTATATTCGTACGTAAATAAATGCACTTGCAGACAGCGTTACGTTACACTTACAACATGACTTTTATAACGTAATTTTTAAAATCAAACATAAATTATAAATAGCCTCAGGGTCAGCTCTCCCCCCTCCCCACCCCCCTTCAAGGAAAAATTCTGGATGCGCACCTGCAGCCCATACGGCTCTGTTCTGCTTTCTTCCTCCATCCCTTGACACCCATCTCTTTCAGACCATCCTCAGTACAGGCCCACCACCTTAATTTTGGTCTTCCTGCTTTCCTTCTTCCATCTGGCTTCCCCAGAAATACTGTCTTTACAGTCCTGCCATCAGACGTTCTTGCCAGATGTCCAGCCCTGTCCATTTTTCTTACTTTTATTGTTGTTGCAGTATTTGGTTTTCTATACATAACCCCATTTCATCATTAGTTCGGAGTTCCATGGCATTTTGACGTTTTATTGGGATATTATATTGTTTCGGGAATGAAATTGGATTTTTACCCCCCTGGTACTGCAACATTTAAATCAAGGGCATTGTAAAAGGGCTGGATAGCATCTCGGATAAAGGAGACAAATGGCACCTACATATAGTTTCGTGCAAGTCATAACCTTCAGCGTACTCCAAAAATGATTTACACATAGATTAACAACTTAGCCGATCCCCGTGGCCGCGCGGTTTAAGGCGTAGGTCTGCGTCCGAGCGCTTGCTGGGATCGTGGGTTCGAATCCCACCGAAGGCATGGATGTTTGTCTTGTACAGTGTTTGTGTTGTCAGGTAGAGGTATCTGCGACGGGCCGATCCCTCGTCCAGAGGAGTCCTACCGTCTGTGGTGTGCGCTTGAGTGTGATCAAATGAAAATTACAAAAACACTCGACACCTACTATGAACAAGTAGGTAGAAGAGGGAAGGACTAAGGAAGAAAGAAAGAAAGAAAGATTAACAACTTATTGCACTGACAGAGGTCGAAAGGTCTAAGAAGCCAAGAGGCGAAGAAGGAGCACCGCAGCAGTCCATTATCAAAGCCCCCCATGTTTTTAACGGATGCGGTGACTGCTAAGATGTTCTCTTTCAGACATACATGCTTGCAAAACATGACACTTACAGCTACAGTTTTAAAACACATCTCTATACAGTTCACAATGGTCTCATTATACAAATTTATGTGCCAATTAAACTGTTTTTATGAGCTTGAAGTGTGTGGTGTCTGATAGAATGCATATCACGCGTTCGTGACAACATAGCTATTTCTATTGCTTGCAGTTACATTGGTTATCTGACAGCGTTCCCTCTTCATTGTACTGTCAAGACAAACACCAAATATCGGATAGCATATCTAATAAGCACAAGTCATTCCATCTCTGACGAGCGTAATATATCTGTTTGCCTTCTTGAAAAAATAAAGAGTGGACAATAAAGGAAACCCGCGATGTAAAGAACTGGATTTAAAAGGCGATTAGATTACAACTGTATAAGGATTTGACGATCTGTGTTATTTTTAATAAAAAAAAGATAAAGCAATGTCTGTACAGGTCTGGACACGTCCGGAGGGTTCCAGGAGGCTGAGGCTCCTAGAATTCAAGAAATCGGCAACGTAATTATTTGCAGTCTTTTGTGTTCCAGGAACAGGGGCGAAAAACCTCGTGTTCACCGCGCTGCTGCGAAAGGCAACCTAGATAGGGTGACTGCTTCCCAATAAGACCTTGGCTGTGCAGATTAATTTGTCAACCTTTACGTTTATTATCCGCTGATAGCTGGAGTTGTTTTCGTTTTAAATGTCTATGCCTGCAACTAGGCGGGACAGCATTGTCCCTTTCGGCCGTGAAAGAGTTATTCCTACATTTAACTCCATATGTGCTTCCCGTTTGGCCGATAAAATTTTTTTCTGCAAAAATTTGTGTACAATACCACAGAAGCCATTTGGCCTGCTACAGTTTCACGTCAATTTTAAAACAACGCCTAGGCTTGTGTGTTTCCATCTCGTCATTTGCACTTGCAGTATCGTGACATGTGGATATTTCTTCACGTTGCAAGATCGTGGTACCTGAATTTCTTCTGCACCCACATCCTACCGCCGGATGGGACGAAGAATGTTAATGTGTCTGCAAGTTATTGCTTATAAGGCAGTCGCCATTAAATACGTTGCAACTCGTGAACAATATTAATGCTTTTGGAAAACAGTGAGTACTAACATCCTGTTGTCACTGCTAATTACATTGTTGTAAATGACAATACCTTATGTTTTAAAGGATAATGGCTGCTACAGAGACTGCTTGCATTAAAGTAATGGATTCTGCATTTTGCTTACAGAACATATTTGTGTTCCACAATTCACAGCAAATAGAGTCGAACTCGGTTATAACGTCATAAAAAGGACTGAATATTTCTTGTCGTTATAAACGAGTGTTGTTATAACCGAGTAGTATAATGTCACGGTTAACAGTGACGAATTAACTGGTACCATAAAATATCTGACGCTATAGGCGAGGTGTCATATAAACCGATGTCGTTATAACCGGGTTAGATTGTTTCCTAACAGCAATAAAAACATTGAAGGATTAGTCTTTGTAATGTGGAGCAGTGTGTTCTCTGCGGTGAGAACTGGATTCTTAAGTCTTATTTAAAGGGAGGTTTTGGAAGGGCAAAGGGTTCTCACCTTCCTGACAGGCGCAAGAGGTTTTTCTCCTATGCGAAGGGTCCAGAAATGCGGTCCCATCCAATCTCTTATTGAACGGCTACTGGGGATTTTTTCTTTGGGGGTAAAACTGCCGGGGCGTTCACCTCCAGAGTGTGTCGCCGTTAAGAATGAGTGGAGTTATATCTCCATTTTCCCATATGCCTTAATGACTTGCACAGAGGCAGGTTTCTAATGCGTAACATACGTGCTACATAGCTCGAAAATTGCAGCCGAATTTGTGTGACCTCTGATTATTTATTCTTGGGTCTTTCTGAATCTTAATGGAGCAAGGTTATACATTTTGGACGCAGCAGCCCACGTGACGCAGACAGGCAGGGTACATATTCGACTCACAGACGAGGTGCGACGTGTAAAGTGTGAGGCCTGAGTGTGGTACAGGGCCTTGTTTTACGCCCTGGTTGTGTTCCTAAAAGACTGGGCGTAAATAAAGAAATGTTAAAAATGATATTCCCATAAAAGAAAGATACTTAAATAAATTAACGAGCCAAGGAGCGTTAAACCGAAAATACGAAGGCCTAAATTAAGAAGTGGTGTAAATTTATAAGGGGCGTCAAAGCAAGAAGGAATAAAAGAAATGGGCGAAAAAAAAGCGTTTGTGGTGTTACATTTTTGAGAACCTGCTGTAAGCACGAATTTGTCTTCCCTCTACTACGTACATATTTACATATTCTTGTTAAATCCATTTCATCATTTTTATCGCCTTTTACCCCTCACAAATCCGTAACCATTTTGCATGATCCAAGCGGCAATAATTACTTCACCGCTCAGAATCTGACCCTTGTTTTTAAGAAGTTCCTTACTCGAAATGACCCCTGCCATCAGCTTCCGAACTTACGACATCTTCTCCTGAACCACTTTGTACAGTCGAGAGGCCATGTATATCCATGACGTATTATTATCCGTGACCTTATCAGTGAACGCGCGTGATAATGTATCTTATAATGAAAACTCCCACTTGCTAGATACCGTAGGCTTTTGTAGGGCTGCCACCTTACTGGAACATTGAAACCCTTTGTCTTTGTCTCGCAAAGTACCCACAAGTCCGATAACTATATTAAAAAGTACTTTAACCTTTTAAAGCCTAGCGGTAACTTTACGTACCACCAGGTTTAACATTAAAAAATTCTAAGTGGTGCCCACATTGCGTTTATGTGTTTTGTACGGATCTCAGAACAAACAGCAACTTTTGCCTTATAAAACATTAAGAGACTGGTTTTTATAACCGAAGTGGAGAGTGTTTACAGCGCGGTACGCACTGAGTCCTTATATAAAAAGATAGGCTTCGTCTTCAAAGGGTTAAAGTTTAAACGACGAAATAACGACACTTCGTATGACGAGTAAATGATGCAAGTTACGTTGACATTGGGCATCACACGCAGGTGAGATTTTGTTGTCTGTTTATATGAATTTAGGAGCCTCCAGAACGAGAGGCTGTGCATACGGAGTCAGGTGGGCACCCAGAATTTTTCCTTGGGGAGAAGCAGACCCTGAGGCTATATGTAGGCCTAATTTATGGTTGATTTTAAAAATTATGTTACAAAAACCATGCTGTAAGCAAAACATAACACTGTCTGTTACTGCATTGATATACATACGAATATAACTACATGTTCCATGACTCAATCACAGTGTTCCATCTTCTTGTTTTTTAAATTTTTTATTAGTTTTTCAAAATTCTAATGTTCTAGTCATCAGCCTATTTCGGTGGTTGATTTCAGCTGAAGGGTAAATCACGTAAAACTTTTGATCTTACAATATCTACAAAATCTGCGTTTTTTAAATTTCGGTTTTGGGGGTTTGGGGGGGGCGCCATTCCAGCAGCCCCCCTCTTAGATGTGCCTCTGCACGGAGTGATTCTTTTAGACTGTGAAGAAATCTAGGGCACTTTCGAATATTTTCAGCTTACTTCCATCTTTGCCCTGTTTGAATGAAAGACAGTAACGCAATCAGTGGAATATTACGTGTGTGTCTGCGCATGCGCACGTTTTTGTTTTATGTCTGTATGTGAAAGAATCTGACAATATCTTACCAAACGTGTTGTGATCGGTAGGCCATTAGTGGCCACCGTAAACTCTGGTTTTAAACTTTCTATACTCATTACTAATAACATGGTGGATTCACAAACTTCTGAGGTGAAAGCGATAGTTGCGCCACTTAATCCGAGTCCTGAAATTGAGTATGCTAAGAGCTGTGAGGAACCTATTATTTGTACGCTTTTCTGTGAAATGCAGGAAAACCCCCCAAAAATTGTCGCTTGATAAAATACATGTTTATTCAGCTTGCACTTTGGTGGCAGTAATTTAAAAAACAGCAGTTAGGTATGTAAATTTTGTATAGAGATGTTTCGTAAATAGATCCACGTATTTTGCTCCACATAACCGTGTTTGTGAGTGAATAATTACAAACACACCCACGGTGCAACTTTCAAGATAAGAAAGTTACCCAATAATATAATTAAACGTAAGTATTAAGAATTTTATTGGAGCAGAACTGGGTGTAATGGCCATTTGCCCGCCCCCCCCCCGAATCCAGCACGCTAGCTCATGGACTACATTGGATTTTGTCGAGTTATAAATTAAAATTACATGAAAAATACATTTAACCCTTTAAAGACGAAGCGTATCTGTTTTATATATGAGGAGCTAGTCCGTACCGCGCTGTAAACACTCTCCAGCTCGGTTACAAAAACCAGCCAGTTAATGCTGTATAGGGAATTAATCGCTGTTTGTTCTGAGATCCGTACAAAACACATAAATATATTGTGTGGGCAGAACGTAGAATTGTTGAATGTTAAACCTGGTCGTATGTAAAGTCACCGCTAGGCTTTAAAAGGTTAAACACACGATTTGTATGAATGAAATTCTGCAACAGGAAGGTAGGTTTTATGGTTTCTTTTCCGAAATGGTTTCTATACAGACACAACCACAAATTAACTGCACAATAGCTATAGCTTATACGGCTTACGTCCGCCTTTTCGACTGCCTAAAATTCGAAATATGTCGCGCCTAAATGTGGGAATTTAGATGACTTTTATGTGAGAATTTTGAGATTTTCGCAGGAGATTTGATGAAAATTCTTTTTTTTTCTCGGATATGAATTCGTGTATATTTGTAAAAGTTACGGACGTTTCGGAAGAATTTGCTGCCTCCATTGTCAGACTAGTCAGAGAAAAGTAGGCATCGCATAGAAAGCACGCATCCGTCGATATTTCCCATGACGACAGCTTTGCTTGGGGACGCTATAAAAGGGACACCTTATATTTAATGATCTACGCGGTACCAAACATCAGCAGCAGAAGTGAAGTACGCACTGTCAGTGACAACCAAATTTTTATCGCGTGCCACATGCTTTGGCTTTTATTTTGCTGTTGTTTTGTGTTGCGTTGTGTTGCGTTGTGTCGTGTTGTGTTGTGCTGCGTTGCGTTGCGTTGTGTTGTGTAGCGTTGTGTTGTGTTGTGTTGCGTTGCGTTGTGTTGTGTTGTGTTGTGTAGCGTTGTGTTGTGTTGCGTTGCGTTGTGTTGTTTTGTGTTATGCTGTGCTGCGTTGCGTTGTGTTGTGTTGTGCTGTGTTGTGCTGTGCTGCGTTGCTTTGTGTTGTGTTGTGTTGTGTTGTGTTGTGTTGTGTTTTGTTGTGTTGTGTTGTGTTGTGTTCTTAGTTTTGACTGACAGCCTGCACTATCTTCCTGCTGTTCACGTATCAAAACGGAATATCATCTACAAAAATAAAAATCAGATTTCAAAAGACTTTAATCTCGAAGTTTTATGTCTACACGAACATACAGTAAGTACAGTAAAATCCGCTAGATACCTTCCGTTGTTAGTCATATCTCTCTCAGTATTGCCAAGTGACTAACTTAAAAATCGCATGTTTATTTGTAGGTGTTCTTTACGAAATTAAAAAGAAAACCTTATGTGCAGACCACAACTGTCCTCCGTCCGATTATCCGGCACGCGGTGTCACAGTTAGTTTAGGCCGTGCGCTCCGGGCTAGATTCCGGATGGTGTCGCTGGAATTTTTTATTTACAAAATCCTTCCAGCCGCACTATAGCTCTGGGGCCGACTCAGCCTCTAACAGAAATGAGTACCAAGAATATTTCCTTGCGGGGGGGGGGGCGGGGAAAGGCGGCCGGTGCCTAGGGCTGACAACCCTACCATCTTCATGTGCCAATTGTCTTGAATTCTGGAAGCTTCAAACTTCTGGAGCCCTCAGAACTGTCCAGGCCTGTAATGGGATTGCTTTTTTATATAAAGTGGTATCGAAAATACGACAAGTTAGTCAGCAGACACAGTGAAGTTGGCACAAAGCAGTCGCCGGGTATTGGTGCCTCACGGTGCCTTTGCAAACACGTGACATGGTGGCCATGCAGTGGAGGGTAATTTTTGCAAAGTGTCTGCTAACAAGCCAAATGCATGCTGCATGACCTGGTCAACAAACTGCTACCTTGCTTCTGCATTTACCACATAATATTTTAGATGATTCATTTTACCGTTACCTAACCTAAACTAACCTAAACTAACCTAACCTAACCTAACCTAACTTAACCTTTTCCGTTCAAGTGAACTTGGCCACCGTGTGTCTCGGAACTTGAATAACAAACACTCGCCTTGATATTTGCGCTCTCCTGGGATACTTCGCAGCGTCGAGTGTTAGTACCTTACCGACGTTTCGGGACAACTCATCGGTCCCATCTTCGAGGTTCAAAAAGTACATGTGCAAAATAACTAGCAGATAATGCAAACCTTATTCGTGTTTTTAAATACGTGATACAGTATTCTGTACTCTACCAAATGTACTCGCTGCTGGCGTCGTCTGTTTTAGTGTTCCGATGAATTATGAGTATACACCTAATTATTTAGAACAGCTTTATGTTACTGGTGTGTCACATAACGGTGATAACTTGAGATCTACATTCTAAACGCATGGGAGAAATGACAAATGCATAGAGAAATTTTTATAGTAAAATAGCAGTATAAAAAACATTGACTAGATCTAAACGTAGATGATAATTTAAAATTTAAATATATATCAAGTAAAGAAGATATGAGGATCTGGGCAGGATTTAACTACTTCAAGATGCAACTCACTTGCGGGGGGGGGGGGTTAAACGCTATGATGGAATTCCGGATGCTATCAGAGCGAGAAACATCTCAACCAACTGAATGAGTGTCAGATTATCTGCTGAAGAAATAACATGGAGATAGTTACGTCTGACGCAAGTTGAGATATGCAAGGTTAACGTAAGGTTTCTGGTGCTTACACTTCGTAACTGTGGTGAACGGCCCCGCAGCCTTGAGGCTTATTGTGCAACCCTGTGATGAAGACGATTATTTTTGTCCTTTTCATAGTAATGGAGCACCGGTGGAATGAAATTGACAAGGGAAAACCGAAGTACTCGGAGAAAACCCTGTCCCAGTGCCACTTTGTCCGTCACAAATCCCACATGGACTGACCCGGGATCGAACCCGGGTCTCCGCTGTGGGAGGCCGGCGGCTAACCGCCTGAGCCATGGCACGGCCTTGTGACGGTATCTACATTTTCACTTTATACCTGCTGATTTCTATTCTGCTCTACAAATAGCTTAAAACGAATAATTCCCATTAAATCACTACAAATTGCGAGTAACTGGAATGTGCATCTCCACTTTTTAAGCCATAAAAACATCAAGGCTGAAATCGTCTGGGCTACAAACAAGCAACTGAGAGAACGCTGTACTTCCTTCACAGTAAAGAGACATTGGATTCACAACCTGCTACGGGCTGTTGGTGGATACTTACGCATAATGGTTAGAAGTCACATATAAATACATATATACTGAATCATAAAACAACTTATACTAACCTTTTAAAGCCTAGCGGTACCTTTACGTACGACCAGGTTTGACATCAAAAAATTCTACATGGTGCCCACATTGCGTTTATGTGTTTTGTACGGATCTCAGAACAAACAGCAACTTTTGCCTTATAAAACATTAAGAGATTGGTTTTTATAACCGAAGTGGAGAGTGTTTACAGCGCGGTACGCACTGAGTCCTTATATAAAACAGATACGCTTCGTCTTTAAAGGGTTAATGTTCACTTATTATTATTATTATTGTTGTTGTTATTATTATTTTAAGTGGCGCAACAGCCCAACACGGGTCTGGACCGCCTCACTGTCCGTTGTGCCGTTTGATTCCCGCAACAGGTTTTCCCCTGTCCCATCGCGTCCAGGCCGGCTGCCGGGCCCGCACAGCCTGCTACCCAGTGCCTCCCGGGGGACCCCTTCCCCGGAAGAAAGCGCCCGCAGCGTGAAACTAACCACTAAGCTCGATTCCTTCTCTGGACAATGAGTTTATTGTATCCACACACGTGTTATATCAGGGTCTTATTTATTGAACGAGGCAAACAAAGCAACCGTCAACAGAAAGGAAGTAAGGCGCGTCACTTACAGCCGCATTTATATCAGTTTATTGCTTGCTACATGTTTCAACTTTTGTGAAAAGCCATCATCAGGCAATTAAAGAATACACGGAGGTAATTTAAATACAGCCCGTTGGTATGATGCTTGTTTAGAAAGCTGAGAGGTCAACATTACAAAAATTGGAGCTGTTTAAGCCGAAAGTGGATAAAATTCGAGAACGTATATTAAAATGTTAAGATATATAAATTTGTATTTATTAAAATATTAAAATTGTTGTCCAGTACTTTGGGCGTGAAAGTTAAGTTCTTTAACATTACATGAAGCGTCATGGGTTAATTTCGTGTTTAGCCCTTTAAAGACGAAGCATATCTGTTTTATATAAGGACTCAGTTTGTACCGCGCTGTAAACACTCTCCACTTCGGTTATAAAAACCAGTCTCTTAATGTTTTATAAGGCAAAAGTTGCTGTTTGTTCTGAGATCCGTACAAAACACATAAACGCAATGTGGGCACCACGTAGAATTTTTTAATGTTAAACCTGGTGGTACGTAAAGTTACCGTTAGGCTTTAACCCTTTAAAGACGAAGCATATCTGTTTTATATAAGGACTCAGTGCGTACCGCGCTGTAAACACTCTCCACTTCGGTTATAAAAACCAATCAGTTAATGTTTTATAAGGCAAAAGTTGCTGTTTGTTCTGGGATCCGTACAAAACACATAAACGCAATGTGGGCACCACGTAGAATTTTTTAATGTTAAACCTGGTGTTACGTAAAGTTACCGTTAGGCTTTAACCCTTTAAAGACGAAGCATATCTGTTTTATATAAGGACTCAGTGCGTACCGCGCTGTAAACACTCTCCACTTCGGTTATAAAAACCAATCACTTAATGTTTTATAAGGCAGAAGTTGCTGTTTGTTCTGGGATCCGTACAAAACACATAAACGCAATGTGGGCACCACGTAGAATTTTTTAATGTTAAACCTGGTCGTATGTAAAGTTACCGCTAGGCTTTAAAAGGTTAATTCTGATCAATACTGGAGAGGTACGGTACACTATAAATACCTTTTGTCCTTAGTTTCGTTCTTCGTATGTCACCCAGTCAATTAGCGGGTTTCAGGTTGAACATATCTTCATAAGATAAGTAAACGAACTGATAGATCTTAGTGTTATATGGAGGCAGCCTTTTTCTTCAATATTAAGGAAGTAAGCAATGCAAGGTCACTGTTTGAGAAAGCAGCTGTCACAGTGTCCAGTCACGCAAGGAGTGGATGTAGAAATCACGTGACACTAGACGACAGATATGCCATAAGATTGTCAAGATTCGAAACCATGACAAATGTCAAAAGAATGCGTTGATAATGGTGCCTTTAAGTCAATACACAATCGCGTCTCTTGTCTCGAAGTCCGCTTGACTGCTTCCTTCTATTTGTCCCCCCGTCAGGTACTTCCAGTGTGCGCTTATACTGTAGTAACACGTTGCAACAGAAACACGTGAAACGACAGCTTCTTTTCTCATTACGTCACTGTAGTGTCAATGTGTTAAAATCACGAGGAAGTCTAGAATCTTGATGTTTTGAACTGCAGTAATGCCAGCGACCTGGACATTTTGAAATTACAGTGAAACTTAGGACACGTATGAATATAATTCTTTAGAAGCAGACAGTCATTCCATACAGACATATTGCCTATTTCCAAAATACAATATAATATAATATAATATAAATAATATAATATGGCGCGGACAGGGACAACCTTTGTATCGTTTTATTGCACATAATCACATTTGCGTGGCCAGGACAGCCTGCTTACAGTGTCTGGTGTACAGGGCAGAACACGAGCTGTTGTGGTTCGACCCTCAGCAGGGACCATAAATTGAAACATCCATACCAGCACTGGGGCCACACAGCCTCCTGTTCTGTGCGTAGTGGGGACTTTTTCCCAGGGGATAAAGCGGCTGGGGGGTGAAGCTAACAACTCCCCTCATCTAGTGCCGATGTTAATGTAGCATACAGCTGTATCTCCACTCCATAATCCTGTGGGATGGCGGGCTGAAAGTCAACTTCCCATTTACTTTAGTTGCAGTTCTAGGTATAAACAAATTAGCTCGTATATACAGGGTATACACAAAAGAATGGTGCGGTTTCAAAAGTTAACAAGAAATTTATTTCTCACCTTACACGGGCACAACGTACACCGTCAGCAGCGGCAACTGTCCAAGTTTCTCATGCGCTACCAGCAGTTCGCTTCTCATGCTTACTGCGGGGCCGCGGGGCCAGTTTCCAAGATGGCGTCGCAGCAGGAGAAGGCGTTGTGTGCGCTCCGTTTTGAGGTGTCCAGATCTGCCACCCCGTTCGCCTGATCTAACACCATGCGATTTCTTTCTTTGGGGGTTCGTTAAAGACAGCGTTTATGTACCACCGTTGCCCATGTCCCTCAAGGAACTTCGTGATCGGATAACGCATGCACTGCAGACCATTACAGAGGGCATGCTACACCGAGTCTGGGATGAATTTCATTACCGTGTGGATGTGTGTCGTGTGACCCAGGGTGCACACATTGAAGGATTGTGATTAACGCATGAGAAACTTGGACAGTTGCCGCTGCTGACGGTGTACGATGTGCCCGTGTTAAGATGAGAAATACATTTCTTGTTAACTTTTGTAACCGCACCATTCTTTTGTGTGTATCCTGTGTTTAATATTGTACGCCTTCCGTGCATTTTTTATTTTTTTATGCAGATTTATTAATCAGAAACTACTGCAAAATTATTCTTCTCTCTCCAGCATGTTTCGGCTGCAATCATTCAGCCATCATCAGGGAGCATATTCTTTCAGACAACAAGCAGCGTATGACAAGTCGGTAAATGTTTTTACATCTATTGTGGTAATCACCGTTATATGCTAAAAATATACCAAAAATATGTATATGCTACAAATAGTGTTGCTATATTAAAATTGGTGTTGTATAAAACTGTTGAGTATAATCATCCGTTAACATCTGTTTCCAAACATCTGGGTCATTCTTGGGGCGCCCGGTGGCGCAGTTGGTTGAGGCACTGCGCCACTTCGATTCCCGATGGTGTCATTGGAATTTTTCGTTGACATAATCCTTCCCGCCGCACTATGGCCGCACAGAAATGAGTACCAGGAATATTTCCTGGGGGGTAAAGGCGGCCGGTGCGTAGGGCTGACAACCTTACCACCTTCTTGATATCTGGGAGCCTTAACCTCCTGGAACCCTCAGGGCCTGTCCAGGCCTGTAATGTGATTGCTTTATCTTACCGAGGTCATTCTTGATTCCAGTATGTGGCAAGCAATCCCGGTGTACAGTTCAAAAGCAGCCAACAGCTGTGTAGTCAGTACTCAGTACAGAGCTGCTGGCTGCTTGTCTCTGCGCGTAGGAAGAAGTGCAATCGAAAGAGACACGAGAAGCTGCTTTTCCTGCGGCAATCATGTGGTGAAGGTCGGTAACGCAATTTTTATTCCAAGTGCCTTTGTTTGTAGCAAACAAAAGCAAGTCCAATTTGTGTGCCTTGAACTGCCAATAAATTGCCTCTAACAAGACAGTAAGTTCTAACATGTTTTATTCAAAATTCTTTTAAAAATCCTAAACCCCTTGAATAAACATACGGACTCTGAAGAGGTCACATTTGTGAGCCATTTACTGGCCATTCTTTACCGAGTTCTGCTCTTGTTTCGTGTTTCTCCTGTACAGTCACGTGTCTCGTTTATCGTCATCTCTATTATGCGTGATAATTACCCTAACACAAACAAACCAGTTTATTTTGTCACAGCTGCTGCATAAGTGCTTTGTCCTTAAAACTCGTGTTTAGTGGTTTAAATGGTCACAGCAACATAGATGGCAGCCATTCCCCCCCCCCCCCTCCATTTTCAAACGGTATAATTTCCGTCCTTGATGTTTCTCTCAATGCGGGGCTACTCTGTTATTAGGATAATCTCACGACACGCTATCAATTACTGAGGTTAACATTACTGAGCGTTCTTTGAATCTCCAGACCTAACTCCGCTACATTCTTGTTTGTGGGGTTGGATGAAGGGCGAAGTTTACAAAAGAAAGGTGGATACACGAGACGAATTGCTCGCTCGCAGTTTGGATGCTGCTGCCGGCATAAAGAAACGTGAAGATCAACTCAGACGAACAACACGCGGTCTTCGCACACGAGTTGCAAAGTTCACTGAGGTTGGCGGTGGTATTTTCGGACATTTATCGTGAACTGTAACAAATTTGTTGTTTTTACACTAAATTAAATTTAAAATAACATTAATTTATCTTTATTACCATTCACAGTGCTTTTGTGTTTGTAGATTCAAACAGCGCCATCCCGGAAACCATTCAGAATTATACACGTCTTCACATGAACATTTTCTCACACAATGACCGATACTATCACGTCACTAAATATGGGTCTTTCTTCCTGACCCATCCTGTAGGGTGGGCAGTGAATTCGCAAGTGTGTGGAACAGGACGATCGTGGCATAATTGAAGGTACTACCCCGACACTTGCATGGAATGACTGAGAAAAACACGAAAAAACTACGTCGGGAAAGCGAGTGTTCCAGCCAAGTTACGAACAAGACCTCGGAAATATGTGGGGTGCGTCACGGCCCGGGCCAAATTTTAGTCTCGTTCCATCGTGGTCTGTTCTTCACAGTTGTTACTCGAACTGACGAATTTAAATGCAGTTGCTGAACTTTCCCTTCGCATACTTTGCTCTGACAGATAAGAGGAGATACTTTGTTTTGGTTATTTTCCTGTCTAAGATAACAAACAGCTGCGAATGTGAGCTGCAATGCGAGTGGAGTGCGGGATGTGACGTATCAACGTGGTCAGTCGGTGCGCCACTAAAAACAAGCCTGCTGCTACACTACGCACCTGATGTGCACTACGAAAGGGAGTGTAGTTACGCATTCTTATCCTCAGGCCAAGATAAACGTGAGCGGTCGGTCTAACGTTCCAGTCGCTTTATCACCCAACAAGACGGGCAAGGTACATATAACGTCATATTGGGGCGCGTTCGCGTAACCATTGTTTCGTGGAAAAGCAATAAGTGTTACATATTCTGAGTGTGTGTCTGTAGCCTTAGTTATCCAGCATGCAAAGCGCATGCGCCGTATTATATTGTCATCTGTGGCCTGTCTGGCTGTACTATATTTTTCCACATTATCTCATAAACGGCACGATTTTCGGAAAAAAGTTATTGAACATAAAATGTGTGTTTCGGTTTCAGCTACAAATTTTGTCTGAAACATTTCTCATTCTAAGAAGAACTCAGCGAGATATTATCACAAATGTACACAGGTCTTCATGTAAAGTGCCCGTTATTCTTGTCAGATATTAATGAAACTTGAATTTTGTAGACATATTTTCGAAAAAATATTAAAATGCCAAATTTAATTAAAATCCCTCTAGTGGGAGCCGATTTGTTCCATGGGGGCGGCACACAAGACATGACAAAGCTAAGAGTCGTTTTTCGTGTTTGGCGAACGCACCTCTGGAAAGTCCTCGGTACTCAATTTGTAGGGGTTAAGTGGAACCCACAACAGATATGATTGCTCCTGCTGTGAATCCACTCCTTGTTATTAGTTTACTTGATAAGGTGGACTAACAAACTATTCAGTGCGGTATGGTAAGTTACTTAAAATTAGATTTACACTTTCCTTTTGCATCATTTTATTGTCCGTAAATGTAAATTGACAACATTACCGCCAAATATTGATTTGCTGGTGGCAACTGGATCTGAAACGCTACATTGAGAGAGATTCAAAACGCAGTTTGTGTATTTGAATTAGAGTGGCGGTGTGACGCATTAGCGCCGTGGGCCTAAATCGGACATGTTCTGAGGCAATAACAAGCCATTAGGTGAACGTGTTGTCAGAGCAGTCACGAGTATGACACGGCCGCATGCATTACAGGAAATAGAGTCTCATTGGTGTGCGCGCCACAATCAGGCAGCCACAAAGCCTGACATATCTAACGTTTGTCTGTAACTGCCGCGTGTAGTTTGCTGCCCTCGTTATCACAGTTAGCTAGCAGCATTAGCACGATGGCACAAACCGGATCGCGTCGGTTCCCCCGATGTGAAGTGCGCGATAACTGGTTCAGCGTTTGTGCATCTGGCTGCCGCCTTCTCGAGTTCAGTTATTGGAACATTGACACATTATAATGCCTGGCTGCTTAACCAGTGACTTTGTGACTGCATGACTTAGAGACGGAATGGCTATATGATTGATGAGTGACTTAGCGACTGATTGGCTGAATGAATGTGCTACTTAGCGACTGATTGGCTATATGAATGATGAGTGACTTAGTGACTGGCTGAATGATTGATGAGTGTCTTAGTGACTGATTGACTGTATGACTGATGAGTTATTTAGCGACTGATTGGCTGAATGACTGAGTGGCTTAGAGACTGGCTTAATGAATGAGCTACTTAGCGACTGATCGGCTATATGATTGATGAGTGACTTAGCGACTGACTGAGTGACTTACTGACTGGCTAAATGATGAGTGACTTAGTGACTGACTGAATGATTGATGAGTGACTTAGTTATGGTCTCTATGATTGATGAGTGAGTGAGTCATTAACTGGCTGAATTATTGACTGCTTAGTGACTCTTTGGCTCTACGAAAAGCGAGATGGTTTACGAATGACAGAGGTTAATTAGCCAAACGGTTAGTGAACAACTTGATGAGTGACTGGCTGCCTGGTTTATGGGTGACTTAGTGACTGGCTTGCATGTTTGTGAACGCCTTGGTGAGTGGATGAGTGGTAACTTAGTGACTAATTCGCTGACTGGGTGTTAGAAGACTTGCTGCCCGACTGCATGGCTGACTGGTTGACTTAATGACTAACTAATCGACTGGCTGATAATTGACTTGTTGACTGTAACTGGATATGGATCTCACTTCGATTTTCGGACGGGTTTCCTAGAATGGGCTAATGACCTCGGAACTCTGGCAACGAATCCAGTTGGAAACAACAAAGCAGGATTGTTATTCTGTCATGTGAACACACCGCAGTAGCAACCGTCGCGGTTGTGTGAACATGTTCCTATCTTAACAACGTGCAGCAGGTGAGTGACCAGCACCAGTCTGTCGGTGGGCTGCCTGAATGTAACGATGAATGACAGAGCTCGAGACTGCTCTTGCTAGCGACGTGTTCGAAACCTGTCGAGGAAACTGGGACGCAGAGTATTGGCGAAAGGCAGTCAAGTCTGATTCGGCCTCTTCAACCAGTTTTGGGGGTTTACAAATGCGGCGGCCTACAGCCAATCAGAAAGCTCCGATTCAAATTTTGTAACTCGCCAGCGCTGAGAATCTCATCTTACGGAAACTTCTAAACACGAACCAGGCGCGCAACCTGAATTTTTAGGTGGGGGGGGGGGCCCCCCCCCCCTGAACTTGAAGCTATCCATAATTTATGTTTGATTTTAAAAATTATGTTATAAAAATCATAAGTACAACATAACACTGTCTGCAGCTGCATTTATATACATACGAATATAACTGCATGTTCCATGACCCAATCACAGTGTCCTGTCTTCTTGTTTTTTTTATTTTATCAATTTGTTTTTCAGATTTCTAATGTACTAGTCACCAGCTGATTTCAGTGGCTCATTTCGGCTGAAGTGTGAGCCACATAAAACGTTCGACATCGTAACATCGACAAAATTTGTGTTTTTTTTTTATTTCGGTTTTGGGGGGTTTGGGAGGCCTGCATCCCGGCAGCCCCCCCCCCCGTTGGGTGCGCCCCGACATGAACTACACCGCTTTGGCCTCAGACTTGCGGCAGGTGACAATACCTTCAGGTAAATCTACTTAGCTTCAATTACAGGCTATTAAACCACTGTTAATTTAAGCATAACCTTCGATTGTACAAGTATAATGACGTGTCTTCACTGCACCTACTCGCATGTGTGCGCTCCGCGACGCAACAAGTTTCCTTCGACTGCGCGTCGCCTATAATACAGGGTGATTCAAAAACAGTTGAACTCTTTCAACAGTTTAGTACTCAGTGACTAATTAACATATGAAGACGTAGTCTAAACCAATTTGTAAAGGAACTTCCACAGTCGTTTCTTAATCTTACAAATGCCCAATATGCGTCCGTTCGAAACGTCGAAAAGAAATTTCCCATCCACACGGCACAACAACCCAGAAGACCTGGTTCCTAAAGGCGAAAACTTGTTTGCAAACAACGCGTATACTCCATCAGCTTCGTGTCACTTACAGTGGGTAGTGCGCCAAGTTCACCCGCATGACTAAGGTACACACACAGGCCCATCTTCATTGCAGTGTTCCCTGTCTTTCTAGCTTGTTACACAGACGACGAGAAGTATGGCTGTGTTTTCGCCGCACTACTTGTAGAAGAGGGTTGTTACTTTAGGTTCAACCACGTTAACTCCTTTTCTGGGTCTCTCACACACAGCAAGCGCTTGACAGCAAATTCTCAACATCCCTGGCCCTAACACAAATGCGCTACATAAATAGCTTATAAGGCAGTTTATTACTTACAAATTTTCTCTCTTTTTATCAGTGGAAGGTAGTCATTTCTTCAATATCAGTGGTATGGCGGCGCAATACTAGCCATACTAGAGAGTTTATCTCTACTGTTAATACTAAAATTTGTGAAAAAAAATTCTTTTTAGTGAAGGAATTAATTACCGTCGAACATAACTAGTGTGTATTATATACTGTATTCTGGCAACATGTTTCGGCCCAGTATGGTTATCTTCAGGCAGTATCTCCTGAACAGTGACACGGATAATACATTTGCGCACAGGATTGCGTACTTCGTAAATAATATGGCAATTCAGCATATGGAACTGTCTATGCAAAACAAGAAATTGTAACCAGCACGGACACACAGCCACAAGCCTAAACAAGGTCAAGAAGACGACGTTCCGTGGACTTTATGGGCCCACTGCATATTTTCTACCACTCCTTTAAAAAAAGCATAGCATACGATCCTCTTTTAACCTTATTTTAACCATTTTAATCATCATCATAACGAATCTCGCACATCAACATGTATTGGTGTGAATGTAAAACTGAGATATTAATAACGTTTAGTAAAACTGTATACAGTACTTTTTCTGAATTTGATGTTCTTGGATTCAAGATGGCGATATCGGATCGAAACATGTTGCCAAAATGAATTATGAAATATACAATATTTTGTCTGACGGCAATTAATTGCCTTCTTACTGCAATGGTCACAACGGGATAACAAATATAAAAAACTGTTTAGTCCCGTAACATTTTTACGTGACATGACATGACATGACATGACATGACATGACATGACATGACATGACATGACATGACCTTGAACCTGTGTGCTCAGTTGACGTATTTTTTTGCAAATAATTCCTTAGAACAAAGAAGATAATGGAGCAGGAAAGCACGTTGCTGTCATTTGGCTGGAATGTACAAGTTCCCCGAAACAATTTGCATGTCCCTGAAACCCACTCCTGAAGGCGACGTACAGAGCCTCAGTTAACTGACTGACTGACCAACCAACCAACCAACCAACCAACCAACCAACCAACCAACCAACCAACTCCATGGAGCAGAGGCCTTCTCAAGAAACTAACAGTTTCTCAGCTGGTCAAGAAATTCCCCACATTTTATGGAACCCGGAGGTTCATTACCGCATTCACAAGAGCCTGCCACCTGTCCCTATCCTGAGCCAGCTCAATCCAGTCCATGCCCCCCCATCCCACGTCTTGAAGATTCATTTTAATATTATCCTCCTATTTACGCGTTTGGGTCTCCCAAGTGGTCGCCTTCCCTCAGGTCTCCCCACAAAAATCCTGTATGCACTCTCTTTCCCCCCATACGTGCTACATGCCCCGCCCATCTCATTCTTCTCGATTTGATTACCCGAATAATATTTGGTGATGAGTACAGGTCATTAAGTTCCTCGTTATGTAGTCTTCTCCACTCCCCTGTCGCCTCGTCCCTCTTAGGCCCCAATATCCTCCTCAGCACCCTATTCTCGAACACCCTCAGTCTTTGTTCCTCCCTCAATGTGAGAGACCAAGTTTCGCACCCATACAAAACAACAGGTAAAACTATAGTTCTGTATACCCTAGTCTTTGTGTTTTTGGATAGCAACCTGGAAGACAAAAGATTCTACCCCGAATGTCAGCAAGCATTCCCGACTGCAATCTGCTCTTAATTGCATTTTTCATCTCGCGTTGGCAGCCTCTCGCCGTGACACTGCTGTCTCTCCACTAACACACAACACTCCAAAAAAAGTACAGTGTATCCTCACAATTTGCGCTGCTCCAGGGTACACAGTCTACGTAACACACAACACTTCAAACAAAGTACAGTGTATCCTCACAATTTGCGCTGCTCCAGGGTTCACAGTCTACCTAACGAGATCATGACAAGCCAAATTTCTAGTAACCTATAGGTCTGCACAAACTTCAGGCACAGATTAGAGATTTTTATGTTGTCCAAAATTCCAGGCTGGGTCTGGGGCCTACGGAGCCTTCTAATCCACGGATACCGGGGTTTTTACTCATGTAACGCTATTGAGTTCAGTCCTGTGGAAACCAATTTAGTGAAAGCCAATATTTACTTTAGGTCGCAAGTGGAATTTCCCCCCTATTTCCTACGTTTTTTCTTCTGCTTTGCACAAAATTCTGCACACAAGATACCTGCAACAGTTTATTCAGTGGTTGTGACGTCTATGAAAATAGGCTTACTGGAAGCCATGGCCTACAGCTCTATCTCGGTAACCAATCAGAATTAGCCACATGTTCATATAAATTTTTTTCTCGCAATGACCGATATTATCACCTCCCAAATCATTGACTTTTCTCCTGAATCACCCTGTATAAACATCAATAAATTTCTGTGCTTACTTTCCACATTCATTATAAGAGTTGTGTGAAATTCCATGCAACGCTTCTGCTGCTACTCGTGTTGCAGGTGTGCAAATTTCGTGAAAAACGATGAAGAAAAGTACATTTACACGTGTACTTTAAAACCATAAAATATTTTTATAATAAAGACACCTTCGTAAATTCTGTGTGCCACATCATGGAGTAAACTACTTGCAGTCTTGTTTATTTGCATCGTATAGGACACGTTATGCTTTAGACGACAATACTGTGGCCTTCTTTTACTTCCCATTACGTAAGGACCAGCCAACATCTGAAGGTCGACCAATCATAGCACCACAAAGAGAAAGGCTAAGTATTTGCTACTAGCTGTACGTAAGAAGTAGCGGCTTTGTGGCTTTTGTAATCTATGGTTGTAATACAGATGTTGAAAATAATAAATAATTGGTTATTCTCAATTTGTATGTAGAGCCTGACATATTATATCGAGGAAGAACTACGATGTAAGAATTTTGTGACATTATAATGGCACTGATGGATTACTGAATGCCTGGACGACTTTGAAATTTTAATACCATTATTATCTGTTTTATATAAGGGCTCAGTGCGTACCGCGCTGTAAACACTCTCCACTTCGGTTATAAAAACCAATCTCTTAATGTTTTATAAGGCAAAAGTTGCTGTTTGTTCTGAGATCCGTACAAAACACATAAACGCAATGTGGACACCACGTAGAATTTTTTAACCCTTTAAAGACGAAGCTTATCTGTTTTATATAAGGGCTCAGTGCGTACCGCGCTGTAAACACTCTCCACTTCGGTTATAAAAACCAATCTCTTAATGTTTTATAAGGCAAAAGTTGCTGTTTGTTCTGAGATCCGTACAAAACACATAACCGCAATGTGGGCACCACGTAGAATTTTTAATGTTAAACCTGGTGGTACGTAAAGTTACCGCTAGGCTTTAAAAGGTTAATAAACAGATTACAAGGCGACAGGGGAAGTGATTACAAGTCTACACAGCACGATAAGGATGTTAATAATCGTGTTTAAAAAATGTAAAAAAGTTACATGAACTGCAAGGCTTGGAGCGACGGTTAATGATCTGACAGGTTGATGTGTGGACTGGTCGTTAAGCAATATTGCTTCCGACGCTGGGTGTAAACATGTATACTGCAAAATATTCAATAATAGCCGAAGCAGCCCGGTGTGCAACTTCACTGCAGAAATAAATGTGGATATAAATAGGAGTATATCTCTACTGAGCGGTCAGGCGACACGAAAAGTGAAGGGACTTGGAGATAACCAGATGAAAGTTGTGTCCGCAATTACGGTACCATCCAGCAAGAAAAAATCCTTCGAAAGCCACAGCTATTCTTTGTAACATCTTCCCCCTACTTACTCGAGACTCCACGCTCTCACAAACCTCCAAATTAACCCTATATAAATTACTCATCCGATCCCTACTTACTTACACCACCCCTGTGTGGAATACCACATGTGATTCTAACTGTCTCAAACACTGTGTCGTCCGAAACGGTCACTAACGAGCGATCAGTGGCTAGGGGCACTCCCCTCTCGCGTTTGCACGACACTCTTAACCCTTTAAAGATGAAGCGTATCTGTTTTATATAAAGAATCAGCGCGTACCGCTCTGTAAACACTCTCCACTTCGGTTATAAAAACCAATCTCTTAATGTTTTATTAGGCAAAAGTTGCTGTTTGTTCTGAGATCCGTACAAAACACATAAACGCAATGTTGGCACCACGTAGAAATTTTTAATGTTAAACCTGGTGGTACGTAAAGTTACCGCTAGGCTTTAAAAGGTTAATATCGAACACATCCAGACTTCATCCACGAACTTATGGGCAAATTGTTTGCTAACTGTCCATCCCGTATTAACCCCCTGCTCCAACAAATTGGAAATTACACTCCAGACGACCTGACCTCTTTATACAAAGCTTATAAACATAAACGACCGAAACATATGAGATCTGCGCTCTTCTGGGGTATTACGCAGCGTCGAGTGGTAATCTTTTACCGACGTTTCGGTACAACGTATCGGTCCCATCTTCAAGGGTCAAGAAGTCCAGGATGTGTATTGTTCTTGGACTTCATCATGTCAGTGCCACATCGGACCCAGTGACATACAGTCAACCAAACACACACCATTCAGTGCCACAGAACACTACCTGCACACTTAACTGCACCATTACGGATACGGCAGGGTCTGCATGCAACATGTACCAGCAAAACCCCATATGACGTCACATGTTCGTTATTCAACATACTTCAATTGCAAAAAAGCTACAATTGAATTGTAAAGTGAATTTAAGGACAAGTACACATGATTTTACATATTTTTATATAATTTAAGCATTTTAGCTAGTGGGCTTTATGTCTCTTATATATACATACTATTATTAGAACAATTACTCCCAGAAGTGTTAAAGTGAACTTCCAAACTCAAGACTGTTATGAACCATATAGACATCCTGTGTCATTCACAATGGCGTCACTGGATGCCGGAACATGTCGGGAAGTAACGGTGATTAAAGTGCATTAGTTGGTAACCTTGCTCTTATAGTGAAAATGCACGGTGAAAACAATACAAAACTAATTTTAAGAAATCGTATTTCGCTGTCATGAGCGAAGAAATGCAGCTCAGATTACAGCCATGCATGCTTGGGCGAATGTTTCGCGGCTTCCTTATCGCCAAACGTGTAAAAATATTTACTCACTGTGAATATGTTCTGTGTGTGCACGGAGAAAAGTTTATCTCCTTGAAAGCACTCACGTTGCGCTTGATTTACGAACGTCACAAGCATGGTTCAATATTTGGGTGAAACTTGGCTTCTAATACTAACGGAAGAACATCTGTTGAAAGTTCGTGCTGTCGTGTGATTTGGAAAGTACGCAGGGAAGTGACCTACCGAACAGTGTAAGGTCATGAACAGCTATGAACCGTCAGCACCTACAGAACCTCACATTTTAGACGTGGGTGAATTGTGGATGTTTGAGGTCGGGGTGCTCAGAAGGGCGTCATGATCTAAAGGCAGGTTTACGTTGGTCATACTGTGTGGTCGTCATCGATGAATCGTCCAGTGTTACTTCAACGGACGAACAAAATTTCTTTACATTTTCCCTCAACATTCAACAGGACACAAAACACCTACATTAAGGTGCTGGCCTTGTACTCCTTTTTTCTGCGTAACTCCCTGATGATGGCACCCCGGTGCCCATGTAGGAGTTTATACTAGCTGCTGAATGTATTTTATTAAGCGCATAGTTTGGTAGATGTATTGATTGTAAGACCATGCACGGTGTGAATAACATAAACTATTCAACAAGACAGTTCGTTTCAAAATGGCGTCTACTAAACTTGTGGGTTTATTTATCAGCGATGTTGGTGATTGTTTAATCAATCAATGTAGAAAAATTATTGTGAAAAAGGAGCCTTTGCTAACACTAAGTTTCGTGGAATACAAACGCCACGCAGGAATGAATGTGCTTGTTCGAACAAAAACCATTTCGACAGGCACATACGTAACGTCGCGTAGGTCTGCAGAACTTTACACTTGTTTTGTTGCCTTACCTGGCTAAGCAGCACACCTAATGCGAACTGTCAGGTTTTGTTGCCTTACCTGGCTAAGCAGCACACCTAATGCGAACGGTCAGGTTTTGTTGCCTTACCTGGCTAAGCAGCACACCTAATGCGAACTGTCAGGTTTTGAACTTTAGGTCCTCTGCTGTAAGTTCTGAAAAATAAAAAAGAAATCAGCTCGTACACACTTTCCTGCAGTGCACGTTCACAAGCCGTTTTGTTTGTACCGTGTACATATTTTGTGTTCCACAGGCACTTACAGTCTTTCAGAAAATCTGGCAACAGTGGTGTGTGGCCGTCCTTACATTTAAAAACTATGGTAGGTGATTTGCAAACAGAAATACGGAAAAAGAAACCAGATAGCAAACAGGAGAAGCACCCGTTTTTCACAGCGTAGGAACATGCAAGGACAGGTGCGGTTACATTTTTGACTTTCGATTATTCATTCCGATGATTTAACCATAGTGCACCGAGGTTGGCCGCGGCTGACTTCTTGCAACCTTCATCTTGGATTATAACTTTCAATGGACTGTTCACACTGTTCAGTTTTACTGGTTCATGCAAAGTGATCGTCCAAAGTGAATAACGTAAACCCGGCATAAGAGAGAGGAAATGAGAGGAGGGTAAATAAATGGGCTATACGTAATGGGAACTCCATAATTTGTACCCTTCGCCAAATATGACCAATTCAAGGAGAGTGACACTGGATGCAGGGAAGGCTGTAGCATGTGCGGAGTTTCAGAACTGTCAGTGATTCAAAGTTTTAAGCAAGGGGCCAATTTGGAGACATAGATCTAGATCCGAAATCAACGCCAAACCATACCATGAGTTGTGGAAGGGGTGAAACTCTCTCTGGATGGGCTAGCGTGAAAGGCTACAATAAAAACATTAAGTTGACTACCAGCTGCTCAACAACGAATGGATTAAAAACCAAACAGTCCAGTAATGCAGTCTACACAATTATTTTTAACCCTTTAAAGACTAAGCGTATCTGTTTTACATAAGGAATCAGTGCGTACCGCGCTGTAAACACTCTCCACTTCGGTTATGAAAACCAGTCTCTTAATGTTTTATAACGCAAAAGTTGCTGTTTGTTTTGAGATCCGTACAAAACACATAAACGCAATGTGGGCACCACGTAGAATTTTTTAATGTTAAACCTGGTGATACGTAAAGTTACCGCTAGGCTTTAAAAGGTTAATGTAAAATGTAGTTGCGTTTGTGGATTAATAAACCGAGTTTCTATACAGAATCCTGGAAGGAAGTAAAATTCAAAACCATAGCGTAAGTTTACAAGCCGGTCCTTATCTGGGGGTTCCACGACAAATTTTAAAATTATATTCATAAATTTGTTGCAATCGGAGCAAGCGTTGTCATTTTAATGTCTAGTGAGTCAAAGCCCCAGCCATATCAATTGAAGCTTTCGGTTAAATACAACGTTGCCAAATATGTGAACAGGATAGCAATGCCCACTCTCCGCACCACACTAAATGGCAACGTCACTCGTCCCGCATTGCCTGCTGTGCTTTCAGGCGGGCCATTCAAACACCCACAGCATAAATTGTCCCGCTAAGGATAATTAAAAATGTATTATTGTAGATGATATGTAAACGAAATATTCACAAGAATATGTTCCTAATGACTTTGTGCTTTCTTGCCAAAGTATCCGTAATGCAATCCATACACACAAAGGCAATTAGGCGCTTTCGCAAAATAACTTCATGTCCGTCCGTCCGTCCGCATGAAACAACTCGGTTCCCACTGGACGTATATTCATGATACTTGACATTTGAGTGTTTTTCGAATATCTATCTGGAAAGTTCAGGTTTCATTAAAATCTAACAAGAATAACGGGTACTTTACATGAAGACTTATGTATATTTATGATAATATCTCGCTTAATTCTTCTTAGAATGAGAAATGTTTCAGACAAAAGTTGTAGAGAAAATCAAAACACGCATTTCATATTCAGAAATTTTTTTCCGAAAATCGTGCCGTTTATGAGACAATGTGGAAAAATATGGTACAGCCACACAGGCCACAGATGACAACACAATACGGCGCAGAAAGTACGTGATGCGCATGCTCGATGACTAAGACAAGACTGCAGACCCACACTCGTAATGTTTAACACTTCTTGCTCTTCCACAGCAAGAATGGTTACGCGAACGCACCTTAATGTTACATTACAGTACATTGTTGTAAATAAAAACATGTGCTGTCCGGGAGGGGGTGTCACAGCGGTGGATGTAAAAGTTGTAAAGGCCAGCGTTTTGTTTGTTAGATGACTTTGCAGACGCGTTCGCATAACAAATGCGACAATCGAGCGTTAGGTAAAGAGGTAAAGCAATCCCATTACAGGCCTGGACAGGCCCTGAAGGTTTTAGGAGGTTGAGGCCCCCAGATTTCTAGACAATCGGAACATGAAGGTGGTAAGGTTGTCAGCCCTACGCACCGGCCGCCTTTACCCCCCAGGAAATATTCCTGGTACTCATTTCTGTTAGAGGCTGAGTCGACCCCAGGGCCATAGTGCGGCCGGAAGGATCATGTCAATGAAAAATTCCAGTGACACCATCGGGAATCGAAACCGCATCCTTCCGGCTTGTAGGGCAGTGCCAGTCGAGCGTCAGTTGCAAGACAATTACAAGAAATACCGCACAACCAGAGAGCCTGACAAGGTAACCACTTTGTGATGACAAACGCAACATGACTAAGGATATCCAAAGAACTTCCATGGCAAGGGGACAATGACATTTGCAGTTGCTCCACCATAAGACTCCTTGTTTGCTTCCGCTATCGCTAAGGAGAGGATGCTGTGCAAATTACTGGTGTATGGACAAGTCGAGATGCAAGAGTCCGAACACGCCTAGCAGTTACTTTACACGTACAATCCTTGACGTGTTTTTTACTCGTAAAGAATGCCCAAATACGCTCTGTAAATACACACAGTTTCCCCATTACAAAGACCAGCAACTGGATAATACTGTGTATGTTAATAATGTCTGTTTGTGGTAAGAACGACAAGTAAACAGTGTTGATAAAGTGCATAGGCTTAATGAACACCCGTGTGGTGTATGTGAGATACCACTGTGATTTGAACAACTGCAAAGTGTTTAAAATATGCACCTCTTAAAAAAATATTTACAGTTTATGTAGTCAGTGTATTTGTGCCGATCCCGGTGGCCGCACGGTCTAAGGGGTGGGTCTGGGGCCGCTCGCCTGCTGGGATTGCGGGTTCGAATCCCCTCGGGGGAAAGTTGTGCATTTTCAGGTAGACGTCTTTCCGACGGGCCGATCCCTCATCCAGAGGAGTCATACTGAGCGTGGTGTGTAATTCGGTGTGATCAGGTGCAACAGTAAGCCTCTACGCCAACAATGAGTAGGCAGAAAGAGGACACGAAGAGAAAGAAAGAAAGAAAGAAAGAAAGAAAGAAAGAAAGAAAGAAAGAAAGAAAGAAAGAAGGAAGGAAGGAAGGAAGGAAAGAAAGTGCAGTTGCATTTCAAAGTCTCTCCGATTAAGTATGATTTAAATCCTTAAACAATTTAACTGCCTTGTCTTTGTAATGTAGCTGCAATGAGTTCTGTGTGAGATAGGGACTAAATTTTAAGTATTGTGCAAATGAATTCCAGGTTTCAAGCTAAATTACGTGTTTTTGAGCAGAGAAATCGATACGTAAGGATTTTTCTTATGTGTTTAGGCCTGTTTATTATTTCTTCACTGACACTTTCAATGTTTCAAGTTATGTAGCGTCGAATGATGAAATGTTTGGTGAATAATGATTTTTGAAGAGTGTAAGGTGAAGCCTTCATGGCCTGATTTGATGCACTATCCCAGCACTTGCGTGGAGGGCTCATGAAGGTGAAGTGACACTGGGAACTACGCAGGAATATATGAGTTTATTTTATCCGGGGGTTCCAGAATTTTGCATTGTGACTGCAGGCATTCCTCAGTTGGGGAACAACTGCTGTGTAGTTCACACGACGGCAGGCCTCATGAATCTTACCCGACAGCAGATAATGAATGAGGCAGCGTGTTTGCTGTTGTTACGTGCTGTTAGAATGCGAGTAAAGCCCGGCACTGCAGCTTACGTAAGGCATTCGGATGACCTCAACTGGCAAAACTGGTATATTGTATTTGTATGGGTAGATTGTATTTGTGTAGGTATATCGTATTTGGGTAGGTATATTGTATTTGGGTAGGTATATTGTATTTTATGGGTATATCGTATTTGTGTAAGTATTTTGTAATGTGTGGGTATATTGTATTTGTGTAGGTATATTTACTTGTGTAGGTATATTGTATTAGTGTAGGCACATTGTACTGTGGGTGAACTGCCAATACGTGTACTGTAATTTGTGCTGTTCCGTTTATGTATGTGTTATTGTATTGTGTGTCTGTACTGGTGTAAGGCTGCTGCCACCGGGTGAAAACCCAATTGCAGTAAGAAATAATAATAATAATAATAATAATAATAATAATAACGTTCATACCAAATTTCTTCAAAATCGGCAGCAAGCCAACCGGGGACACACACACATTTATATATGATTACAGACAGCTTAATGAGCTCATACACTCATTTTCTGCCACATTTCCAAATAAAAATGTGCTGAAAGTACGTGACTTCTTGTAATTAATGTATTGTAGAATGTCAAGCAAATAACATGGCTACCGTGCGAAAGTTTGTTTAGCTATCGGTTTGATAGCGATACCGACTGAAACTTTGGAGCTAGGCGTGTAAAATTTCGTAACGGTATACGTGCAATATATATATATATATATATATATATATATATATATGTATACACACACACACACATACTTCTATTCGAAAACGTCCGGAGCTGCTCTGGGACCCACCCAGACTGTTAGTCAATGAGTAACGGAGTTCTTTCCCGGAGGTACAGCGGCCAGGGCGTGAAGTTAACCACTGACCTGTATCTAGTGCCGAGGTTGAGAATGAATGGAGTTATACCTCTACTCCCCCTATATGCCTTCGTGGCGTGGACAGGGAAAACTTTACTTTTTAAATATATATATAAATATATATATGTGTGTGTCCATGTGCTCAGCATAAAATTGTTTTACAATAAAGAACTAGAAAAGACAGAGGTGCAAAATTTTTAGCTTACAACAAGGGCAGACAAAAATCTAAATTTAAGTAATAAATGTTTGTAAAGGTAAAGGTAAAGGTTATAGGCCTGGACAGGCCCTGAGGCTTCCTGGAGGTTGAGGCTCCCAGATTTCAAGACAATCGACACATGAAGCTGGTAAGGCTGTCAGCTCTACGCACCGGCCGCCTTTACCCCCAACGAAATATTCCTGGTACTCATTTCTGTTAGAGGCTGAGTCGACTCCAGGGCCATTTTGAATCATTTTGTTTCCAAAAATAAAATACAATAAAATCAAATTGTAAACGTAATAAATCTGTAAGACCAAAAATCTATGCAATAAGGAAACTGAGCTTGAATTCTCCTCAGAACTGCTTGTTTTTTACTGGGCTCTCGGAACCGTGTTAAACTTATGTGTTGTTCATTCAAAAGCAGTGATATCAACAGATTGCGAAACGCTGGCTGTTTACTGCTAGCCACACGAGTTCTGCCGTGTGTACTGATGAGTGACGGACGGCCTTGAGTGCTGTGCGTTGTTCTGACTTCATGTCTAGGGGCATCCAGCCCGGGTCCTAGTTGGAGCGCTGCTCTCACGTCGCAAGATGTCGGCGTTACGAAACTGCAAGGAGATCGAAACCCGTAACACCACGTGTCAAGCGACAAGACGTAATACGCCAACACATGCGGCATCTAAACTTGCTGAACAGAATGTCCACAGTCCACATTATTGCTTTGTTGGTAAAAGGTAAATTGTATTACTTGAAGGCGTATGGGGGAGTGGAGGTATAGGTATTACACTAACTCCATGGAGCAGAGTCCTTCTTGAGAAGCTAACAGGTCCTCAGCTAACTAACTAACTAACTAACTAACTAACTAAATAATTAACTACATGGAGCAGAGGCGTTCTTGAGAAGCTAACAGTTTCTCAGCCAGTCAAGAAATTCCCCGAATTTTATGGAGCCCAGAGGTTCATTACCGCATTCACAACAGCCCGCCACCTGTCTCTAGCCTGAGCCAGCTCAATCCAGTCCAGGCCCCCATCCCACGTCTTGAATATCCATTTTAATATTACCCTCCCATCTACGCCTGGGTCTCCCAAGTGGTCGCCTTCCCTCAGGTCTCCCCACCAAAATCCTGTATGCACCTCTCTTTTCCCCCATACGTGCTACATGCCTCGCCCATGCCATTCTCAGCTATTGAAGAAATTCCCCGCATTTTGTGGAACCCGAAAGTTCATTACCGCATTTACAACAGCCCGCCACCTGTGTCCTTGTGTCCCCGACCCACATCTTGAAGATCCAGTTTAATATTATCCTCCCATCTACGCCTGCGTCTCCCAAGTGGTCTCCTTCCCTCAGGTGTCCCTACCAAACCCCTGCATGCACCTCTCTCCTCACCATACGTGCCACATGCCCTGCCCATCTCATTCTTTACGATTTGATCACCCGGAACATGTTTGGTAATGAGTGCAGATTAGGCTGGCGGTACAGGTAAACTCATTCTTAACCTCGTAACTAGAACAGGAAGCCGTCAGCATCACTCCCCGGCCGCTTTACTCCTCTGCAAAGAGCCGCCGCTACCCAGCGAACACGACGCTGTGCAGGCCCCAGAGGCGATATCGACGCTTTTGCAATGAGAATAATTCTGACCTCTGCCGCGAATTGAACCACGCTTCCTTCGTTGTCCAGACTCCAGCTGAGTCACTCTACCGTCTGCACTGGGAACGGACCTTAGCGACCCAATCCAACCGCGTTTACGTCAGGCATCAAAATACAGAATGAGTGATCCGTGCAGCTGTCCGGTCTGGGTCTGTAAGTGCACTGTGCACGTACTGCCGAGTGACTTGTCTCAGCAGTGCAAGTTGCGACTGAGACAGTGCTGTGCCTCTACTGTTGACCCACCGTGTAATCAACAGGCCCGAAAAACTGTAATGTACGACATACCCGATAGTATAAAGTCTTACATACAGGTGGGCCAAAAGTATGTATACAGTAATTATTTTTTTTCCTTTACAGGTATTGTGAATGATGACAGGGAACTTAAGTATAGAACAAAGAAAGTGGATTTTGAAGCAGTATTGGAAAACTGAAAATGCCGAGCGGGTACGCACAGCATGGGTAGAAGCGTTTAATACTCCCCCATTAACACGCCTGACAATTGATCGCATCAGAGACAAGTTTGATGCAACGGGTTCAGTGGCTAATGCACCAAAATCTGGACGTCTTAAACTAACTAAATGTCAATATCCGAGAAGAACCATCAAAACTATACTATATACTATATACTGTACACCTACTTTTGGCCCACCTTGTATAATTATAGCGCACTTGAAGTTGCAGTCGATAACAATTATCGCCATATAGCTATATCACCTTATCCAAACACCCATTATGAGACTGGAGGGGTGTGTAGAAGTATGGAGCTCGAAAACTTGGAAAACCTAAGCGCAAATGGGGGATAATATGAAAACAGTAAATAAATAAATAAATAAATAAATTGAGAAGGCGCGAGCTGTTACCATTTTGGTTTAAGATAGGAATCAGTGGCGAGATCTTGTGAACAAGGCAATGAACATTCTGTTTGCATAAAATGCGGGGAACTGCTACACTAGCTGAGCAACTGTTAGCTTCTCAAGAGGGGCTCTGCTCCATAGAATGAGTGAGCTTGTTAGTCAATCTATAAGCAAAAGAATAGCGACATACTAAAAATCTCCTTTCAAAATCATGTGGGAAGTTCCTGTTTGGTAGGTAGGTGCCAATACATTGGAGAAACCTACTTCCGCCATCTTTACCCTTTTAAAGCCTAGCGGTAACTTTACGTACCACCAGGTTTAACATTAAAAAATTCTACGTGGTGCCCACATTGCGTTTATGTGTTTTGTACGGATCTCAGAACAAACAGCAACTTTTGCCTTATAAAACATTAAGTGATTGGTTTTTATAACCGAAGTGGAGAGGGTTTACAGCGCGGTACGCACTGAGTCCTTATATAAAACAGGTACGCTTCGTCTTTAACCTTTTAAAGCCTAGCGGTAACTTTACGTACCACCAGGTTTAACATTAAAAAATTCTACGTGGTGCCCACATTGTGTTTATGTGTTTTGTACGGATCTCAGAACAAACAGCAACTTTTGCCTTATAAAACATTAAGAGACTGGTTTTTATAACTGAAGTGGAGAGTGCTTACAGCGCGGTACGCACTTAGTCCTTATATAAAACAGATACGCTCCGTCTTTAAAGGGTTAACATAGAAGACCAAAGATGGGGTGAAAGGGTCCTTCCAGAACGTTGGTAACAAGCTGCTATTCTAGACGGCATCAGATTCCAGAAACTCACAATATTTATAGTCACCACCGTGAAAACCTCAAATGTATGTAACTCTCTGCAGCACAGCCCCTCTGGGAAAGCTGACAGTGGCTCAGCTAGTTACAAAATTGCCCGCATATGTATGGAGCCCGAAGGATTTACCATCGTGTTTACAAGTGGCGGCCACTGGCCCCACTTCTGAGCCAAACGAAAGCATTCCACTCCATCCCACCATATTGCTTTAATGTCGATTTTAATATTATCACCAGTGTAGTCGATATAGTTATTAGGTTAAGGGCCAGACCATCCAGGAATTGTGGTTTGATTCCCAGCGGGGGAAAAAACTTTTCTCTTTTCCGAGATGAAAAATCTGACTCTGGATCCCAAACTGCCTCCAAATCGGAGGACGCTGAGGACTTTTGTAGGCTGTAAACTGACCATGCTCTGAAGAAGACCTCACCTGCATCTACTGTCGAGATTAACCCTTTAAAGACGAAGCATGTCTGTTTTATATAAGGACTCAGTGCGTACCGCGCTGTAAACACTCTCCACTTCGGTTGTAAAAACCAGTCTCTTTATGTTTTATAAGGAAAAAGTTGCTGTTTGTTCTGAGATCCGTACAAAACACATAAACGCAATGTGGGCACCACGTAGAATTTTTAAATGTTAAACCTGGTCGTATGTAAAGTTACCGCTAGGCTTTAAAAGGTTAAGAATGCATGGAGCTATACTTCCGCTGCCTTATTCCTTCATTTCGTGCAGAGGAAAAACTTTACCTGACTTAAAACGTAAATATTCCCAGTAGTTTTTTTCCTGCAAGTTACGTAGCGAAAATTTTGCACCCATTTCTCTGTAATGTGAAATTCATGCCCAGCCGATCTTCTCCTGCTTGGTTTGATCATCCTGATTATAGAGGATGATTCAGGAGAAAATGTCAATATATTGGGAGGTGACAGAATCGGTCATTGTGAGGAAAAGAAATTCACACGAACACGTGTCTAATTCTGAATAGTTACCGAGATACAGCTGTTTGAATCTACAAGTATAAACGGACTCTGAATGGGAACAAAGAAAGAGCGATTAGGTACTGTTAATTGTATTTTAATTTTAATTTAACGTTTAAATGACAAATTTGTTACACAGAAATAAAAATTTGTTACAGTTCACGATAAATGTCCGAAAATCCCACCGCCAACCTCAGTTCACTTTGCAACTCCTGTGCGAAGACCGCGTGTTGTTCGTCTGAGTTAATCTTCACGTGTCTTTATGCTGGCAGCAGCATCCAAAATGGGAGCGAGCATTTCGTCTCTTGTATCCGCCTTTCTTTTGTAAACTTCGCCCTTCATCCAACACCACAAACAAGAATCTAACGGAGTTTTGGTCTGGAGATTCAAAGAGTTGTATCTCGGTAACCATTCAGAATTAGACACGTGTTCATATGAATGTTATTTTTTCTCACAATGACCGATAATACCTATTGCCACAATACTGACCTTTCCTCTTGAATCGCCCTGTATATGGCGGTAAGTAAAAATCTAGGCTTCACAGCGTTCAGTTTTGTCAAGCCTGTTCTTAGCGTCCTTCCTCTTACGGGTTCTGATATGCCAGGTGCGAAGTACACACATACGTAACCTCACGCATTCACCTTTCAATTCTTACGTAACGCGCGAGGCCAGGGCAGCTATGATGGTGTGCCAATCTTTTAGCGTGACCAGCATGCATTGTGCCTGTGAGAGATGTTTCATGCATTCAGCCTTTGAGGCTGTGATCATTTAACAAGCAAGACATGACACTGTCTCTTCTGACTCTTTAAGTAATTCTGAATAAAATATAGACTGTACTACTCTGTAATTCGTTTTGCAACTCGCGGTGTTCCCACTTGAAATCAACAAGTTAAAATATCGTCCCATTTGGCCTATCAGAAAAGTTATAAATCCCAATCGAATTTCAAAAAGGAAGTTTAAAAAATTCCGTGTGTAGTTATGATTTTCATTATGGTGTTTGCGATGCGCATCACAGCCCTTGAGCGATGTTTTGAAGCCACAATTCACTGAAAATGTGGACTGTGAATTTTAAATGTTCAGGAAACATAATTTGATGGGATATGCCGATACGCTACATAGAAATAAATTGATATCGACAAAAGTTTAGGCTGCATTACCTACCGAATCATACGTACCTCTTGACTGCTTCATAACAACAGGCTGTTTTCGATAATGAGTGCCAAATGACATATATATCCGTTACAGTAATAATAAACAATCTGACACACCACAGCATATATTTATTCCGGACAATACACAATTTTGTTGTAGTGTCCGGAATAAATATATGCTGTGGTGTGTCAGACTGTTTATTATTACTGCAACTGAAGTAACACACCGGGATGACCCAAGGTAAGATATATATATATATGTATATATATATATATATCCTTTAACTATAAAATATACTTGTTACAGTGGGGCGGAACGACGATAGAATTTAAACGCTACAGCTCTCGTATACCCTGTATACATGCAGACGTGTAGCTGCTGTCCGATCTGGACGCCATCTTACTCATTATGAATCCGCGACCATGTATTTATCCAAAGGACGACAGGCGCTGAAGAAGAAAACCTCGAGACAGCGTCACTCTACAACCTAGTATTGTGATTTTATTTGTGTGTGCAGAAGGGTCCCACAGCAGACGCTACGGACACACCGCAGCCTTGAGGCTTCTTGTGCAATCCTGTGGTGAAGATGACTGGTTTTTTTCCGCTTTTCCTAGTAATGGAGCAACGGTGGAATGAAACTGACAGGGGAAAAGCCGAAGTATTCGGGTAAAAACCTGTCCCAGTGACATTTCGTCCACCACAAATTCCACGTGGACTGGCCCGGGATCGAACCGGGGCGACCGCGGTGGGAGGCCGTCGGCTAACCACCTGAGCCATGGCACGGCCACGTTGTGAAGTTACATATAGATGCACAGCACGTCTATTTCAAAGAATCCAAAAGCGGCGTGTTTCATTCTGATGCTGTTCTGTTTTTTAACAAAATGTATCATGCCACGTCATGTCATGTCACATGTATCATTTGTCAGTGGGCAAATAATGTTTCTTGGGGTTCATATGGTGCCATTTCATATGGTGCCATTTCATACGGTGGCATTTCATATGGTGCCATTTCATGCGGTGGCATTTCATATGGTGTCATTTCATATGGTGCCATTTCATACGGTGGCATTTCATATGGTGCCATTTCATACGGTGGCATTTCATATGGTGCCATTTCATATGGTGGCATTTCATATGGTGCCATTTCATACGGTGGCATTTCATATGGTGCCATTTCATACGGTGGCATTTCATATGGTGCCATTTCATACGGTGGCATTTCATACGGTGCCATTTCATATGGTGTCATTTCATACGGTGCCATTTCATATGGTGCCATTTCATACGGTGGCATTTTAAAACAATAGAGGCGGTGTACGTATAAACGTAACACTGAGGCGCGTTCGCGTAACCATCTTTGCCGTGCAAAAGCAGTAAATATTAAATATTCTGAGTGTGTGTCTGCAGCCTTAGTTACCCAATATGCAAAGTGCATGCGCCGTATTATATTGCCATCTGTGGCCTGTCTGGCTCTACCATATTTTTCCACATTATCTCATAAACAGTAAAATTTTTGAAAAAAAAGAGTTATTGAACATAAAATGTGTGTTTTGGTTTTCTCTACAACGTTTGTCTGAAACATTTCTCATTCTAAGAAGAATTCAGCGAGATATTATCACAAATGTACACAGGTCTTCATGTAAAGTACCCGTTATTCTTGTCAGATTTTAATGAAACTTGAATTATCTCGAAAGATTTTTAAAAAATGCTCAAATGCAAAATTTCATGAAAATCCGTCCAGTGGGAGCCGAGTTTTTCCATGCAAACGGACGGACAGACATGAAGAAGCTAACTGTCGCTTTTCGCAATTTTGCAGACGCGCCTAACAACAGTGTACAGGCCAAACTAGTGACAGAATTTTCCGCATCAGAACCAATTTTTAAATGTTTACGGCCCATTCGCCTTTGCTGAATATCTGTATGTATTAATGCAGCTTAAATGTGCCAAACTATGGGGAACGTAATGTGGTTTTGTCTAAGAAGTCCGGTTAATACGTCATTATTCATATTTACCGTGCGGAAACTTACAGTGATATTCAGTAAATCAACATCTGTGTACACTACAGGATTGAATTACCCCTGCTCTTATTTTTAAACAATATTACCGCAGACATATTTCGACTTGTGCCACGCCACTGTCAGGTAAAACATTTATATACATCACGGGAAATTACTGCTGGTTTTATATGGGTAGACCACGTGACTTAATGCGATATTGTGTAAATGCTTGTGCTTATTACAATCCTATAATCTACACGGAAGTCTTTCTGTGGTGCAACAGCCAAACTTGGGCCTAGGCTGCCTTATTGTCGACGTTTCGGCTTTAGACTCAGACACACCACACATGGTACGACTCCTCTGGACGAGGGATCGGCCCGTCGCAGAGGCGAGTATGTACTAGGATTAAATCCACAAAATCCCCGTCGTTTTGCATCACAACCTTCAGCGCGAGTTTCACAAACTATACGGCCCTCCTACCTCAGTCACGTGATTGCAGCTGCTACGTAAGCAGACGAATACTGCCACCCCCACCGCTGTGAATGCAGAAACACACTGATCTACGCGCACACGACTTCGCGCACTCTCCCGGCTTGAGGCATCAGCCTAGGCTTGCTAATGTTACCTGTTCTTCAACCTGGAGACTTTGTGGAATTACTCCTACTGTACACCGATTACATTGTATTAATCATCCCATCAATATGTGCCCAACACAAAACGTGTAGCTAATAACATCAATACGTGAAACTGAAATTTCCGTAAGTACTAAACTTTTATGTCTCCAGCAGCCAGAGGAGTTCGGAATTACCAGAAGCGAAAGAAATCAGAGTAACGTTAAAGCAAAACTAAAAGTGTCGTTCAACAATGCAGTGTGTTACAAAAGTTGTTCAGTGCCAACCTACGACATGAATGCGTATTTTAGGACGTTCACACACAGTGTTGCCAACTACTTTAATATTACACTATGCTGAAATGTGGATTAACCCTTTAAAGACGAAACGTATCTGTTTTATATAAGGACTCAGCGCGTACCGCGCTGTAAACACTATCCACTCCGGTTATAAAAGCCAATCTCTTGATGTTTTATAAGGCAAAAGTTGCTGTTTGTTCTGAGATCCGTACAAGACACATAAACGCAATGTGGGCAGAACGTAGAATTTTTTAGTGTTAAACCTGGAGGTACGTAAAGTTACCGCTAGGCTTTAAAAGGTTAAAGACAAAAAGGGGAATAAATAAGGAGCATAAAGCATACAGTTTCACTGAACTGGCGATTACAGGCATTGAACAGCATCACGTGATACACGAGTGGTCGAATACAAGACAGTTTGATGATGTTTGCTTACTTATACCGTAAAGAAAACACACACACTTGCACGTCAGGAAAAACCCCGGGCCCAGCGTTCTCGCTAATTTTTCTTTACAGCTGCGCGGACCTGCTAGTGCATTAAGCAGAGAATTTTTACATGACCTGACGACTGCGCGGCATTTTAAAAGTTGTTTGCAATATGTGCAACAAGAATATTTACAATGAAGACTGAAAAATTCCAGCTGCGCGGCAACAATCCAGCGTGCGCGCGAGCATTTCAGTTACTGCGTGGCCGTTCACACGCGCAGCTTAGAGGGAACATTGCCTGGGCATTACAAGGTTCTTTACATGAAATGCAATATGGAAAGGACTAGGATTAGGTTTTGAATACGATTTGAAATTACTGTTCGCTGTTGTGCGTTGACTCTAAAAATATTAATTAACAGATATTCCATCTTTAACCCTTTAAAGACGAAGCGTATCGGTTTATATAAGGACTCGGTGCGTACCGCGCTGTAAACACTCTCCACTTCGGTTGTAAGAACCAATCTCTTAACGTTTTATAAGGCAAAAGTTGCTGTTTGTTCTGAGATCCGTACAAAACACATAAACGCAATGTGGGCACCACGTAGAATTTTTTAATGTTAAACCTGGTGGAAAGTAAACTTACCGCTAGGATTTAAAAGGTTAAGGGACGTACATACGGGTATCCAACGATCATATATCTAAACTTAATCTTCAGAATTCTTATATAATAACAGCCTTCTAAGCTCAGATCCATGGAACATGGCTCTTTTGACGTAAGAACGTGTTGCACCAACGTACACATGTATCTAGATATTCTGTAGTCTGTCATACGACAGGTCCATAGCCCCTTTCAACTCGAGTTCTCCACAGAGTGCGATCTAGTGCTTCCTCTTTCAAGTTCCAATGCCTTCTTGTTTCCTTAACGTCATCCAGTAGCTTCGCAGATCTTTTTGCTCATATTTCCGTTCCTTCTATCGTCCCTTCGATAACGTGTTTTAGAAGGCAGTTCCTACGCAAGATGTGACCAAACCAATTAGTCTTCCTCTTCTTTATTTTATGTAGGATGTTCCTCTGCCCCTTGACTTTGCGTAATAATTCTTCATTTGTTTTGTCTTCATACACGGGATCTATTGTAATATGTCTTCAAAAAGACATGTTGCTTTCTTGGGGCAAACTTTCGTGCAACGTATAACAAAATGGCGGCGGCAAAAACTGTTTATTTACCTTACAAGCTGATGATGATAACTTATAAACCATGCGAAATTGTGCGTAGAGACAGACTTAAAGTGTACTTGTATATTCTGTTACAAGTGTTATTTATCAGTCAGAATTTGTAAATATTGTGACAGGTGCGACTGTACGAATCTTTGAAGTTATGTTGTATAATTTCAGTGTCAATAAAATATTCATACTACTACTACTACTACTACTACTACTACTACTACTACTACTACTGGGGTAAGCGGTGGCGCAGTTGGTTGAGGCATTGCGCTACAAGCCGGCAGGTTGCGGGTTCGATTCCCGATGGTGTCATTGGAATTTTTCGTTGACTTAATCGTTCCGGCCGCACTATGGCCCTGGAGTCGACTCAGCCTCTAACAGAAATGAGTACCAGGGATATTTCCTGGGGGGTAAATGCGGCCGGTAGGGCTGACAACCTTATCACCTTCATGTGCCGATTGTCTAGAAATCTGGGGGCCTCGACCTCCTGGAACCTTCAGGGCCTGTCCAGGCCTGTAATGGGACAACTTGCTTACTACTGCTCCTACTACTACTACTACTACTACTACTACTACTAATAATAATAATAATAATAATAATAATAATAAGCTTTTTATCATGCACCGGTGTCACAGCAATAAATATTTTCGCCCGACTAGTGACTGAATGTTTGATTTATGCACGCATCCAGCAGGCGAACCTGTTTCAAGCGCTCATTTACACTGCGTAAGCCTTATACTCAGAACGCAAGGCTTGTATGATGGATGCATGCCATTGGAAAGCCCGCTTTAAAGATTCTACGCGGAAATCCTTCACCCCCTCCCGCCCCCCCCCTCCCCGCCCCCGGTGTGAGTGTAAACACCGAAGATTTTCATCACAATTATTGCGAAGTTAACCACTTTGTGTGACGCAAGCGGACACGATGATAAGATAAACTGTCGGATGACACGTCAGATTAGATACTTCGACCTGTATTAGTTGTTCTGAAAGCACATAAAAGCAGACCGACTGCTGCCGAGGACTTTACCTGTTTCATTCAGCTACGCGTCACACTTTGGGTCTTATCTAAGGCAGTAATGCTGAGTTCTTTTTGTGGTGAAGGGCCCTGCAGCAGACTCTACGGACGCACCGCAGCCTTGAGGCTTCTTGTGCAACCCTGTGATGACGCTCAAAAGAAAGATGAGCTAATTTTTTCATTTCTCCACGTAATGGAGCACCGATGGAATGAAATTGATAGGAGAAAACAGAAGTACTCGAGGAAAAAACCTGTCTGAGTGCTACTTCGTCCATCACAAACCCCAAAGGGACCGATGGAATGAAATTGATAGGGGAAAACAGAAGTACTCGAGGAAGAAACCTGTCTGAGTGCTACTTCGTCCATCACAAACCCCAAAGGGACCGATGGAATGAAATTGATAGGGGAAAACAGAAGTACTCGAGGAAAAAACCTGTCTGAGTGCTACTTCGTCCATCACAAACCCCAATGGGACCGATGCGGGATCGAACCCGGGCCTCCGCGATGAGAGGCCGGCGATTAATCGCCTGAGGCAAGGCACGGCCATAATGTTGTACGGACTGACATCGTAGTAATGTGGGTCTACAGCGCACACGGTTAGTTCCTCTCGCTAGACGGACATTCGGCTATCGCAAGACGTGACACAGATGTGATATCTGAATTTCACTGTGCAATGTAACGGCCGAGCGCAGGGTGCTCCCCGGCAGTGTCACCCAAGGACTGCGGCGGTCGTAGCTCCCCGCCAGTGTGACACAAGGACTGCGGCGGTCGTAGCAATGAGGAAATCCGCACTTAGTGGTAATGGCCGTGCTGCGGCTCATCACCTGTGCCCTCCGCTGCCAGAGGCTGAGGCGGTTTTGATTTGCGTTGGCATGCCTAGTGTTGGGAATCCATCCCATCCATTGCGTAGGTCAGTCAGTTTTACTCCATTTCATTCGGACCCTGCGTTGTTAATCTCCTGTCCTTCCTTAAGAAAGGTTAGCAGGCTTATGGCATCAGCACGTTGTGTTTTGTCGCTCCATTCCTGCTTTTGAAACACATGACTGATTTTCATAAAACTCAGGATGAATATTACGCCAACTTTGCAATTTCCACTTGTATCGTCTTCTTCTTCTTCTTCTTCTTCTTATTATTATTATTATTCGCCGTCTCCTTCTTCGTCTTCTTCTTCTTCGTCTTCTTCTTATTATTATTCGCAATCTCCTTCTTCTTCTTCTTCTTCTTATCCGTCTTCTTCTTCTTCTTCTTCTTCTTCTCCGTCGTCGTCTTCTTCTTCTCCTTCGTCTTCTTCTTCTTCTTCTTCTTCTTCTTCTTCTCCTTCGTCTTCTTATTCTTATTCGCCGTCTCCTTCTTCGTCTTCTTCTTCTTAGTCTTCTTCTTCTTATTCGCAATCTCCTTCTTCGTCTTCTTCTTCTCCTTAGTCTTCTTCTTCTTATTATTCGCCGTCTCCTTCTTCGTCTTCTTCTTCTTCTTCGTCGTCTTCGTCGTCTTCTTCTTCTTCTTCTCCGTCGTCTTCTTATTCTTATTCTTCGTCGTCGTCGTCTTCTTCTTCTTCTCCTTCGCCTTCTTCTTCTTCTTCTTCTTCTTCTTCTTCTTCTTCTGCTGCTGCTGCTGCTGATGATGATGATGATGATGACACAACAACCTGTTGCGTGTTTTGGCCTCCTGCACCAGTTTATGCCAGGCTTTTCTCTCTGTAACGACACGTGCCCAGTTCTTCGCTTTTAATCCCTTTGTATCATTTAGCACTTCATCTCTTCATCTGTTTTTTGGACGTCCTTTACATCGCATTATTATGGCATTCCGTTCCGTAATCTTCCTCACTGTTTTTGTGTTTTTTTTCATCCTGTTAAGAAGTCCCTACCATTTTATCGCCTGTGCTCTTATGCACTTAACTCTATCTTCTCCTCTCATTAATTTCTCCAATTCATCGTTATTTCTCACTCTCCATCCTTCCTCCGTTTTATTTCCAGTTTTCTGCAACCACTAATACAGGCGGACACAGGAGCAACTCACACCCCCCCCTCCTTCCCCCGCTTTAGGAACTTGGAATTATGCGCGCTAAGCGATATGAACCCTTTGAAGACAACACCTATATGTTTTATATAAAGTCTGAGTGCGCACCGCGCAGTGAACACTTTATACTTCGGTTATACAAGACCAGTCAGTTAACGCTGTATAGGGAGATAATCGCTGTTTGTTCTGAGATCCACACAAAACACATAAACACACTGTGTGGGCAGAACGTAGAATTTGTGAATGTTAATCCTGGCGGTACCTAAAGTTACCGCTAGGCTTTAAAAGGTTAAAGAACATAATGTATGCAGCTTTTTAAACCCTCAACCAACGAAGTGTCGGCTGCGCGCGATACGTACCTTACGTTTCGTTTCGGTAGCGATAAGGAGTTACCTGGAATGTTGTACGGAAGCAGATCATAAACATGCATACACATTCTGTGCGAATGTACAGCTTTCAACAATAACACATTTGGCCACGATGTGAAAATTTGAGGTTATGTCTCACATTAATTATGGTGCTGATGTTTCCGTTCTTGATGATAGTGTTGATAATGATAATAACGGTATTAATTATTGAGAATTATTGAGGGAGGAACACAGGCTGAGAGTGTTCGAGAATAGGGCGCTGAGGAAGACACTTGGGCCGAAGAGTGACGAGGTAACACGGGAGTGGAGAAGAATACCTAAAGAGGAGCTTCACGATTTGTACCCCCCACTAAACATTATTCGGGTGATCAAATAAAGAAGAATGAGATGGGCGGGGCATGTGGCACGTATGGGGGACAGGAGAGGTGCATACAGGGTTTTGGTGGGGACACCACTTGGAAGACCCAAGCGTAGATGGGAGGATAATATTAAAACTGATCTTCAAGAAATACGATGGGGAGGCATAGACTGGATTGAGCTGGCTCAGGATAGGGACAGGTGGCGGGCTCTTGTGATTGCGGTAATGAACCTCCGGGTTCCATAAAATGCGGGGAATTTCTTTACTAGCTGAGAAACTGTTAGCTTCTCAAGAAGGCCTCTGCTCCATGGAGTTAGTTAGTTAGTAATAATTACTACTACGACTACTACTACTACTACTACTACTACTACTACTACTACTACTACTAACAATAATAATAATACAGTTCAATTCAGTGGGTATTTAACCATTTAAAGCCTAGCGGTAACTTTACGTACCACCAGGTTTAACATTAAAAAATTCTACGTGGTGCCCACATTGCGTTTATGTGTTTTGTACGGATCTCAGAACAAACAGCAACTTTTGCCTTATAAAACATTAAGAGACTGGTTTTTATAACCGAAGTGGAGAGTGTTTACAGCGCGGTACGCACTGAGTCCTTATATAAACCGATACGCTTCGTCTTTAAAGGGTTAATATCGTGCAGGCTTAACAGCACAGGTGCCTACTATAAAGCCAGTGCAAAGACACAGATAAAACACAAAAACAGTACCAGTACACAAAAACAAAACATTAAACAGACAAAACAAAAACAACAAATGCAGCAACAGTAACCAAACGGCAATATAAATGAAGTACTGGTACAAAACAGTAACAATAACAATAGCTGTCTATTGACGTGCTGTGTCAACAGCCAAGTGGCCGGTCACCAGCCATCTTATGACCCTCTGGGCACATGCACAGCGCGCTAGTCCGTGAAGTTCACTGAATTTCGCTGTTTATTTTACATTCTTATGTTATCTAAGTAACACCTTAACAACGCCAGGCTGGCTGTTCCGGCAGTTTGCAAAAGTCTTTGTGCTACTGTCTGACAGTATCGTACAGTAACGGCACACTCACATGCACGCTTCGCAATTTCGTCTCAAGCTTGACCTTGCCTACGCAAGAAAACAGCCGATCACAATAATGTGTGAAGGACAAAGTTGATACATATTGAGAACAAACTCGTACACAAATGATAAAACACAACACTCAGTCACCTTTATACAGATCCAAACATGTTTCGTTGCCTTAGTGCATCATCTTCAGGGCGCAACAACGTTTAAAAACACTTAAAACACATAAGCACAGTTTTTTTTTAGTGGTGAAGGGCCCCGCAGCAGACGCTACGGACGCACCGCAGCCTTGAGGCTTCTTGTGCAACCCTATGATGAAGATGACGATGATGATTATTATTATTTTTTGTCCTTTTCCTAGTAATGGAGCACCAGTGGAATAACATTGACAAGTGAAAACCGAAGTACTCGAAAAAAAAACCTATCTCAGTGCCACTTTGTCCACCACAAATCCCACATGGATTGACCCGGGATCGAACCCGGGCCTCCGCGGTGGAAGGCCAGCGGCTAAACGCCTGAGCCACGGCACGGCCCCGTAAGCACAGTTACTGTTTCACTCTGAAGTGGATGCACTAGCTCGTGGAAAGCTGTCTGGGTTTGTATGAAGTTGAATGAGTGTTGTGTTTTAACATTTGTGCACCACTGTGTATAAGCAGCGCTCCCAGTATTTTTCCGTAGGGGGGGGGGGGCTGATCCTGAGGCTATATGTAATTTATGTTTGATTTTGAAGATAATGTTATAAAAACCATGCTGTAAGCACAACATAACACTGCCTGCAACTGCTTGTATATACATATGAATATAACTGCATGTTCCATGACCCAATCACAGTGTCCCATCCTATTTTTTTTTAGTTTATTAATTTATTTTTCAAAATTCTAATGTACTAGTCATCAGCCGACTTAAGTGTCTGATTTCGGCTGAAGGGTAAATCACGCAAAACTTTTGATATCATAATATCTACAAAATACGTATTTTTTAAATTTCGGTTTTGGGGGGTTTGGGGGGCTGCTGGACTGCAGCCCCCCCCCCGGGGTGCGCCACTGTCTGCTGGCATTCGAACCCTAAGTCGTCCGTCCTGTAGCGCTGTTACTATACCGACTATGCAATTCCCAGCCAAATACAGTCGAGCTCTGTTATTAATCTGCTGTTTTTATGGGACCCAGAACGNCCCCCCCCCCCCCCCCCCCCCCCCCCCCCCCCCACCGCCCGGATGCGCCACTGTTGTATATAAACACGTACACGGTATGGAAGGTATTAAAAAGGACAACTCTCTTTCGAGACCTCAGAATGTCATTCGGTAGCAATGCGCAAACTTTCTGCGATTTCGGGCTTCCGCCGCGATGTGCGTGAGATCTGCGCTCTGCTGGGGTGTTGGAAATAATACAAATGAGACGCGCTGCGAAACGTTGCCACAGCGCAGAATCATAGCAAGAATATGCGCTCTGTTCAAGGCATACACGGGGGCGCCGGCTTGGAAAGCGATAGGGGACAGACTTCTAAAACCATGCTGCCTGAGTAGGGACGACCATAACAGGAAAATTAGGACTAGAAAGCAAAGAACAGATGTTGGTAAATATTCGTTCGTAAATAGGACCATTAAAAACTGGAATCAAGTAGGTGCAGACTTACTGGCGCCTTTCCCCTGTAAATTAAGCACTTTTAGGGAGAGAGTTAAGAAGGTAGTTACAAGCAAAGGGAATTCAAGTGGGGTTTTGAGTGTATGTAAGTGAAGTGACGTGAAGTGTTGTGTTTAAATAAGTGAAGTGACGTGAAATGAAGTGTTGTGTGTAAATAAGTGAAGTGATGTGACGTGAAGTGAAGTGTAGTGTGTAAATAAGTGAAGTGATGTGAGGTGTAGTGTGTAAATAAGTGAAGTGATGTGAAGTGTAGTGTGTAAATAAGTGAAGTGATGTGAAGTGTAGTGTGTAAATAAGTGAAGTGATGTGAAGTGTAGTGTGCAAATAAGTGAAGTGATGTGAAGTGTAGTGTGTAAATAAGTGAAGTGATATGAAGTGTAGTGTGTAAATAAGTGAAGTGATATGAAGTGTAGTGTGTAAATAAGTGAAGTGTTGTGAACTGAAGTGTTGTGTGTAAATAAGTGAAGTGATGTGAAGGTGTTCTGAAACGTGTGTGTGTGTGGGTATATTGTATTTGTGTGGGAATATTATATTACAATATGGGTATACAGTATTGTATTGTATTGTATTTGTGTACATATATTGTGTTTATGCGAGTATATTGTATTGTACTGCATTTGTGTACGTATATTGTTTTAGTGGTGTAGGGCCCCGCAGCAGACGCTACGAACGCACTGCAGCCATGAGGCTTATTGTGCAACCCTGTGATGAAGATGAAGAAGATGATTAATAATGGAGCACCGGTGGAATGAAATTGACAGGGGAAAACCGAAGAACTCGGAGAAAAACCGGTCCCAGTGCCACTTTGTCCACCACAAATCCCACATGGACTGACCCGGGATCGAACCCGGGCCTCCGCGGTGGGAGGCCGGCAGCTAACCGCCTGAGCCATGGCACTGCCCTGTACGTATATTGTACTTGCGTAGGTATATTGTACTTGTATGGGTAGAGTGTATTGTGTAGGTATATTGTATTTGGGTGGGTATATTGTATTTTATGGGTGTATCGTATTTGTGTAAGTATTTTGTAATGTGTGGGTATATTGTATTGTGTAGGTATATTGTATTAGTGTAGGCACATTGTATTGTGTGGGTGAACAGCCAATACGTGTACTGCAATTTGTGCTGTTCCGTTTATGTATGTGTTATTGTATTGTGTGTCTGTACTGGTGTGAGGCTGCTGCCACCGGGTGAAAACCCAATTGCAGTAAGATATAATAATAATAATAATAATAATTACGCAGCGTCTAACGGTAATTGTTTACCGACATTTCGGGACAACGTATCGGTCCCATCTTCTTTTCTCACTTTTCTTCTTGACCCTTGAAGATGGGACCGATACGTTGTCCCAAAACGTCGGTACAGAATTACCACACGACGCTACGTAATATCCCAGAAGAGCCAGATCTCGAAAACTTTCTGTCCTGAGCTGTCACCGCAGCGCAGTGTTGTAACATTTTTCATTCTAACCCAAGAAAATGAGTGATTGGAAAAGACGTCCACTTAGCAACAACTGTAAGTTAGGCTCTGTACCATCTGATTCGACCGAAAATGGTCGAAAAGCGGACGACAGATGGCTTGCCCCTCACACCCCCCCTTGCTGTGCAGCGTTACGCAGTTTGGTTTTCACTCAAGGTTCACGACAAAAGAAACGGTTCAGAACTGCTGAATCGTCTGTGACATAGTTAGTTGGTTAAATGCCGTTCATTAGGGCAGTTCACTCGTACTAGTAAGATAGAATAAACGCTCCCGCAAGGTGCAGCAAAATCGACAAGCTAAACCGCGCGCGCACACACATCAACCGCCGCTTGGCTCGCGCTTCCGGCTGTACTTTTCCACTTACTGGCCGGTTGCTAACGTTACACGCACTGCGGTTTCTGGGTAGCAGCGGGATGCTAGCCAGACCTTGAACACAGTGTGTGCAGCGGCTTCCAGTGCTGGTGCATATACGTATGTACATACCTTTATATACGTATATAATGCTCTATTATACATAACTAACTAACTAACTAACTAACTCCATGGAGCAGAGGCCTTCTTGAGAAGCTAACAGTTTCTCAGCTAGTCAAGAAATTCCCCGCATTTTATGGAACCCGGAGGTTCATTACCGCATTCACAAGAGCCCGCCACCTCTCCCTATCCTGAGCCAGCTCAATCCAGTCGATGCCCCTATTCCACTTCTTGAAGATCCATTTTAATATTATCCTCCCATCTACACCTGGGTCTCCAAAGTGGTCGCCCTCCCACAGGTCTCCTCTATTGTACATACACTTTGTGTGTGTGTGTGTGTGTGTGTGTGTGTACATATATTATGTATGCATGAACGTAAAAAGTGCCTTCGTCAGTTCCATAAAATCACACTGCGCTCCGTAACACGGCACCAAACACCTTGCATGTACATACATTTTTTAAAATGAGCTGTATGTAACCACGGCGGTTCAACAGAGGCAACACGTGGATGCGGTACGGTGTCGCACGTTTTTTTACCGGGCTGATCAGCGTGTTTGTCTTTGATATTTTGCGAATTCCTAGTGGGTGCATCCAGATTTGTAGTGGGTGCACTGCATCAACTTGCGCCGCTCTGGCTACGGACTTCGTTGGCATTGCGGACATGATGAAGTCCACAGCCAACAGTGCCGGTGTCTCGACAGCGCGCAGAACACATCCATTCACTGTCAGTGGCACAGAGGGGCCCACGTTTGCTCGCGAGACCGTGCTGACATCAGACAATAACAGGACACACCAGCCCTCGGTGAGACTTCGGGTGCGTTTTCTCTCTTTTATCTATAGACTTCAAGCATGTGATTGCTTACGAAGAGTGGCGGGGATACCACGGTCGATGCAGGGACTGGGTTAGGGGCTCCACAACCAAGGAATCGTGGTTCGCTTGCCGACAGGTTTCCACCAAAGGGTTCAGACCGTCTCTGGGACCCACCCGGCCGCCCATTCGACGGCTACCGTGGACTTTTTCGAGAGTCAAAGCGGTACGGCACTTTAACCTCTCAACTCCATCTGGTATCGAGGTTGAGAATGAGTGGAGCTATATCTCACTTGTCCTATGGCTTCATGGTGTGCACAGGGACAACTTTGTCTTGACCTTTGTCTTATACTAATCGTAAAGCCATTGGAATGGACGAGCAAACACCTCAGCTTAAGATTAAAAATGTTAATCACGTTCAGTCAACCATAGCCAGTTACGTGACGGCACTGTGTGAGAATAACTTGGTTTTAATTATCTCTTAACAGGTGACAGGTACAGCGTAAGCTAGAGTGTGTAGGGCCAAGACAACCGTGATATTAAAACGCAGTTTATTGCGTAATAATTATTGTAGTGATTATGCACAGATCTTCAGCTTGATCCTTCAGCTACTTTTCATGTAACTGGAATTAAACTAATCCTAAAATCTTTTACTAAGCCGTATTAAAAGTACATCACTGCATGACCCGATTTAACCTTTTAAAGCCTAGCGGTAACTTTACGTACCACCAGGTTTAACTTTAAAAAATTCTACGTGGTGCCCACATTGCGTTTATGTGTTTTGTACGGATCTCAGAACAAACAGCAACTTTTGCCTTATAAAACATTAAGAGATTGGTTTTTATGACCGAAGTGGAGAGTGTTTACAGCGCGGTACGCACTGAGTCCTTATATAAAACAGATACGCTTCGTCTTTAAAGGGTTAATCTAAGCAAATTATATAAATCGGGTAAAGGTAAAAGAGGTAAAGCAATCCCTGTACAGGCCTGGGGGGGGGGGGGCCCTGAAGGTTCCAGGAGGTTGAGTCTCCCAGATTTCAAGACAGTCGGCACATGAAGGTGGTAAGGTTTTCAGCCCTACGGACCGGCCGCCTTTACCCCTCAGGAAATATTCCTGATACTTCTGTTAGAGGCGGAGTCGACCTCCGGGCCATAGTGTGGCCAGAAGGATGTCAATGGAAAATTCCAGTGATACCATCGGGAATCGAACCCGCAACCTTCCGGCTTGTAGCGCAATGCCTAAAGCAACTGCGCTTCAGCGTGCTCCATTGATAAATGCGTGGGTTTGGTAGGTCAGATGAGCTACTGTCAGCGTATAACGACATTTTCTACTCCTCCGAGTTGTCATTTGGTTGGGAGGGGGTAAAATATATCGTAAAATAAGTTTGAGTGGAAAATATTTAAAAAAAAAAGCATTGCTAGACGTGTGGTACGTACTGAACAAGCGAACTTTGTAATCAATCCGTGCCCAACGAATATAATCGTCGCAGCATTTGAGAGCATACGGGCATTACATTAGAAATGCCGTGGAACGCCGTACAGATCAATTTGAGCGGTAGGCGCCATCTGTTGCCTCGCTGCCTATCAACGCCATCTGTAGGTAAATGCACAAACTATTTGAATAGCTATCGGGGTGGCTCTGTCGTGATCTATATAAGCACGTCTCCGATCGTGATGGTACTAGACGATGTGCAGTGATGACTAGCTGTAATATGGACAATGTAGAATTACCGATTTCATGTATTCTGTAGAGCGTCCATCAATAAATCACTCTTTAATCACACTCAGTAGAACTTTATGGCTTGTTTTATATTATTCATCTCCAAGCTTTTATATTAATTTCTGTAATTAAAACCAACTAAACGTACGATTATATTACATAAACTATTAGTCGCCGATCCCAGTGGCCGCGCGGTCTAAGGCATAGGTCTGCGGTCGAGGGGTGACTGGGATCTTGGGTTCGAATTACACTGGGGACTATTATAGTTAAAGTAATAGAAACAACAGGGAAAATTCACATCAATGATAACATCCCGAGAACAGCAGCAGTACACACAGACAGCAGAATCACCCTTCAATCCCTCAAGAATACAAAAAATCACAATTACCTCATAGAATAAATTAGGAAGAAAGCAATAGCACTAGAGAAATGCAACTGGACAATCACTTTTATCTGGATAAAAGCCCACATAGGAATCTACGGGAACGATTTAGCTTACATGATAGTGAAGGAAGCTGCCAGAAATGATAATGTATCCTTCAATAGAATCCCCAAAAGTGACACAGTACAACAAGTGCGAGAACAGAGCATCGCCAAGTGGCAAATCCAGTGGGACCGCACTACAAAAGGGTTAACAACGAAACAATTCTTCCGAATCATCAAGGACAGACTGACCACCAAAATCAATCTAACACCAAAATTCATGGCATGAGTAACAGCTCACGGCAAAACTAAGGCATACCTGCGCCGCTTCAAAATAATAGAGTCTCCAGAATGCCCTTGCAACGGTGAGAACCAAACTGTGGATCATCTACTATATGACAGCATCAAATGACAGAGGCAGAGAGAGAAACTTATAAGCAACATATCTAATCGAGACAAATGGCCGGTGAATAAAAGTGATCTAGTGAAAAAACACATAAAATATTTCACACAGTTTGCAAACTCAATAGATTTCGAGGAACTATGAACCCAGTAAATTGCTCATTAAGTGAAAAGAACACTCAACATTAACACAAGTGCTTGTATACTTACATGATATAGGGACTCATACTGAAACGGCATACACATCATATATGAATGGCCAACCACACATATGAAATATTAACTGTCTATGTCAATGATTATGTAAATGATTAAGTTAGCATGTAGTATTACTGAAGTAATGGAGCATGCTGCTAATAAACTATACTATACATACCCACCAGGGACATGCATGTTTGTCTTGTACAGTGTTTGTGTTGTCAGGTAGAGGTCTCTGCGATGGGCCGATCACTCGTCCAGAGGAGTCCTACTGACTGTGGTGTGTGTCTGAGTGTGATCAAGGGGAAATAAACAACCTCGACACCTACTGTGAACAAGTAGGTAGAAGAGGGAAGGACTACGAAGCAAAACCATTAGTCTATTTTATTTGATACCTCTGACATGTTTCGGATGACTGCCATGTTCAGGGAAGCTTACAGCAATTCATTACATAAAACTTTAAACCAAAAAGTTTTATATAATGAATTGATGTAAACCTCTCTGAAGATGGCAGTTAACTGAAACATGTTGGATGTATCAAATAAAATAGACTAATAATTTAAGTAAACCTTTAAAGCAAGAAGTTTTATATAATAAATTGATGTAAGCTTCCCTGAAGATGGCAGTTAACTGAAACATGTCGGAGGTATAAAATAAAACAGACTAATAATTTATGTAATATAATTGCGCTTTTAGTTGGTTTTAATTACAAAAATTTATGGCTTGTTAGTGTTTGAGACCATGAATGTTAACTTTTAAAAGTACATTCAGGAAGGTTGGGATGGGGCCAATGGGAGTTCTTTTATTTAAGTAACAACCAGCGGATCAGCAAGGGGTTGGGGAGATTAGTAAAAGTATAGGTACAGTTGTCCATGTGCACACTATGGAGACATATGGAGGAGTGGACGTATAGCTCCAATCATTCTTAACTCTAGCATTACATGGACGTGAGTCACCAGCCTCAAACCCCTGCCATTTCACCCTAAATATCCAATGAATAGGGGGTTGGAAGGATGCACAGCTGGTCTGGACATTACTGGGTAGAGACAAATCTCTTGGCCATGCTGTTCGTTGAACCACACTTCCTCGATCATCCATCACATAAGCCTAGTCAATCACATGGATTCAACATACTGCATCCATACACACATACGTACATACATACATTGTAAAAAAAATATGGGTAGGTACAGTGATCACATGCAGCAATGTGTTAACTGTTTAACTTTACAAACCTACAGTACATCACAACAATGGTGGAAAATGGCATACATACAGGTAGACACCATTTGCCTGTTCGGAGCACTATGCTTTTTAATGACACTGTGGCTTAGGAAAGGGATGTCCAATATGCACAACACTGTGGTCACATGGACCATGGACACATGCTCTAAAGCTTGTGGGTCAAACATTATTACTGTATCTGTAGAAGTATGTAAGACTGTATGTGGGTAATAGTATGTAAATATCTTACATCATGAAAAATTGAAAGCTTTGGCACAAATATCCTGCATGGATGGAGTAAAGCTCACACAGAAGCTTTCTTATATAGTGAAGAATTTCATTTAATACAGTAATCAACTATTTTTTGAAAATAAGGGATGGGGTAAGGAATATAGCTGCAAACAAAAATACATGAAAGAAATCCCACAACTAATCACAAAGAACACAACAGAAAAATGTAGTGAAAATGAGATCTCTAATGTCTGTTAAATTAATACTTATTTGTTGTTAACTACTATGGGAGATGGGGGGGCACACTGTGGCACAATGGGTTGAGGCACTGTGCTACAAACTGGCAGGTCGTGGGTTCGATTCCCGATGGTGTCACTGGAATTTTTCATTGACATAATCCTTCCAGCCGCACTATGGCCCTGGGGTCGACTCAGCCTCTAACAGAAATGAGTACCAGGAATATTTCCTGGTGGTAAAGGCGGCCGCTGTGTAGGGATGACAACCTTACCACCTTCATGTGCTGATTTTCTAGAAATGTGGGAGCTTGAACCTCCTGGAAGCGTAATGGCCTGAGCAGACCTGTAATGGGATTGCTTTACCTTTACTAATGGGACATATAATATTTTATATAAATGCTTCTGTGCCACACAAAAATGACCCAGAGGACTGTAGTTCGACCACCCTGCCTTAAGAGATCATGGCATTCCCATTGCTACATTTCCAAGCACACACTGTAATACAAAAACACTAATCACCAACAAATGCACAAAGAGAATTTTATCATCCATCATAAGACACTTCTACATGTTTCGACCCTGCTGGGTCATCTTCAGGGAGAACTTTTTGTTATCATTACACTAAGGTTGCACTTTATAGTTGAGTGAGAATGTGCTGTTGACTGTGTACTGGAAGCATGAGCTCTCTGCGGTCTGGGCCTGCACTGCAGGCCCAGACCGCAGAGAGCTCACGCCTCCAAAAAGAATGCAGTACACAGTCAACAAAAGTTCTCCCTGAAGATGACCCAGCAGGGTCGAAACATGTAGGAGTGTCTTACGATGGATGATAAAACCCTCTTTGTGCATTTGTTGGTAATTAGTGTTTTTGTATAATATTGTGCACAGACATGGAACACATTAAACACACTGTAATATCACTGTATCAAGTACTAACTAAATGTGCTGTATTAAATTTATTATTATTTCGATTCACATTACCCTGACATGTCTCGACATTTCAACTGTCATCCTCAGGGGGGTGCACCAAAGTCTTTTCTAATGCTGGCAGACTTTGGTGACGGTGGAAACGTCGAAACATGTTGGGGTAATGTGAAGTAAAATAGTAATAAATTAAATACAGCGCATTTAGTTGGTACTTGATACAGTGACTGATGACAGAACAATGCACAGAATTAGCAATGTTAAACACACTGTAATAATTCACTAAAGATTTTTCTAACATTTCTGCTGGTCTAAGAGTGTGTACCTATTTCAAAAAGTCATTTCTACCCGTGCATCATGGCCACTGCTCTGTCATAACACTGAGTAACAAGCATATTGACATACCAGGAAATTTAATACAATCTGCACAATGTCAAAATAAAACAATAATATATATCATATTTGCCCAAATGCAAGATGATTCTAATCTAAGATGCTCCCCCCCCTCCCACATAAAACATGTCTTGCCAAGGGAAAATGTATTTAACCAAATCTAAGATGACCCCACAAAAATAAAATGTCTGATAAGAAGTAAGTTACTATTAATTTCGTACACTGAATACACAAAGCATGTCAGATCCTATCTACCTTAACCAATCAGTGTCACTGTCTCCATCTTCACGGTCAGTGTCTTCATCTTCCTCACCCTCACCCCTAACATTCCCATCCTCCTCACTGCCACTCCACAACATAACAACACTGGTCCCATCCACTGCACTGGATACATAACACTTCTTAAAACCCTTCACAGTCACTTCTGGTGAGATGCACTGCCATTACATTATTATCCACAGTGACTAAATAATACATTCGTATTTCTTGGTTTATAAACTTACTTGAACACACAAAGAAGATACACAATCTCCACAGATGGTGTTAGTGGTGTTAAGAAATTTAAATATGTGTGCTCTGGATTTTTGTGTTGTGTCTGTGGTCTGATCAGTCTGAGTTCTTGGCTCTTTTTAAGTTTTTTTAATTTGTGGATTGGTCCAGGTTTTATTTTTGAGTCTTGTAGTTAATTTCTGATTGTTCAATAGCCATTTTCCTGTTACTACCCCAGTACTAGATCTGCTGTCTGGTGCATATCTTAACAAGTTACTGTTTTTATAGTCTCCAGTGACTGAAAATATGTACCTTGATCTAAGGGGTCCACCAGGTTAAGTGCTTCTTTGCCTGAAAATGTAAATAAGAGCCAGCTTCAGAAATGGTGTGGTTTGTTAAAAAATTACACACTGGACAGAGTCCTAAAGAAGATTTTGTCAGTTAAATTTAGTCATACTCTGTTCTGTTTTGTTTACACATGAAGATTTGATGATGCAAACCTTGGTTTGGTTCACATGGTATGGTTCAGAGCAATCTGGTTTGGCAAATTATATGCGAATTTAAGGTGACCTCATACATTTAAGTGCCAAATTTAAGGAAAAACCTCGTCTTGCATTCGAGTCGATACAGCAATTAAAATCTGAATGCAATAATTTCAGAGCAATCTCTCTGTTACCCAGCTTCATACAAAATTTTATGTAATTTTTTGGAATAGTTTAGTTATCATTTCTGAATGATATTAAGAGTCATAACTCATACAGATATGACTAATTAATTGCAAAAAAGAATTGGGGTTCCACTCACTGCATGCTGGCATTTATTGCACCTCTTTATTCTATTCAGGCTCAATTTCTGACCCGCCAGTGTAATATATATCCCAGCTGGTGAAGAAGCTGTCAAAATACACAATGTGGGCTTCTGATTAGCAATAGGTACACTTTAGTATATTCAAAACAGATGATGATTACCAGCAGTACTTGAAATACTCTTTCCCACAGTACAAGTCAAGTTTGAAACAGCAACAAACTGGGGGATAGTGTCCAAAATTTGTATCCAAAATGAACAGGCTTGCCTTTACCCTGTGACTCACAGCTCTGTATCACAAGTGTTTTTATACAGTAGTTTGTGTCATTAACGTCCTGTCTTCTACACTTCTGCCCTGATGATGAAGACAACAGCTTCCCACAACTTTAGTAACCATCTGTTGAACTATATGGCATCACATCCCAGAAAAGCATAATTGAGATCATTATATTTTGCCCTACTTTGTTCACAGTAATCTTGATAAAACATGAAACAACATAATATGTTCATAATTTTCATTTATTTACTGTAACATATAATATTTGTTAACAATTTACAATCTAGACTTCAGTGTATCTGCAAAAAGGAAAATAATAAAGCAATAAAAAATGTATGTGACAGTAAATACATGAGAGAAACTATAAGTCATCATTCAGTCTGATGCTACAATCAGAAACTGTTTAGGCCAAGAAAATCTAGCTGATTAATTACTGAAGAAACACTGTTGCTATAATACGCTATGTAACATTTCCAAGATGAAATGTGAGATAGGTGAATAAAAAATTGGTGTGATGTCTTCAATATGACCAGAATCTTGCAAACTGGGACTATGCAGTCTGCAAAACAAGTCGCTGCCTAAGACAGCCCTAGCTGGTGTAAGAACAGTTAAGCATGTGGAGCAAACTATGAAGAGAGATGGACCACATTGCCACAACTGATAATGTCTGAATTACACCGACTTTACACATACGGTGCAAAATGCTGAGTTTATCTTTTAAGAAGTCTTTGTAATGGCAAATTAAAGGCATTTCTTAAGGAAGAACATCAATATTGGAAGAGATTTCATAGCAATGATATTCCAAGGACACATAAAATCCCACTTCCCACAAACCCCATTTTGAGTTTTCGGATTCAGCATGACAGTTGCTGCACTTTTAAACTTCTCTTATTGGTATCATCATGCAAAAGGAAGAATGTCCCTGTGCTGGCTTCTGTCATTCCACAATGCCTCTCTCCACTATTCTAAAAGTAAAAATGTGAAGCGACATCTAGAAAGTCACAGTAATGGTTCCTCATATTACTGATCACTCACAGCTATTAATAACTTTGTTTGATACGTTTTTGTTATCAGATCATTTTGCAAATGTAACTAAAGAGGCCGATCCATGAAAAAAAAACACTATTTGTTGAGCACCGTTAAGATTTTTTCTTCAATATGGTTAGCATTTATCAAAATCTGAGGGAAAACTTATTGTGTCTGTATGGGTGTATTGTTGGTTAGTTTTGTCACCAATAAACTTTCGGACAATGAAATGCAGCACATGCACCATTGATTGATTCTGCCAGCAACAGATTTATGTCTGCAATACAAGGACGGTACTAGTGAAGGACGTGAAGTTGCAAAGAATGTGATGGAAAGACCTATGCACACCTTTCCTCTATGGCTTAAATTAAATGTTACAGGGTGAAATGCTACCTTCAAAGCTGCCTCAAAAATAACAGTAACTGTGTATAAAGAAGGATGCTGGGAGAAATATTTTTATGCTTTTGTGCACAGATTAATGCTACAATGCACAGCTGACATACACAGCAATGAAGAAACAGTACGCTTTCACGCATGTTACCTTTAGTGTATGGCCTTTTACGTGCCAGGTTTCTGCTGCGGCCGGAGCACTATGCAATTTAATGTCTGCTGCATGACATTATTTTTCCATTTGGATGAAACGGATGTATATTTAATGGGACAGAGTTGTCCCACTTAGACATTAAAAGTCAGGAACACCTTAAGATTTCTATGAGATCCGAAATTTTCGTAGCATGAAAATTCATACTGTGGTCTTCAGCATTATGAAACTGTACAGTCTGGTACGTGGTTACCACCATTTTGAACACATATAATTCCATGTTCTGCTAGACAGACATGAGCAACATACAGCACGAGCAGGTTATATAGGACAGGCACTAGGTAGCCACCCTTTTAAGGCCTCATGCCCTGGAGTTAGAGCCTTTATCATAACTTACAGTTCTCAGTGGCCTCCCTGATTGTCCCATCTCCTCTTCCCCATCCCTAGCTCTAACTGGTTATGCCTGCTCTCCCCTGTGATCATTTCTGCCCGCTTCTCCTAAATATCCGTTCTTTTCTCAAACGTCTTCACTTTCACCATAAATATCCGTTCTTTTCCCAAACGTGTTCACTTTCACCACAAATATGGAGGCACAATTTGAGATATGAGGACCTCACAGTGGTATTTGCTGTGGATTTGTGTCTTCTGGCATGTTACGCCACGTTGGCTCGTAAACAGTTACTGGTGTCTCAAAGGACTGTAGTGCCTTCACCTTCACGGTCACGCAGTCCATGAAGAGTGACCCTGAAGATAAACCGTGATGTCCCTGATGACTTAAAATCTTCACAGAAGCAGTACGTTACTCCATAACTTTGGTAACCACCAACCAGACTACATGATGTCATAAGCCACAAGACCACCATGTGGGAAATTAAAGCACATATCCCATATGTATCTTCACCATGCAAGAACAACTCTTGAATCCAGAGAATGAGTTACTTCCTTTGTAACATACTGTGTATCAGTTCTCAGTGCTCTTTTTTTTTCACCCATATATTTACCCTTCCAAGTGGTTTACACATACAAAAACTCTTATGTCAACTATGGAAGCTTTGAGAATACAGACTGTATCACTTGGCACTACTCAAAAACATAATTTTCTATACTGTTGGCAATCAGAAACAGAAGTTTCCAGCAACATCAAGGACCATCTTCACCTTAGAGAGATTTTTGCTGTTGCAAGTACCAAATACATGTTAGCAGAGGACATATTGGTGCAAAATATTTATTTTTTCAACACTTTCATATCTTACCTTGGGAAAAGAGGTCTGCCCTGTAAGTGTTATTCAAATTATAAGAGACAATGGTATTTCTTTTATAGTGTGCATTATGTTGTGCAGTAAAATTGTTATGATCATGTAGTACTGATACTAAACTGGTTCTTAGTGACACAACATTTATGAAATCCAACAGAAAACAAAAAACTGACACTGGAGAACTTTTAGACCCACGATGCCATCATGCAGCTATAAACACCTTCAGAATGGGTAAAACCCACAGATCCTGCCACAAAAACTGCAACTTCTGCAGCATTTAACTTAAAATCCCATTCTTCTCATGGCACAAAACATTTATGTCAGCAGTAAACGCACAGATGAGACATTTAAACAAGTTTAAAAATGAAACTTGCAATGACATACACAGCGCTCATACCATTATTTCCTTTATGCTTAGAATAAGGGAACTGGACTCCAGTTTTCTGAAATAAGAACTGTTAATTTAAGATCCCAGCAATTTCAGAGGAAAATGACACTTGATGTCTTATGCCTGTTACAATAAAATCATAAATATTCATAACTTGGATTCCAAGAATACACTACAGTTAGAAAATCTGAAATGGGTAAGAAAGCTTTCCTACAGTCATGTTCCTTTAATGTCCTTGAATGTATCTGTAAGTTATAAAACATTAAACACAAAATGTATGAGATGTAGCCCCACCATAATGCACCAACTGGCACACAGTATTCAACCCATGTTTCAGACAGACACCTTGCCCCTATGTATCTGGATCGAAAGAAATACAGCTGCTGAATCCTACATGATGTTGACCAGAAAACAAAACTACAAAACTCTCTCATTACAGTAACATGTTAACTTAATGGAAAGTACAGTTTCTGATAACTCAGACATACCAGGGGAAATTAACAAGAACAACACAATCAGTGGATCTAAAGTCTGGAAGCAACACACCACAGTCTTGCCTGCTGGAATGGAACAGTGGTACTGTGCAGTCACAGTGGAACTGCTGATGTTATGATTGGCAAGCAGCAAGTTATGCGGTGCGCAGGATGATGTGAACGCCTGAGTCAGTTGTCACTGGCTCACTCAGCTCCCCCACTTTTAAAGCAAATGCTGCCTGCTCAAATGGTCTCTGCATGGCACCCCGTCCGAACGGACCAAGATCTCCACCTCGACGTGCAGAACTACAATCTGAGAATTTCTGTGCCAATTCAGCAAAGGAAGCCCGGCCAGAAACTATCTGCTCGCGATAAGCTGAGGGTGTAAAACACACAACACACATAAGCAACATCTCTCTGTGCACTTTACATAAAGTTGCATGAAACAAACAAGAAAAATACCATTTTTGCACACAGTATAGCTTGTTTCCTTATGTGTGTACAGTAAAGGTGTGAGAAAATAACAGAAAATAAATGCTGAAAACAACTACAAACAGTAACAAACTTTACACATCTCCTATACTGCAAACCTGCACATGCGTTTCACTTGGATCGTGACGGAACTAAATGAACAGTGTAACTTACACTTCACTAGGTCCAAAGCTTCTTCTTTGGTGCGTGTTATTTCATCTTCTCGCCATGAAGACGGTCGTCGAGAGTTCTGATGCTTCACCAACAGGTGACTACACTGGACCTGCTCTGGTCCACTAGTTGAAACAGGCTCAGCTGGTTTGTCTGGACGGTCCCACTGGCTCTCCTTTGTGTACACATTCAGATAGTAGTGTTGACCTATGCATAAAGCAAACTCAATTTGAACACTGTCTCCAAATTTTGAGCACATTTCAATACCTACAGCCATGCTGCATATCGGAATGTCCAGATCCTTCAGCCACTCTTGCATTTACATAGTTCAAGTGAGTTTAACCTAAGAGGCAGGCAGAAGATCCCTCTGAAACACTTGTAACCATTGACCAGACTACACAGCATCATGTCCCAGGGGACCAAAATCTTAATTCACTTCTATCTATTACTAAGGTTAAGAATACCCCCATTCTCCATGTCACAAAGCATAGCATATGTACAAGAACATGCAAAACACTGACACCTTTCTACATAGTACGTACAGGAGCAATTAAAAAACTTAAACAGTATCATTTCTCATAGCAAACATATGTTCAATCTAATATCACAAGAATCCAAAAACATAAGCTTTAAGATATATGACACGCACTGATGTTTCAGACTAAGGTTCTAGTAATGTATAAAAACAAAGACCAAATCAAGTGGCTGCACAAAAGGATCCGAAACATTGTTTGAAAATTAGCACAAAAGTAAATAGGTTACATAATTGAATGTGCAATGATTACAGTAACAATAAAAATTAAAAAACCTACATTTATATGTAGTGCACAAAAACTTGACACATCGTAAAATAATGTGCTTCACATTACTGTATAAAAAGTGTTTCAAAATTGGTACAAAAATAATACCTCATTTAATACTCAATAATTATAGCAAGATATCCAAAAACTGCAAATCAGGTTTGTGAGAACAAGACGGTAGGCTGACATACAAAATAAAACAATTAATAACTGCTGCAGATGTTTTATAACAGGAAATCAATGAAAACACTTGTACCAGATTCTGTATCATTTGATTCTCAAGCAAGTCAAACAATAAATGAAAAACTTCGGATCCTAGTCATATAAAAGTATTGACAGTGTAGGTTGAGTACTTTATTACATGCAGCACTCCTGCTAGGCGATAACAGCATCAGACGGAGCAAGTGGTTGTTGCTGCCCCGGCGAGCACAGTCTGAGGTGCAGCAAATTGGGCAGCAACATGAAAATTTTAAATGAAGAAGTTAATTTTCAGCACTCCATAACTTTTAAATTACTAAGCCAAGTATAAAGAAATTCAATAAATAATTGTGATTTTTTAAAAGTTAATAATTTCTGTTAGGAGAAGCCACTGTGATTACTTGGCCTAGGTACCAAAAAACCTAGCTATGCCACTGGGCATCAGAGACTGAAGTAAGTAACTAAAGAAAACACCCAAATAATAAAATTAAATAATGTGCCAACTGTGTGGATTACTATAATGAATTATATAAATGACTTAAATATTGTAACAGGATGCTTCAAATAAAGATCTGACAGAGACAGCTTCACCTGGTGTTACAAACACAGCTGTGTAGCCACTGTGTGAAGCACACATAAAATTCAATATCATGCAGAAATGATATGGACCAAACAATAACGTTCATGCACTGCCCCTGGAATAACTGAACCTTCAGCCTGCAAATGCTAATCTAACTCTGCAAGTACCATAGTCTGCAAATAGCAATGGCAACACAAATGAAAACTTGTGCATATATTTCACACTCCGTTATTTGCTAGTTCCACTAGATTAAACGTTACATAAAATAATACGGTATTCTTGTCCATCAACAAGATGAATGAAACAGAAACCAATTCCTATTTGCAGATTCAAATCTTCTAGGATGTTATGCTGTGTCAAATGATATTGGAGAAATGTAGTGCCTCCATGTTCAGAACCAAGCAGACGAAGGGCCCTGAAGATGGCAGCAACAGGTGCTGCCAAAATGTTAGTAACTACTCACCAACCAACATAGCACAACATTCCAGAATACTTGAATTGTCATCCACATAGCTGTGAGACTCTCAAATTTTGCAACTCCTATTTATCTTAATACAACTCATAAATCATCTGAAATTAGAGATTTCCAACTTATTACTTTCAACTTACAAGAATTTTTCCACAGAGCAGAATTTTATCTTATAAAATTATATTTCAGAAATGCAGTGTTTATTCCATGGCATCCCTGTTATTTGACAGAAGTCAAAGTGCTGCGACATTTTTCTAATAGTTTTCTCCACTAGTAACGCAATTTTTTATATGTAATTCATGTGAGATCCTATTTGAGGGCAGGTAGTTCTCATAATAATGTTTGAGTTAACAATAGTGAGACATAATAGTAAATTTAATTTTTACTATGTTGACTGTGCAGTGCAACAAGCAAGACAATGCACTTAATCCCCAAAGTTGAATTACTGGGGTAATGGCCACTTAAGTTCCAATGAGAAATCTCAAATGAACGACTATGTAACTGGCATCCCCCCCCCCCCCGCCCGACACTGATTTACAGAACTCGTTATTAACATCACTTATGCTTCTTCTCTACAGCAAAATGTGTTCAACGTCATCACCTCCTGCTAGCAGTACCAGTCATGCCACCAGGTGGTTAGTCACCAGCCTCACACCGCAGAGGCCCACATTCAATCCCAAGACCAATTCACATGGGATTTATGGTAGACAAACTGGCATTAGCACAGGTTTCTCTCCCAGTTCCTATCAACACCATTCCACCAATGCTCTTCGTCATGGACGCCATAAAATCTCAGCAATTTTTAGCGTCATTAAATAACACACACAAGTGTGTGCACACCCACACCCACATGCACACACTAACAAACAGTGCCAAGCACTAGCAAAGGCAAATTCTGTCACTGGACACCCTTTTTACCATGAGACATCCAAACATTCCCATTTTTAATTAAATGCTGTCTCGAACTGTGGTCAGTAAACACACTAAGGTCCTGTAGTAGGATACTGCCATCTTCACACACACTGGCTCCACATAATAAAATGAAAAATGTCACCTACATTGCCAGTTTGATGCTTAGTACCAACTGATATTCTGCCAAAACACTTAATCTTAAAGGAGCCATCAGAAACTGGTTACCACCTGGGCACGCAATGAAACTCAGTATTTAATAATATGGAAAACAATACCATTGTTTCTGTAAAATACAGAAACAATGGTATTGTCTTTATAATTAATACAGTGGGATTGACTGTTTTAGTTATCTTCATATTACCAAGTTGAGTAACAAAATCAGATGTCTTCTATAAAGATTCAAACACAGTATAGAGTGCAAGATTTTTGCTTCTCACAGCAGAGTTGAGGAAGATTCGAGTCTTCTGGGATACAGCCATCTGTCATTTGGTAAACACTTACTGTCATTTCTTCAGAGCTTGCTGCTTTCAAAATGTCATGAACTGCATACCAGGAGACTTCAATTTTTGAATTTAGTATACACACACAGTTTCAACAGATCTGCACCTTTTAAAGTCACCACAATGAAGTCCAGGCTAAGTGGGTGATAAATATGATCTAATTATGTACCTTTAAAGGGATCAGGCCGTGACAGCGCATGGTCTGGTAGAAGTTTCGTAATGTTTCAGATATCCTGCTGTAGGGATCTTTATGACAGTGGTACATGTGTGCCTGACTACATGGCATCACATCTGAGAGGACAGCCCACTTCACACTTACTGCCACAAGAACCTCAAATCTCACTTACTTTGGCAAGTTAGTGAACATTCACGCAACTGATAACCTGACAGGCCATGAAATATTTACTGTTGCCTGGCTTTTAGTCACAGGAGGCAAAATTTCTACTGGAAAGTTGAATCACCATGTGATAAGCAAGTCATCACATACATACCGACCAACCTGCCACAGAGACAACTTAATGGAGGCCATGGCAGGAACACTTTTCAGTTTTGTCTGTGTTTGTGAGCAAGTGGATTGTAAATTTAGGTAATATTTGTTTAGTCCTGCTGGTAAGCATTACCAGCCACAATAAATTTTAATTTTTATTTCATATCTAGCCCTTTAATTTGTATTATTAATGAAAGAAATGTCTTCCCAAATAAATATATGTTTATTATATTTCATATGTACCCCCCCTCTTTCATCAATAATCCAGTAAATAAAATGGAATCTGGAAGCGAGGGACAAGAGGACAGGAATGGTTAACAGGAACCTAACAGAATTTTTTTTTAAATAGGGTGAGGGAAACTGTAGTAATTAGACATCTGTACTCTGGGTTCTGTCCATTATGACAAGTCTATGGGGATGTACGTGCATTTTTCATGGATTTTCACCTGTCATGGCTCAGGTTGTTAGTTGCCAACCCCTCACTGCGAAGGTTGCGGCTCGATCATAGGCCAGTCCATGTACGATTTGTGACAGGTGAAGTGGAAATGGGAAAGGTCTTCTTTTCCGAGTAATTTAATTCTCCCCTGCCAGTATCATTCTAACAATGCTCCATATTCCTTCACCAGTCACTGACAATACATAATCTTGGCAATTGACAGCACCGTTAAATAACACACTTAAAAAATAACTTCCCTGAATTTTCAGTTCCTAAAACAGTTACTAAACGCAGTGCATACTAACTGCATCGTTTTAAAAATTATAATAAGAAAAAGGTGCACGAGTCATATTAGAACACCTACAGGTTTATGCATGGGGCAGACTATTGCCTGTCTCGTTTATTATTCAAAGTGTTTGCTTTGATGTGAAAAACATGCCATCAGCTCTGTTATCACGCTCTATATGACTCATCTGTGGTACGCTGCTTGGATGTCATCTTAAGACTGTCACTCAGTCCAGTTTCATGTGCTGCATGCAACATGTACATTGCTTTTTTTTGTGGTTTTGAATATAAAGTATAGTGTAATGCAGAGGGTTCTTATCTTAGAAAGCTACATAAGAAATCATATAAAAAGTGTTACTGCAAATTTAGAGGTCAATTTCCCAGTGTTTCAGTTCCCTTTAAATCAACAATATATCACCATATCAACTAGTAAACAAGTTTTAAAAATCAGGTTCCCTGTCAAAAAAATAAGAAGCAGGAAACATTATGTGTCCTCCAGAAGAAACATGAGATATTTCAGAGTACATTCTGAAACACGACCACAAACAGTTTATGACCGCCATCCCACAAAATCACATACTGAAGACATCTGCACACACAGCCACAAAGTTGCTTTGTTTGCAACCACATTAACATACAGTTGTGCAAAAACTCCAGGACGCAGATTATTTTGAGAATGTGGTAATGTAATTCGAAGTGGTTAAGCCATATTTTACAGACAAGGTTACTCAAGTGGTCATGTAAATGCTCCAAACAACAGACAAGCTACTGGTCTGCAGACAATCCGCATATGACGAATGCAAATAAAGAATTTATCAGGCATGCAGTGTCAGCAGTTTCTATACAACAATTTCAAACAGTTTTAATAATTTATTCAACACCTGTCACGCATGTTTGAGAGTTGAAGGATATCAGTTCCAGCACTCAATCCAACATCCAGCAAATTATATTATGTAATACAGATTGTCCGTTTATTGGGTTCTGATTTAAGTTAGACAAGTCAGGCATCTTGCATATGAAGACGATAAAATGGACATGACAGATTGCTTCCTCAGGCTTTGGTAGTGCCCAAATTCTCTTCTGTGGGTCTGGGTATAATAGGTACCCTTGGTGGAGCAGGCAAGCACTTCCCATATTTCTGTGACATTAACAAAGCATCACTGTGAGAAAGAAAAAGATAATGTAATTGTTGTATGAGAATGATAATGTATTACTGTCACAAACGTATAATTGACAATAAAGTCTGCATTTACTTAAGTAAAAAGCAGCTGGAATGGTGTAGTTGTTATAGCGACCAACTGGATTGTCCAGACTGTAGTCTGGACAATCAAGGGTTTATATCTTGGAAGGGCAAGAGATTTTTCTCTTCTCGAAAATGTCGAGACTGGATCTCTGGCCTACACAGCCACCTATTCAATGGGTACTGGATTTCTTTCCTGGCAGTAAGGCAGCCAGGGCTTGAAACTGTCAACACACCTCCATCTAGTATCAAGGTTAAGAATGAGGGGAGCTATACCTCTGCTCCCCCATGTGCCTTCATGGCAAGCAGAGGAAAGCTTTGGCTTTTTTTCAACTTACTTAAATAGGTAAGGGAAGAATTTTACATCAAAATTTCTGTTGATATAACAAAAGTGAAGTCTTCTGTGATTTCACACAGTGTAGATTGGTCATAACTCAGAAGGCTTGATTCTTCACTAACAAATCTTAAAAAACAAGAACACTTGCACACAAAAGGAAAGGATTATTAGGAGAGTGCGATACATAATAAATCAAAAGAAAGTGCACGTGAAGATAAATAGGTAAAAAATTTGAAATGGTCAAATTGTGAGATTTAGAAAATAGAGGCAAACATTTACACCCACACTTTTGTAAAATAATGTAAAAGAGCATAACTGAAATGAAACACAACACTGGTTAAACCATGGATATGATACAGCAGAGTGGCAGGGACATTACCTGACGGAGATGAAGGAACAGAAGTGACATAAATGAAGAATTACAAATCGTAGCTGGATAGGCTTGACTGGGGAGGGTGAGTTTGATAACAGAGTTTGTCAGTTACTAAATACAGGAAGAGATGGAAGAGGTGAAACGAGGTGGCCTTGGATGGCATTACATTAGTAACCTATTGAGTGAACATTCAGAAAGAAATCACTCCTGCCTGCTACATATATATGGATGGTCTGGGTTCGAATTTTGGCTTATAGGGCGGTTACACCCACTGCGACTTTTTATGAGTGACTTCAGGCAAATGCCCAAATTGTACCAGAAAGACACCAGGACTGTTTTCTCCCACATTCTTTCCAATTTAGCCTTTACAATCACAATGCCATTGGCGCTGGACACGCCTACGAAGTGTGTAAATTCGTATACTGTTTTACATTTCGTACTGAAACTTTTAAATTTAATTCCGTTCCTGTACATATTTCTAGCATGAACACTTTAGATCTCCCTCTTCCTAACCTCAACCGATGTCAGACACGAATCCGCTGTTGCCCCGCTTTAACATACGTAACTCGTATTCACCATCTGCCTCCTGTCTCACCCCAGTCGCAATCAGCCGCGCCATCCACAAGGTATAAAACACCCAATAGTGCCATGCTCGCAGTTCAAACTAGGCGCCACATTATTGCTGTCTCTCGACCTATGCCACGTGCTCTAAGGCTACCGGTCGCGTGTATCTCGTCTTCCGCAACTCTGGCAACATACATCCCAAATCTCCTCTTTGCTAAAATGGGCGGCTAACATAGGCAGGCGAGAAAGTTCCACATCATGGCAGTGAGGGAAGTGTTAAGGATTCAGCACCCCAAAATTACAATACGTCCAAAATTCAACAGAGCAGTAATGTATCAGTCACTTTGGGTACAACCTTGTTAACTGAAATCACGCGATACCAGACAGGCCGTCGAAAACTGCATTCCACTTTGTTACATCGAAGCAAAACGACAAAACTTCAGCGGTGTCAACAACAAAGCATCAAGGCACCTGTGAAATTCGCATATTACACACCAACTCAAAATCCAGCTCGATAAATGTCATGGGTACAAAAAGTACAGCACAAGCTCGTCACTTTTCAAGTTAACGTTCTGCGGGCTCCGCAGGTCAGAAAACGAGACAAAAGACGTATTTCACTTGCAGACAACTGAATGTAGAGGTGATGAAAACCGTTACACCCACTCATCGTAATGTACCAGGAACATCACAAATTTGTACAGTACACAATTAGTGCTCTGCACGGTATATTGAAGTCTGCTGTACTATCTTTCCTTTGCACGTACCCATTTTAGTTAGACAGCTACAACAGAGATGGCGGAAGACGCTAAAGCAAAAGAAACCACGACGATACAACTGAACACAATTCTTAATTACGTGTACTTTATTGTGCTAATACCGTCAACGCTAAAATGGAAGACACGAAATATTAACAAAGAGCTCAGTATTAATCCCTTATATTACCGCGCTTGGTAAACGAAACTCAGAATTGTTTTCCTTGGGCGGAAATGAGGATCTTCAAAATGCTGTATGTTCATTTCAACGGCTGTGAACTCAATCGGAAATTACTTTATTACCACGAAATAATTTAACCAAGATACAACGGTTATAATTTCAAACAGTGTTAAGTGTAAATGAATGCATCCATGAAATAATGCGATCCCCTTGCGCATAGCCCGAGTACCTTCACAGGAATACAACTGTCCTGTGCGTTAATACAAGTGTACATGGTGTACATTCGTCAAACCATGGCAGTTACATACGCTAACTTATTGATCCACTGGATGATATCAAAAGGAACTAATCGCTACATTTACGAGAATGAAAACAGTAATTTATAACGAAGAAACGCTGTACAATATATATGAATTTCAAACAAGGAATATAACTTGAAGAAACACACCAGTAGACCTGCTTAAACGCTTTTCCCACCCCGACGGTAACTCTTCCTCCGCCATTGTTGAACCGGAAGTCAACTTCTAGAAGGCGGAGAGTGTACGTAAAACCTGGAGAGACTGAGAACGAAACCTGTTACGGATCTCTGTTCAGGTTTTCATTATAACAGACAAGCATAAAACAAATTTTTCGATTGGTGGAGAGGGTATCAGAGGACAGGCAATGTAGGGAGAAGTTTACCAATGACGTCAATCGTTTGAAACCCGTGCTACACTGCACCCAAGTGGCGGAAAACACTCGGTGGTGATGAAAGTATCAGCTGGCGGTACATTGCATTAGTTTGTCAGCAGTTGTGGTATCAGTGTTATTATCGTTCATGAAGTGACATTTGGGGCACGCAGTCTATCGATTGGACGTAAGTTTCTTGAATTAAAATTACGTTTTGCTTTGTTGCATGTATTTTGATGTTGATGGAACAAGTAACACATGAGTGATGTAAACAAAGTAGGACAAGGAATTTTTGACAGTTGACAGTGCCCACCGAGAGCATATTTGTGTGGGTTTCAAAGGAGTGAAATCACTTTTTCGATTCGTAATTGCTTTTTTCGAAGTGTTTGTAGTCGGACTTTCGTGTTTGATATGGATAATCAGCATTTAGTATATTCGACGTGGATTCATAACTTTTTAAGGTTAAGTTTGTCACTAGCCTGAATTACAAATGCTAGGAGTAATTGATTTGTGAATGGTAATTGGCATACCACACACCAGTTGTATTTTGACCGACCGCAAACATGAAGCATTTTTATCCATAAGTAATGACATAAATGAAGTTCATGTACATGCCACATCACCTAGGTGTATGTGCTGCGAAGGAGAAGTAGAGCAGTTACCAGATAACAAGCGCCTGATACGGTGTGTGGAGACACTCGTATGTTTGACGTGTCATTTAAGAGTTCGTTGCTAATCCCTGGAAAATTACGAACTACCGTACCAAATAAGTGACCTCACAATACTCACTGACCAAATGTGGGAAACAAGTGATCAGTTTAGAAGCGAAGACCTTCAAAGTATATCGAGCCCCGGCGGTATGGCAGTGGAATTAGGCGTGCCGTAATTGTTGATATATTGGAACTCCCGATTTAATTTGCGTATAGAGGTGAACGGAAGAAAGCGCCGCACTTTCAAAATCCATCGTGGTTATCGCGGTACACCAACCTTAACACTGAGAATATGTGACAGGCGTGTTGAGCTTCTTTCCGTCGTCTAATTCCATGACTGTAATTTTAGCACGAAGTTTTCCGCCAGCAGATTTTCGAAGCGTGCCATTTTGAATGACCTGGGAAATTGTGTTTTTTTTTTGTTACGAAGCAATGTAGTGTTCGCGTCAGTTACTGACAACCTGTCGAGATGATGTACGTTAAACGTTACAGCACGCAAGTTGTTTTCCCCAGCGGGCGTTGTCCCGTGACGTCAACTTGCAGCCAGTTCGATTCCCGCTCCATTTATGGTGCACTACAGAGGTCGCTCGCAGACCCGACTTGTCAGCGTCATTAAACACGTGGACCACAAACGGGGTCACTGTTACTGGCTCGAGCCCCATGGGTCGCATCGCGTGAGACAAATTCATGCGTTATACAGTGGCTGAGTGATATACTGTTATCATTTCGAATGACCAGATCGGAAGACCACAACATGCAGATGACGGCGTAACCCGGACTGTCCCGGACTTAATATATTTTAAAAACTTTTTCAATTTAATTCCTTCCTCGTACATGTATATTATTTTAGTCATGATAGTAACTTCTCGTGACAATAGGCTATTGTGAGCCTTGGAATGATAGTCATTTCCTCCAAAAAACTGCCTCCATTGAATCTTTTTTTCAACTACTTCAGCCCTCGTAACCTATTTCGTTACTATCGTCCATAATATTCACACCTAACCTTGCTGTTCTCCTGGTGGGTTTCCTTTTGGTTGAGATTTGAGGTTCTCACGACAGTGAATGTTTCCAGACTGACTTGAAAACTGAGGTAACATGTACCACCTAAATATTGGTCTCTGTCAACCAAACTACACGGTGTCACATTTTAGGGGATTTTCATCTTATTGTTTCATGTAGAGATGTCAGTTTTCCTTATCACGAACAGTCCTAGTGTGTGTGTGTGTGTGTGTGTGTGTGTGTGTCCAGAATCTGGTTACTGCGGTATTTACATATTTAGCCTGTGTACTTTTCGTTTCGTGTGGGCCAGGATAGCTCAGCCGTTATAGCGACTCGCTATGGGCTGGACGGTCTGGGGATCGAATCCCGGTGGGGGGCGAGATTTTCCGCAGCCGTCCAGACTGGTCCTGAGGCCCACCCAACCTCCTGTACAATGGGTACCGGGTCTCCTTCCCGGGGAGTAAAGCGGCCAGGGCGTAGCGTTGACCACCCACCCCTCTAGCGCAGAGGTTAAAGAAAGGTTAGAGCTATGCTTCTTCTCACCCTTTGGGCCTGTTATTTCATAACGAAAGAAAGACCGCATGCGTGTGTTAAGTAGGGGTATGTCTCCCGTCCGTGTGTAACTTCTCTGAAGCACGAGGAGAGCGATTTGAACGGCGCAAGGAACCTCTCATGTTCGTCATGACGAGTGCAAGATCAAGGCTGATGAGTTTAGTAAATTCTGAATTTATACTTGAATTCTTTTATCCCCCCGCTTTTGAGCTCGATTTTCTCCCTCGCAAGGAAAACAGCTGGCGTTTGAGATCGCATGTGTCTACTCCCTATTTAAACTTTTGAAAAGAGTAACCTATTTTCACGAAGGCTGAAGTGAATGTTATGCCACTGAAAGACACCCCATGCCGTGCGTTTTCATTTCCCACAGTAGGACTACACTTGACATTCTCTTCGGGGCAACTTTGCTTTAAAAATCAGGCGCCTATGTTATTAATTTTCCCTGTCAACACCATGAAGGCATTAGGGGAAGCAAAGGTATGGTTCCACTCATTCTTAACCTCGGCGCTGGCTGGAGGTAAATGGTCAACATCACGCCCCGGTGGGCCTCAAGAGTGTGTCTGGACTACGTCGAAAGCCTGTGATGAAAGCGTAGGAAATAAAATACTTTTTCCAGGCTTCGATATGTTTTCTGAACACGATCGGGTCTTTGGGGCGGGGGCGTGGGATCCACTATCAGAAGACAGGAATGAGTTTTGTGATCATAGTTGCTTTTGTGTCAGATTGTAGCCAGTCTTTTCGTGTTGATGTGGGCGTGATGTCATGGCGAAGGTGTTTGTCATAATTATAGTGGGCGTCGAAGAAGGTCATCACTGCTGTCTGAAAGGTCACCATAATGTAGTTTCGTTTCGTTTCGTTGCCCTTCCCTCTTCTACCTACTCACAGTAGGTGTCGAGGTTGTTTATTTTCACTTGATCACACTCAGGCACACACCGAAGGCTGTAGGACTCCTCTGGACGAGGGATCGGCCCGTCGCAGAGACCTCTACCTGACAACACTCACCCACAAGAGACAAACACCCATGCCCCCGGTGGGATTCGAACCCATGATCCCCGCAAGCGTTCGGCCGCAGACCTACGCCTTTGACCGCGCGGCCACTGGGATCGCCCCATAATGTAGTTACTAAGTCATTTTCCGATTCGTCATGTTTGGGAGGGTAAGCTCAGGCAGTTTATCTTGTTGCCATGTGACCTCCACGATCCTGTCAATTTGCTTGTATAATTTGGCGTCGTAGCAGGTTTTGCGAGTCGCTTAATTTTCACGTTTTCTCAGCGGTGAGGTACTGTGTAGTCTTCAAGACGCATTTCAGCGGCTGGGACGAACATAAAGAAGATGGAGGCAGTATTTTCCGCCGAAGAGCTAATCATAGAACCACAATCAGAAACAATTTTTTTTTTTTTAAGATTTCGTCAATTCGCGGTAGTGCCCTGTCGTGTGTAAGTAAAATGAGATCCAGAATTTTGGAGCCTGCGGTTAATTTGAAAGTGCGTTTGGCAGTCACTTTTATACTGCTGAAGTGTCCAGTAATCGCATAAGAACTCTGCGTTTTTCCTGCACTGTATTTATGGGTTTTGTATGATTCTTACAATAATCAAAGCCGGAAGGGTCATTCGTGATAGTGACTTGGCTACAGCATGGACGACCAGCTATACTAGGGGCCTTGTTCCTGCCAAGGCCAAGAGACCATCCAGACAGGCTCGGTAACCCCCTCCCCTTCCCCCCGCCCAACGCGTCCTGTGGTCCTTTCCCCCGTCAGTAAAGCAGCCGGTGCGCGAAGCTAACCACCCATCTCCCGATGGTACCGAGGTTTAAGAATCTGTGGAGGTTTACCTCCGCTATTCCATACGCAGGGGCGGGCGGTGGCACAGTTGGTTGAGGCACTGAGCTACAAGTCGGACGGTTGCGGGTTCGATTCCCGATGGTGTCACTGGAGTTTTTCATTGACTTAATCCTTGCAGCCGCACTATGGCCCTGGGGTCGACGCAGCCTCTGACAGAAATGAGTACCAGGAATATTTCCTGGGGGGTAAAGGCGGCTGGTGCGTAGGGCTGATAACCTTACCACCTTCATGTGCCGATTGTCTGGAAATCTGGAAGCCTCAGCCTCCTGGAACCCTAAGGGCCTGTCCAGGCCTGTAATGGAATTGCTCTGCTTTTTTTTTTAAACAAAGGATACACAGTAATTTAGGCCGTTAGGTGTGCCACGTACTGTGATTTTTACAGCTGCGGCGGCCTGTGAATCGGCCCACAGTAACGGCTGTGGCCCTTTGTCGCCCCTGTTGCAGGCAAAGTACCGTACTGCTTCGTGCGATAGTTTGATATGTATGTGAGGAACAAGTGGAATAAGAATCACGACGTTAATTGTGAGCAGTACAGTGACGCCGTGTGGTCTGGTACATGTGCATCAACTTCTCGGACGATCCTGCTGAGTGCGTCATCATGGGATTCATTTACTCTGTAGCTGGAGGCAGTACTTTTTTTTCCAATGGCGCAACAGCCCCGAGTGGGCCAGGGCCCCCCCCCCGTTATCGAGGCTTCACGATCACACTCAGACACACCATACTCGGTAGGACTCCTCTGGACATGTGATCGGCCCGACACAGAGACGTCTACCTGACAGTACTGACAAGAGACAGACATCCATGCCCCCAGCGGGATTCGAACCCACAATCCCAGCAAGCGAGTGGCCGCAGACCCACGCCTTAGACCGCGCGGCCACTGGGTTCGGCCGTGGAGGCTGTATATCTAGGTGAAACGTTTCGCCACGTCTACCGGACTACGAGGCATAATTGTAATCTTCACATGAAAGAAACTTTCCAAAAATTGTGAATTATTGATTATTAGGTGGCCGTTGTTATGAACGGTCTTCCCAGAAGACGTTTTTTCCTTTGGCCCAACAGCCCAACTCGGGCCCAGGCCGCCTCATTGTTGACGTTTGTAGATCACTCACAATTAGACACACACACCCGGTAGGACTCCTCTGGACGAGTGATCAGCTGGTCGCAGAGGCCGCTAGCTACACAACACACACAAGAGACGAACATCAATGCCCTCAGCAGGATTCGAACTCACGATCCCAGCCACCAAACGTCAGCAGATGTACACCTTAGACCGCACGGCCACTGGGGTCGCCTCTACAGGTGTTAGATGTTGTAATTCTGTGGTCGAGATGTGACCTACCCGCTCACGTTATCCAGTAGTACGAGGACAGTAGAACTTTGACGAGCTTCCAGCTGTACGTGTTTCGTTTCGCAGAGTTAGAACTTTAAATGTTGTGGTCGCTTTGTTTGGCTTTTAAGTGATTGACGTTAAACTCCGTGACTGTCTAAAGGCCAGCGCACAGTACTCCGAACCCAACGTAAATCAGACGAAACGAATCGGAATTTCTGGTTGGCGGCGCCTACTATAACGATGGTTTGCGAATGCAGTCGAGCAGAACAAGGTGTCGTATGGTTTGTGTGTCTAGTGTCAGCGTCATGGCAGCCATAAACTAACTCCATGGAGCAGAGTCCTTCCTGAGAAGCTAACAACAGGTCCTCAGCTAGTCAAGAAATCTCCCGCATTTTATGGAACCTGAAGGTTCATTATCACATTCACAAGCGCCCACCACCTAAGCCAGATCAATCCATTCCATGCCCCAATCCCACTTCTTGAAGATCCAATTTAATATTATCCTCCCATCTACTCCTAAGTGTTTCAAGTAGTCTCCATCAGGTCTCCCCACCAAAGACCTGTATGCACCTCTCATGTTCCCTCATACGTGCCACGTGCCCCACCAATCTCTGCCACCGGCGCGTAGTTATGAGTTAAGCAAGTACAGTCATTTTTTTTTAAAGTTTGCTTGCTTTAACGCCGTACGTACGTTGTCTTGTTTAGTTTTACGCCAAGACCTGTTCTGTTCTCCACTTGGCCAGACTGGCTGTAGAGCTAACCCAGCCTTCTGCCCAGTGGGTGGCAGGCTGCTTGCCCCCAGAGTGAAGCGGTCCGCAAAGTTTGCCACAGTCGCGGTGTTTGTAATTTTTGACGTGTAAATAGTATTTTGTATCAATTTGTATGTTAATTGTCTGTTCTCTTACCTGATTTCACACGGTTCGCATGTTGTCTTTATGAAGCAGAAAGCTAAAGAAACATTTAACATGTTCCTGCTCGTTTTATTTTTTTATCTGCTTGAAAATATTACATTAACCCTTTAAAGGCGAAGCGTATCTGTTTTATATAAGGACTCAGTGCGTACCGCGCTGTAAACACTCTACACTTCGGTTATAAAAACCAATCTCTTAATGTTTTATAAGGCAAAAGTTGCGGTTTNGGTTATAAAACCCAGTCTCTTAATGTTTTATAAGGCAAAAGTTGCTGTTTGTTCTGAGATCCGTACAAAACACATAAACGCAATGTGGGCACCACGTAGAATTTTTTAATGTTAAACCTGGCCGTATACAAAGTTACCGCTAGGCTTTAAAAGGTCAAATGACATCTTATTTTACAATTAACCATTTTGTATTGAAGCGTGATTAGCATGTAAATACCTGTCGGATATGCTGTAGTCTTTGATGGAAAGTGGTTCAGGGAATTCTTCTCTGAGCAACCTTTTGATATCTGAACCGCTGTAATCAAGGTAAGTGCTGGTCGAGGACGTGTGTATTAGAGGAGGCTTGGGTTTTATGTATCCTTGAACAGCGCTAAGTTGAGGGTACTGTGGTGTAAGCAGTTTTTATATAAGCGGTGCGGTGTTCAGGTGACATGCTGATTGGATGACGATTATATTTTGCAGGAAGCTGGGGTAATTAGGAGCAGATTGAAGTCGGGGAATGCTTGCTATCATTCGGTGCAGAATCGTTTGTCTTCCAGGTTGCTATCCAAAAACACAAAGATTAGGGTATACAGAACTGTAGTTTTACCTGTTGTTTTGTATGGGTGTGAAACTTGGTCTCTCACACTGAGGGAGGAACAAAGACTGAGGGTGTTCGAGAATAGGGTGCTGAGGAGGATATTTGGGCCTAAGAGGGACGAGGCGACAGGGGAGTGGAGAAGACTACATAACGAGGAACGTAATGACCTGTACTCATCACCAAATATTATTCGGGTAATCAAATCGAGAAGAATGAGATGGGCGGGGCATGTAGCATGTGTGCGGGAAAAGAGAGGTGCATACCGGATTTTGGTGGGGAGACCTGAGGGAAGGCGACCACTTTGGAGACCCAGGAGTAGATGGGAGGGTAATATTAAAATGGATCTTCAAGAAGTAGGATGGGGGCATGGACTGGATTGAGCTGGCTCAGGATAGGGACAGGTGGCGGGCTCTTGTGAATGCGGTAATGAACCTCCGGGTTCCACAAAATGGTGGGAATTTCTTGGCTAGCTGAGAAACTGTTAGCTTCTCAAGAAGGTCTCTGCTCCATGGAGTTAGTTAGTTAGTTAGTTAGTTAGTTGGTTAGTTAGTTAGTTGATTGGTTAGTTAGTTAGTTAGCTAGCTAGCTAGCAAGGAAGCTGGGGTTGTATATGCATTATTGGTTTTATATATTACAGTTTTTGAGCTGAATAACCTGATTAGTTGAGAAATTTGTGTGTGTACCGTGGATGTTGCATGAACTGTGTAGTTTAGTAATGGACGGTGCGTGTTTCTTGTTATCAATATTTACTGGTCTGTATACCATTCCACGTTAAATAGCGTGAGGCGCAGAGCGCACTGTTGTATAAACACAGATGAATAATACATTCGCGGTGGTTTCTGGCTTCCGACGCGGTGTATATGAGATCATCGCTCGTCTGGGAGGTTATGCGGCATAGCTTGATAGCTACCGACGTTTCGGGACAACCTATCGGTCCCATCTTCAATTATCCGGTGTTCCTCGTTTGGTACTTGTGTGGACATTGATGTTACTGTAAGAAAATGAGGCTACCGATATGTCAGAACAGATGCTGAGGTAAATATCTGGGCATACGGGAGGCGAAGAAGAAAGCGCGGGAAATTTAGTGGGAACCTGCAGGTCTACATGTCTGCTCTTTGGCTGGCCTCATTAGTCTGTCGGACAGCAGCTGTAACACGAACGCGTGAAACAAAAGAACAGTACAAAAATTTGGGGTGTGTAAGCGAATGGGAATGGAGAACTAACTTCATGGGGTTAATGGGAGGGTAATGTTAATATCTGATGTAATTATCTGAAGTCGATCCTGGAAGTATTTGAAGACGCTTTTGCTGCTACAGTCGAACCCGGTTATAACGACATCGGTTTATGCGACACCTCGTCTATAGCGTCAGATATTCTGTGGTACCAATTTTTCCTTTACTCTTAACCATAGTATTATACTCATCGGTTATAACAACACTCGTTTATAACGACACAAAACATTCAGGCACCTTCGTGACGTTATAACCGAGTTCAACGGTACACGTGTTGCAGGCTTATGGCATCTAATGGATAATTGCGAGTGATGAACTGTGAAGGATTTGGAAACAGCCTTAGTGACTTTTTTAAATGTACCGATAATGTCCCGGGATTTTTGTTATTTGAGGGACTGAGGGGAACTGCGAAGTGCCTTGATGATGAAAACTGCGCTGTTCTGCGATATTGCGCAGCGTCGAGTGGTAATCCTTTATCGACGTTTTCCCGAAACGTCGGTAAAGTATTGCCACTTGACGCTGGGTAACACCCCAGAAGAGCGCAATCCTCATCAATATTGCGGCGGAAGCCTGAAGTCACGGTTGCGTTGAAGATGCGCGCCTGCTTTCCGGGATTCGAATTGGAGTCCCCTGAATATGAAGCAGCGAAGCAGGATGAAGTTGGTTCAAGCGGTGACGCTTCTAACTTGTGTTCAAGGCGCGTTCGTTCGGACCCGACCGTCTGTGGGAACACCGACTGCGTTGGCATTTTTCGTGGTATTCCTCTAGTTCATTGTCGTCAGACCAGGCAGCTTCCTTGCACAGCCTTTCTGATTTCCCCTCGTCCAGTCGTTCGACGATCTCTCCTAGTCTTTCTCAAAGTGCGTCCCTAGAAACCCAAGGGTTCCGCGAAGACGTGCTGGGTGTTCCGCGAAACGCTGATAAAAGCTTGGACGTTTTGTATGTTGTAGTTATTTTGATCGACGTATTTCTATCGTCGTCGTCGTCGTCATCATCATCATCATCATCCGTCACGAGTTAGACCTCAATAGACCTGTCTCGGCCTCGTCTAACAGTCTCTACAAAGGTCTTCCAAGTCGTCTTCGTCCATTCGGCCTGTAATTCAGCGTTATTTTGGGCATCCTGCTGTTGTTCATTCTTGTTACATGTAGCAGCCAATTTGATTTGTATCTTCTTAGTTTCTGTAATAATATTAAACTATGAATTCGGTAGTATTTACAAACAGGTATATTGCAAATTGACAGGGAATACTCGTCGTTGTAGTCCTTAACCTCTTCTGCCTAATAACAGTAGGTGTCGAGGTTGTTTATTTTCACTTGATCACACTCAGACACACACACCACAGTCGGTAGGACTCCTCTGGACGAGGGATCGGCCCGTCGCAGAGACCTCTACCTGACAACAGAAACACTCACAATAGACAAACATTCATGCACCCGGTGGGATTCGAACCCACGATCCCAGCAATCGCTGGGCCGCAGACCTACGCCTTAGACCGCGCGGCTGCTGGGATGGGCGACAGGGAATACTGCGGAAAGAAACAGGTGCATAACTTCAGGACATTATATACCTGCTACCGTGTCCAACCGTTTACCTGTTTGAATCTTGCTTCTCGCGATGCAGCATGACAAAAACTGAATGCAGAAACAAGGTGGACGCTGAGGCAGGTCTCAGATTGCAGCTGTCTCCCATTTTACCGGATTTGAAATTGATGTGTTCATCAGAACAGCCTCATCGGTCGCAGTGAGAAATTAGCACACAATATTTTGTACTGTTTCGTCGATTCACTAACCGACAGCGAAGTTTTACTGTTACTTTAGTCGCCTGCAAGCAACAGAAGGGTCTACGGTCTGCATTCCATTTTTTTTTCACTTTGCCTGCATTGCCAGCCCGAAAAGGGGGGGGGGGGGGGTCGCGAAGTATTGGAGTCCGGAAAAGGGTTCCACAGACGCAAGTGAGCTAGTCCTTCGCCTGGGGGACTTGCAGCGTAGCTAAAGTACAAACTGCGAAGCAGGATCGCGATTTATGGAGTCGAAGCTATAGAAGTAGGGTGGAAAAGTTAAAATGCATAAGCGGGTGTGGAGGTATAGATCCACTCATTCTTAACCTAGGCACCACGTGGAGGTTGGTGGTGAGCTTCACGCTCCTGCCGCTTCATCGTCAGACCAAGCGCATATGGTACCCACACAGTGGGTGGTTAGTTGGGACCCTGACGGTTTGGAGAAAAGTATTTTTGCCCGTTGTCGGGATTCGAACCACATTTCCTCGACCGTTCAGCCCATAGTATAGTCACTACTGACTACTTGAGGCTCACTCAATTCGTAGCTCGCGAGCAACGTGTTGCCTGCGACACAGTGTTATACTGTGCGCGGAGACACTTGAAATAAGAAAACGCCTTTTAAGCCTGTCCCATGGCAAAGCCGAAATAGAACGCCGAAGCGATTTTGAAAATTTATGAGCTGTTTATTTATGGAAGCATACATTACTCACTGAGTTTTGTAATAATGCGCTAAAATAGCTTCGCTGTAGCCTGGGTTGTCAGTTGTATTTTTTAACAAATGTTGCCTTTTATTATCACAGTATTTTTATTGCACGTTGTGTGTAGGTAAGCACGCAGGTAAAATTGTAGTGTAATTACGCGTATTCTTATTCATTCTTCGGTGTGTGTGTATTCAATTTCACGTTGTCCGCTCGCAGACTAAACTTTGCCGAAGTTGCCCACATAAAAGTTGCTGATCAGGCGTGGACTACGCCATCCCGGCCCCTTGAAGCAGTGTGCGAGGGTGCGGTGTGGCGCAGGGGGCGGTCCAGTGGCAGTCTTTTGTGTTGGTGACGATGAACTTCTGGATTTCACACCAACAAGGAATTGCCCGTCGATTCTTTTTTCAAGTTGTATGAGCATCAGATAGACACAACACGCCAAACGATATCGGTGGAAGTGCCCGACCGTGTTGTGCCGGTCGTTGTCCGTACGGCCAGTTGTGTACCTTTGGTGTAGATCCGGCCCTAATGGGGCCGCTGTTTTGCTTTCAGGCGGTTACAGGTGTCAGCTGTGGATTGTGACCTCCACGTTGTGTGTGATTCAGGGGAACCAGTGTGGCCTAGCCGCGCTGACTCATAGCTGGTGCGGTGTTGCCATCTCAGAAAACGAGCCGTGTTCACATTTAACGTAATTGTATCAGGCAATGCTGCTGTGTTTTAGCCTAATTCCTTTCTCACAAAAAATCAGTCGCAGCGAACTCTGTTTGTATCTCTTTATTTGGAGATTTGAGCTACACGTTTCGGCCTGTTATGGCTATCATCAGGCGCCTCTAAAAACATGAACGTCGAAACTCTACTTTCGGAAAGGGAAGGCCTACCTTATCACAATGGAGATAAAATATACAGCATTGTATGTATATAAAATACAATAAAATGTGACATATATGGGTACAAAAGATGAAAGGCATATCAACGGTCGACCATAAGATGCGTAAAAATACGTTATGCCAATGCTGCTTGCTTTATATATAATGGAACCGTCGTAGGGCAATCGGTATATTGGCTAGGCTATGGACCTCACGATCCGGGGTTCGAATCCCTGCAAGGGCTAGAGATTTTCTCTTCTCCAAAGCTTCCAGACCAGCTTCTTTTCAATGATGACCGCGAGTGCTGTCCCGAGGGTAAAGCGGCCGCGGCGTGAAGTTAAGCACTCACCTCCGTCTAGTGCCGAGGTTAAGAATGAATGGAGCTGTACCTCTCCTCCACGCGTGTGCCCTCATTGCGTGGGCAGGGACGCTCCATCTTACCTGAATATGTAAGAAAAATAGAAAAGCATTGTTGACTGTGAACAAACTGGTGTGAAACTTCGTCAGAGATGTGATTCATTGTTGGTGTGTGATTGGGGTACAGGTCAGTTGGCAGGGACGTATTCGTATGGGGCAGCTATGTACCGGCGTAGCGCAGTATACGACTGGACGATCTAAGATTCGGGATTCGATTGATAGCAGTGACCAAAGACAGCATCAAGGCAGACTCTGAAGACCCACTCAACCTCCTATACAACGGGTACTGGCCGTGTCATGGCTGAGGTGGTAAATCGCCGACCACTCACCGTGCAGCCCCGGGTTCGATTCCAAGTCAGACCATGTGAGATTTGCGGTGGGCAAAGTGGCACTGGGATGTGATATAATTAAAACACGTTACTGAAGGAAATATGGAAGGAATAAGTGACGGGAAGACGGGGAAGAAGGCGTAAACAGCTACTGGATGACCGTAAGGGAACGAGATGATATTTGAAATCGAAAGAGGAAGCACTAGATCGCACTTGTGAAGAACTTGCTTTGGAAGAGCATATGGACCTGTCATAAGACAGACTGCAGGAATAAATAAATAAATAAATAAATAAAGAATGAATGAATGAATGAATGAATGAATGAATGTATGTATATTAAGATTCTTATTATTGGTTGGTAACTTAATAGTACTGACCGACAGTAGTCTGAACACGTGTGTGGGTTTTGGTTTCTCTAGTGGCACCTTTTCGGCGTGTTCCACTTGTTCACTGTAAGCTTCCAGCGCATGATTGATCTGCGAATATTAATTGGACACCATTCGACAAATAAACAAGGCGGTACTGTCCATATTTGCAGGGTTGAAAATGTGTTTTGATAGTAACGTAGACAGATGCACTGATGTGAATTTGTTGTTCCGAATTCCAAAATGTGAACGAACCACAGTCCGGGAATCCCTGCTTAAAGCAGTATAATTCTGTTCGAAATGCCAGCTAAGGAAAGATACCTGTTGAATACCACCAGGTTATCTCTGTGACCGACAGTCGGAGGTAAACAACGGATTAGGCAAGCGGAACTTGTGACGAACACATACGGAGGTTGTAAAACAAAAGGCCAACACGGACACTTTTTTTATAAAATAATATCGGGTTTGTAAGTAAGCAGCTTTTACAAACATTTTGCTAAAAAAAGTGTGCACGTGGTGGTCGCTTGTTTTACAACGCTAATAACTACGTGCTCGATATGAAACATAACACAAAACATACGTTCGTGCCTCACTATGGTAAGAAGACTACCCAGCCGGTGCATTCTAGCCGTATCGGTGCCTTTGTTTAGTTTTCTGAGTCCGCCTAGCTAAATTACAATCTCAGCACAGTGTGTAGGCAGTGCCATGGCTCAGGCGGTTAGCCGACGGCCTCCCACCGCGGACACCCGGGTTCGATCCCGGCTCAGTCCATGTGGGATTTGTGGTGGACAAAGTGGCACCGGGACAGGTTTTCCCCCCGAATACTTCGCTTTTTCCCTGTCAATTTCATTCCGCCGGTGCTCCATTACTTGGGAAAGTACAAAAATAATCATCTTCATCATAGGTCTGCACAAAAAGCCTTAAGGCTGCGGTGCGTCAGTAGCGTCTGCTGCGGGGCCCTTCACCACTAAAAAAAACAGTGTATACGGATACCTTCTTTCTTTGTTATTCTGTCTTCTTTCTACCTACTCATTCTAGGTATACAGGGTGATAGTTGCACCTCATCACACTCAATGCCTCTCTCTCTCTCTCTCTCTCACACACTTGGTAAGTCTCTTCTGGGTAAGGGATCGGCCCCTTCGCGGAGACCTCTATTTGACAACACACAACATCCATGCCCCTGGCGGGATTCGAATCCGCAGTCCCAGCAATCGAGCGGCCGCAGACGCGCGCCTTAGACCTCGCGGCCGCCGCGAACTGCGACGGACATTTTCTGCAAGCAGCAGTCAGAAGCAGGATGCCCGTACGTGGCAGCCGATTCGTGTGTCTGTGACGTCTGCTGTTACTGTACTGTAGCTTTCTTAGAACGGTGCTGTCCGTAACAACAGGTGTATCGGCTAGCGTCAGGACTGAGCTAGATCAAGACGAGAATTGTATTGGGTCGGCGCAGACTGCTTTGCTGTAAGTGTAGCGTCGTACGTTGTGATAATCCAAGCACAGCCCAGTTTGTTGGTCTGTCTTTCGTTTACATAGAAACCAAATGAATTTTCCGGTATTTTCGATATCACCACACGATGGTAGCAATAAACACAGGGGGATGTATACATCAGGTAGCACAGGGTGCGGCAACAGACCGTGACGATTTTCAGGTAGCTGTTCTGATGAATGAGGTTGAATATAAGAAATAAATTACGGAGTATCAGCAGTAAAATGCCATTTAATATATGCTCTTGATTTTTTAAAAAAATTACATCTCCCAAATGATCTTACTGGCATGCAGTACATTTCTGTAATTGTGATCGGAAATTAACCGTAACTTTGCAGCAGACTTTTATCAGTGGCCCTGATTTCGACTCTGATGCGCCCTTTCGTCCCTTAAGGTGCTGATATACAGAATTCAACTGTAGCTAACACACTGCAGCGTCGGGGCAGGTTGTGTACCTTTGTGCAGTTATGGTTAATCTCCGGTCACGATTACACGAATGTACTGCATTCCAGGGTGACGCGTTAAGAGATGTAATTTTTAAGTAAAAGGTGAATATTAAATGACATTTTACTGCTGATACTTCTAAGTTTTTGTGTTTCTTATATTCAACACAATGCATAAAAACAACGATCTGAAAATCGTCACATTCTGTTGCCACACCCTGTATATTGTACTGTACGCAGTAGCTGGTAATAATTACGTCTAGATCACGGGGTAATTACTGCTGGTACTTCTAATTTTTTGTGTTTCTTATATTCAACGCAGTGCATAAAAACAACGATCTGAAAATCGTCACATTCTGTTACCTCACCCTGTATATTATAATGTACGCAGTAGCTGAGAATATTTATGTGTTGATCATACGGTAACATCTGTTCTCTCAGGCCGTTCGTGCAGTGTTTGATGTTGGCCATGTTCAGTGTTTGGGCTTACGAGTGTCTGAATTTGCGTTACTGATTTGAAGAATCATATTTGGACTTTATTTATGCTGGTACGTAACTGCCACATTAGCCCGTAATGAATGTAGGAACATACAGGCCATCTTACGTGTGTGCACTTGCAGTAAGTTGATGCGAAACAATGTACTTGTTCAGGTCAGAGGCAGTGTCGTGTAACGAGGAAGGCCGCGCGCTTCACACAGTTTCCGGCAGAGCGTGAGGTACGATATATCACGACGGATGGTCACTGAACTTTCCGTAGGAAAATATATAAATGAAGAAAAGGGTTAATTAAAGGTAGCGGTGTGTGGAACCGTTGCTGGCAGTTTGTAATTAGTGGATGTGCTTGTTAGTGATGTGCAAAGTAAAATAATGATGTTACGCCAGTGGTTTCTTGGTATCTGAGATTGTTTGTACACCCCTTATATGTTATTGATATTTATTTAAAGGGATTACAGTAATCCTTGGCTGAAGTAGTGTATGTGAAATCCACGTTCTTACCCTTTGTTACACGCACGCACGCACGCTCGCGCGCACACACACACACACGAATTGAACAACATAAGTGGAATGCTTAAGTGGGTTTATGCAGTTCCGCATATCTTGTAAAGTGTCTTAACATATTAACCCTTTAAAGACGAAGCGTATCTGTTTTATATAAGGACTCAGTGCGTACCGCGCTGTAAACGCTCCACTTCGGTTATAAAAACCGATCTCTTAATGTTTTATAAGGCAAAAGTTGCTGTTTGTTCTGAGATCCGTACAAAACACATAAACGCAATGTGGGCACCACGTAGAATTTTTTAATGCTAAACCGGGTAGTACGTAAAGTTACCGCTAGGCTTTAAAACGTTAAACAGTTAAATCAGTCAACACAACTACCTTTTTATTATGAAACAATATCTGTGCAGTTCTCTGCTTGTTTCAATCTAAGAGGCCATCGTAGGGCGAAAATCATACAATAGTTACGATATCTCGATGGTCAGCTATAAGTCTGTTGGAAAATGAGATGCGGAGAAATATTTTTGTATGTTAAAATATTGATTGTTTTTGTGGAAACTACGTACGAATGTAACATCTAAGCCAAGTAACTCCGCAGACGTGTCAGAAGTGTCACGCCCTTCCGCCGTTACCTAACTTATTATGTTCCCCATCGTGGCTGTGTTATTTGGCCCGCCTTGGGTAAATACGACTGTAGACATGCGCCCAGACCCCCGGGGGATGCAATTACACTGCATGTGCAGAGGCGGAACAATGCATTCCTAGAGACATGATAACATCGCGAGGATTGTGATGACATCACGCAGATGTGGGGGAGCGGTTAGTCATTGCGGCGTGACGTCAGGTAACACTGTGCGGCACTGTATCAGCTGTTGAGGACACCAGGTGAGGGGACGAAGAGAAGGCACTCTTACAGCAGTCCGCTATCACGGACACGCAGGGGCGCACCCAAAGGAGGGCTACCGGGCCGCATCGCCCCAAAAACCCCCAAAACCGAAATTTAAAAAACAGATTTTGTTGATATTATGATATCAAAAGTTTTACGTGATCTGCCCTTCAGCAGAAATCAGCCACTGAAATCGGCTGATGACTAGTACATTAGAATTTTGAAAAATAGTTTAATAAAATTAAACAAAACAAGAAAATAGGACACTGTAACTGAGTCATGGAGCATGTAGTTGCATTCGTACGTATATAAGTGCAGTTGCAGACAGTGTTATGTTGTATACACATGAAAATACCAAGTAATGCACTTTTCTCTAGTGTTATCAACAGTAGTTGATAACAATAGAGAAAAGTGCATTAGTTGGTATTTTTATGTATACACTGCAAAATGCACGGTGATAATAATATAAAGAGTTATGCTGTACTTACAACATAATTTTTATAACATAATTTTAAAATCAAACATAAATTATATATAGCCTCAAGGTCAGCCTCGTCCAACGAAAAATTCTGAGTTCGTACCTGGGGACAGATCTTGGAATTTGCACAGCTCGTGAGTTTGCAGCTGGGGACACATCTTGGAATTTGCACAGCTCGTGAGTTTGCAGCTGCCTCTAATTCGCTGTGCTCTCCCACGCGTTTGGTGGTGTTTAATTCTGAAGCCTGTGTGCCGTTAATAACGGTAGAAGCACACACTCAGCGTGCAATGTAACCTGTTCCTTATTCTGCTACATGTTTCGGTTTCGTTGCGAAGCATGCAGGAGAATGAGCGTATGTTTTTAGGCGCGTTGGCTAAATTGCAAAAAGCGACTATCAGCTTCTTCAAGTCTGTCTGTCGCTCCGCATGGAATAATTCGGCTCTGACTGGACGGATTTTCATTAAATTTGATACCTGTTTCGAAAATCTGTCGATAAATTCAAGTTTCATTAAAATCTGACGAGAATAACGGGTACTTTACATGAAGACCTGTGTACATTTATGATAATATCTCGCTGAATTCTTATTAGAATGAGAAATATTTCGGGCAAAATTTGTAGAGAAAATCAAAACACACATTTTATATTCAATAGCTTTTTTCCGAAAATCGTGCCGTTTATGAGATAATGTGGAAAAATATGGTACAGCCAGACAGGCCACAGATGACAATATAACACGGCGCATGCGCTTTGCATGCTGGATAACTAAGGCTACAGACACACACTCAGAATATGTAATACTTATTGCGTTTCTACGACAACAATGGTTACGCGAACGCGCCACAATGTAACGTTTATACGTACATTGCCAGTATTGTAACAATCTGAAGATTTTCCCCAGATCAAAAGCCAAGTGCTGTAAGTTTACGTACTCGTATTTGAGAGCATATTCCGTCTGCGAGATTTCACGTTCCCATAGCGGTGTTGCTGAAGAGTCAAGTCTTTGGGGATCTTAACGCCATGTAGACTGGTAAATAGCTACTGACGTTTCGAAAGACCCTGGTGACTTCGAAACGTCGGTAACCCCGTCGGCACAGCCTAACGTTTCATAAGACTTGAATGTTAAGTACCGTGTAACCGGGGAATGCTTGCTATCATTCGGTGCAGAATCTTTTGTCTTGCAGGTTGCTATCCAAAAACACAAAGATTAGGGTATACAGAACTGTAGCTTTACCTGTTGTTTTGTATGGGTGTGGAACTTGGTCTCTCACATTGAGGGAGGAACAAAGACTGAGGGTGTTCGAGAATAGGGTGCTGAGGAGGATATTTGGGCCTAAGAGGGACGAGGCGACAGGGGAGTGGAGAAGACTACATAACGAGGAACTTAATGGCCTGCACTCATCACCAAATATTATTCGGGTAATCAGATCGAGAAGAATGAGATGGGCGGGGCATGTAGCACGTATGGGGGAAAAGGAGAGGTGCATACAGGATTTTGGTAGAGAGACCTGAGGGAAGGCGACCACTTTGGAGACCCAGGAGTAGATGGGAGGATAATATTAAAATAGATCTTCAAGAAGTAGGATGGGAGCATGGACTGGATTGAGCTGGCTTAAGGTAGGGACAGGTGACGGGCTGTTGTGAATGCGGTAATGAACCTCCGGGTTCCACAAAATGGGGGGAATTTCTTGGCTAGCTGAGAAACTGTTAGCTTTTCAAGAAGACCTCTGCTCCATGGAGTTAGTTAGTTAGTTAGTTAGTTAGTTAGTTAGTTAGTTAGTTAGTTAGTTAGTAACCCCGAATACAAGGCGACCCCTCCTTTCCCACTGGGGTGTTTGAGACAGAACCCATGAAAAGTAGGAAATGTAATAAAAACGTCATTCTAATAGACCAGGTGTGACACTGCAGCTGGTACTAAAACTTTCAACGAAGTACTGCGGTAGAAATAACGGCGCTGTAGAGTGCAGAGTGCTTACCAGTCGCTGTTTGGTGTGAAATGACGTGTTACTTTGAAATGCGATGAGGTATCGCTTATGAGACAAACCATGTGCGGCTGTTTCCGAACGGACCTCGCCTTGTATTCAGGCTCATATGGTATGCTATCTGTTGAGAAACCGGTACGTGGCACGGCACACGTTCTGTACGTACCCGATTCAAATCCCGCCAGTTGGGCGGGTATCCTGAGGAGTGTTATTGTTCTTCCCAGTCCCTCCAGGTAAATGCTTGGAATCGGGTGTGCACCCAGAATTTTTGCTTCGTGGGGTGGGGTGGGGGCTGACCCTGAGGCTATATATAATTTATGTTTGATTTTAAAAATTATGTTATAAAATCATGCTGTAAGTACAAAGTAACGCTGTCTGCAACTGCGTTTATGTACATACGAATATAACTACATGTTCCGTGACTCAATCACAGTGTCCTGTCTTCTTGTTTTTTAAATTTTATTAATTTATTTTTCAAAATTCTGCTGTACTGGTCATCAGCCGATTTCAGTGGCTGATTTCGGCTGAAGCGGAACTCATGTAAAACTTTTGATATCACAATGTCTACAAAGCCTGTTTTTTTAATTTCGGTTTTTGGGTGTTTGGGGGGACTGCAGCCCGGCACCCTCCCCCCCCAACTTGGGTGCATCCTTGCTTGGAAGGTACTATGGATGATGGTTTCCTTTTGATGCCTTTTCAATTCATAATTTAAAAATCAACTCCGCTTTTCAAAGCGTGATGCCATGAAAATGTATAGAAGAGTGGAGGAACAGCTCCACATATCTTAACCTCGGCACCAAACAAATGAGTTCACGTGCTGACTCGTTAACCGCTGGTACTCGGTAGATAGGCTGGGTGGGTCAGAGATCTGGTCAGCACGCTGGGGAGAAAAGAATATCTCTGCAGCATGCAAAGCGCATGCGCTGTATTATATTGCTATCTGTGGCCTGTCTGGCTGTACCATATTTTTCCACATTATCTCATAAACGTCACGATTTTTGTAAAAAAAATTCTTGAACGTAAAATGTGTGTTTTGATTTTCTGTACAGCTTTTGTCTGAAACATTTCTCGTTTTAAGAATAATTCAGCGAGATATTATAATCGTACATGTGTCTTCATGTGAAGTACCCGTTTTTCTTATCAGATTTTAATGAAACTTGAATTTACTGGAGAGATTTTCGAAAAATACTCAAATATAAGGTTTGATGAAAATCGGTCCAGTTGGGAGCCGAGTTGTTCCTTGCGGACGGACAGACTTCACGAGGCTAAGAGCTGCTTTTCGCAGTTTTGCGAACGCGTCTAAAAACGGTAATGTAACGAACCACACCTTGAGAAACACTCGTTGTGTTACAGGTGACGTCAGTCCGCCACTGTGGGCAGCAGGACACTACAGCAGGTGAGTGTGCTGTAGCTCGCACTACACAGTAGTTCACCTTTACATTCTGCTGTTTTAAGGACTCTCATCCTTACGTGAAACATGACGTTTAAAGGACGCACCACGTTTTCACGCAATGAGCTTTGGCTTGCGTCGTTGCGCTGTAAGCATCTACGAGCAGTTCTTCATTAGTACCTGACCTCCCGGAAGGCAGGGTGGTTTAGTCATGTTTTGTTCACTTGCAGAATTTACCACAACTTCGACTGTCAGTGCCACAGGATTATGATGGCCCTACGTTTATATACGCTGCGCTCTGCCGGGTAAATTAGTAACTGTGGCTTACAGCATATTGCCTGTTTACAGATCTCAGTGTTGTGGTAGCGTATAACAGGTGCGCACGCAGAATTTTTCTCTTGGGGGGGGGGGGGGCGGGGGCGCTGACCCTGAGGCTGTATATAATTTGATTTTAAAAATTAAGTGATAAAAATCATGCTGTAAGCACGACATAACACTGTCTGCAACTGCATTTATATGCGTAGGAATATAACTGCATGTTCCGTGACTCAATCACAGTGTCCTGTCTTCTCGTTTTTTCCAAATTTTATTAATTTATTTTTAAAATTTCTGATGTACTATTCATCAGCCGATTTCAGTGGCCGACTGCGATTGATGGGTAATTCACGTAAAACTTTTGATATCATAATATCTACAAAGTCTGTGTTTTTTAAATTTCGGTTTTGGGGGTTTGGGGGGTGCAGCCCGGCAGCCCCCCGCCCCCCGGGTGCGTCCCTGTCGTATAGGCATTTCTCTCATTTATCTTGAAAGGCTGAACGCCGCCTTGCCGTTCAGTGTCTTGCTTAACAGTTCACTGTTTTGCAACAGCAGATTTATGCAAACGATAGTGTTTCAGTTGCGACGCCGCGCCGTGTAGGGTAAGCTTGTTCAGGAATTCCACAGAGGAATGTGCTGCCTCCGTTTTCAGGTTGACTAAATTAGGTTCAGGTCGTTGCCTAAGGCAGAAGACCACCATTTGAGCAGTATCCCGTCAGTGAAAGCCTGGAAACTTGGAGAAGCCTGTAGTAAATTTGTAAGATGGGGAACGCGGTGGCGCAGTTGGTTGAGGCACTGCACTACAAACCGGCAGGTCGCGGGTTCGATTCCCGATAGTGTCATTGGATTTTTTTTTTCATTGGCATAATCCAGTCTGTCGCATTATGGCCCTGGGGTCGACTCAGCCTCTAACAGAAATGAGTACCAGGAATATTTACTGGGGGGTAGAGGCGGCCGGTGCTTAGGGCTGGCAACCTTACAACCTAGAAATCTGGGAGCCTCGACCTCCTGGAACCCTGTGGGCCTGTCCAGGTCTGTAATGGGACTGCTTTACCTTTACGTTTATCCTGTAAGATAGGACCTCATTACTAGGCACCCATAAGTCCTCATCACAGACGGTGTACCTGTTTTACAAACGACTGAAGGTCGACTGCACGCGGGGGTTGCGAATGGTGGAGGTGGCGGCTGGTATTGATCTTGGCAGAGCAAGCAGCGTATCCAGGCTCCGGCGGACCGGACCCACATGTAGTGGGGACATGGTGGTGACAAGACTGTACAGATACCATGGGAAGGGATCAGCAAGGGAGTGCCGCGTATCAACATAAATATTGCTGCATACGGAGTTCAGTGCTTTTCGCGAGTGTGCCCTTGGTTTTGACGCTCTGTCTTTTATAATGGCCGTATCCTGTAAGGAATTGCGCCCCGGTATCCCGGGTTAGACTTTTATAGAACCTACCGGATCGGTACGATTCTTGTGCTTCTCGTCCGTCAGTGGGTGTGATGCATGCCTGTCCAGGCCACGCGCTGTAGTAAAATCGAACGCAATATATTATACAGGGTGTTGTGTATTTCGTGAGGTATCTTGCTGAAAATCTTATAGATTAAATTTGGTTTGTAATATGAATTTGTGCGTGTTGTCAGTAAACCGTAGACTATACCCATGCAACGCCTGATAAAAGAGTGACAGAAAGGTCGTTACACTTTATTTTGTAACGACTGTATTACAACGAAATGTTTGCCGATGTTAAAAATTATGCGTGATGTCAATGATGTGTATTTGGGCTTTTTACATCGTTACTGATTGCACAAACACGACGTTTTGAAAGCAGACTGCTTTCGTATTCAGGTGCAATACAATTTGAAGAATAAGTAACAACCTAAAGGAAACAAAAACCTACAAATTAATACGTGAGAGACGAAACAATCCAAACCTCTGAATGTAAAAATTTTGTAATGGTTTGTTTTGCTTTGGGGCTTGGGCTGTAGTGAAAGATGCTTAAACCTATTCTGTGTAGAATGGTTACCGTTGTGAGTACATTATAAATGTAGACACAGTTAGATGCCGTCCTCACAACTTGTTTTTAGTTTAAAAGTTAAAATCGGCTATATGTTTCAACCACGCAGCTGGTCATCATCAGGCCGTATTACAAATGTAATGGGAAGAACCTTTTGCCAGTGAGATCTCACTTGGTGTTACACGTCTGGGTAATTGTTGTGCGTACAGTTTGATTGGTACAAACATGTAAAATTTTTAAATTCGTAAAATACAGAGTTATGAACTACAAGGATAAAAATCAGTATTTTAAAAGTCTTTAAATCATTTAAGAACAGCGCACAGTAACTGGAGCTTTCGAAGATGCTCTGGATGTGCGTTACGTTAGTTGAAGGTGGGGGTGATGGTGGAATCGCTGTGTATGTATTGAGTTTATCGGACGGTGTGTCGTCCGTTTATGCTGTATATCGCATTGGAGACGTGCGATATATACTTGCTGTGAATTGCCACTGACAGTCAGATCGGTGTGTGGATGGAGTGATGGTAAATTTCAGGTGTATATGTTTCTTGACAGCTGTACAGTATTTCCGATGCTGTTTAACGGTACCTTCTGGGCTAGCGATGTTTTGCGGGCTTATATTTGGATCGTTAGCTTGAGTTGTAGATGTTTGCTTGGGTACGTCTGTGTGCTGTAATAGTTAGGGTACACAGACAACTCAAGCTAACAATCCAAATATGAACCCGGAAAAATCACTAGCCCAGAAGATACCGTTAAACAGCATCGGAAATACTGTACAGCTGTTAAGAAACATATACACCTGAAATTTACCATCACTCCACCCACACACCGATCTGACCGTCAGTGGCAATTCACAGCAACTATATATCGCAGTCTCCAATGCGATATACAGCATAAACGGACGACACACCGTCCGATAAACTCAATACATACACAGCGATTCCACCATCACCCCCACCTTCAACTAACGTAACGCACATCCAGAGCATCTTCGAAAGCTCCAGTTACTGTGCGCTAATCTTAAATGATCTAAAGATTTTTAAAATGCTGATTTTTATCCTTGTAGTTCATAACTCTGTATTTTACAAAATTAAAAACTTTACATGTTTGTACCAATCAAACTGTACGCACAACAATTACCCAGACGTGTAACACCAAGTGAGATCTCACTGGCAAAAGGTTCTTCCCATTACATTTGTAATACGGCCTAATGATGACCAGCTGCGTGGTTGAAACATGTAGCCGATTTTAACTTTTAAACTAAAAACAAGTTGTGAGGACGGCATCTAACTGTGTTTACACTTCAACATATTATTCATTTCGCTTAGTGTTGGCCCAGACGTAGGAAAAGTAGGCTTGCGACAGAGGAATAAAGAGACGTATTGAATTCGTGCCCGTACCTTTCGCTGGCACACGTACAGCAAGCCTATACAAAGAAACGACGTCACTGTTGCTTCTGCTAATGTATTTCCTGTAACATTGACTCAGATGTAAGGAAAGCAGAAGTAACAAGAAAAAGTGACCTGGAAGCCCTTCGTCTTGTCTTTGAAGGAATTACGCTGTTAATTAAGGACCGTAATGGGATGGAGCTGTGTGCTGTGACAACTTCAGATGTCAACACGCCTGGCAGTTGAAGCGAGTCGCCACGTGTGCGTAGCTGGATCTGCTGTACTTATTGCGTCCGTCGTCATGTGCCGCGCACAGCCGGAGTACTCTTTAACAAGACAGGCAATGTGCGTAAAACGTAACAGAGGCGCGTTCGCGTAACCATTGTTGTCGTAGAAAAGCAATAAGTATTACATAATCTGAGTGTGTGTCTGTAGCCTTAGTTATCCAGCACGCAAAGCGCATGCGCCGTATTATATTGTCATCTGTAGCCTGTCTGGCTGTACCATATTTTTCCACATTATCTCATAAACGGCACGATTTTCGGGAAAAAGTTATTGAACATAAAATGTGTGTTTTGATTTTATCTACAGCTTTTCTCTGAAACATTTCTTATTCTAATAAGAATTCAGCGAGATATTATCATAAATGTGCATAGGTGTTCATGTAAAGTACCCGTTATTCTTGTCAGATTTTAATGAAAGTTGAATTTTCTGGGCAGACTTTAGAAAAATACTCAAATATCAAATTTCATGAAAATCGGTCCAGTGGGAGTCGAGTTATTCTATACGGACTGACAGACGTGACTACGTTAGTAGTCGCTTTTCGCCTAAAAACGCGACACATTGATAACCAAATTGTGGCCTCGTAAATAAACACGAACAGCGTGACTTGCTTCATGTACAAACGGAAGGTACCTCGCTTTTAAAGACCGGAAATCTTTTGGATTTACTTGGTACGTGGACTGTAAAGAACTTCGAGTTTTTTTTGTAAGTTATGTATTAAGAATTTTACGTTTCGTTAACAGAGCGAAGATTCATTCCGGATCGAAATTATGTTATGCTTGTCATTATCATCGTCATCATCGTCGTCATCACATCATCATCATCATCATCATCATCATCAGCTTGTCAGCTTGTCGGCTATCATTATCCCATGTGGCCTGTTACATTCTCATGCCGCGTCGTGTCACCTTCCTGAACGTCTCCTACTGATATGTTTGTATGGTGCGTTCGGTGTTGGAGTTGTGTCGTTTTTCCACTCTTGGTACATGTCGTTTCCGGTTCTGTAGAGCTGTAAAAATAAGACGGATAAATTTCTGATTTTTAAAGGTGTCTGCGTTTTCCCTATGACGTGTACAATGCACAAACTGCGGTTTTTAAGCATTATTCGCAAAGTAGTTCGGAAAAGCGTGTATTATTCCCGTCGTGTCTGTCCGTCCGCACGGAACAACGCCACTGTCACCAGACGGGTTTTCGTTAAGCTCCATATTTGGAATTTTGTACTAAAATACATCGACGCACTCAAATTTTAAGTTGTACAAAAGTGACTTGACACTTGACGCGAAGATGTACGTACAGTTGTGAAAATATCTCGCCGTAATTTGTCGTTATAGTAGAGACAGACTGCATTCTGTGTGAGGTAGAAGCTGAGGCCGAAGAAAATTTGACGTTTAACACTCGAGTATTATCGATTGTAAATCTCGTCGTTTACGAGATGTGTTAAAGCAGTTATGTCGCGCCGTTTTCGAGTTGTCGATTGCAAGTCTGTCTATTAAGATGCGCAGAAAATGCATTCGGCGTTTTGTGTAAACGTGGAAAACCACATCACAAATACTGGCATCGTCAATCGCTTTCTTAAAATAGTCACGAATTTAAAATCTGGGGACAGCAACAGAGGTGACGCACTATAAGTATTACGCATTGCGAACATTTCGTAACTTCTTGTAAAGTTAATTTCCAATACTGATCATAGTTACTCGTCTGCTTTTCTACTCGTCTGTGCTTCTCTTCCACATGACAGCACACATTTACTGAAGTGTTGTCAGCGTCTCTGTACGTGATATTGCTGCAGTCGCTGGCAAAAGTGTAGCGTCCGCAGTAAACTGAAACTCAGACTCAAGTGTATGACGATTGGGAGATATTTAAGTCTCGTCTCAAGTCTGCGAGGTGTGATCACATGCTAGTCATTTGTGTGCCCCTACTGTGTTTTGCAAGGTGGTACGACTTTGCCTGTCTGTCACTTCTTTCTGGTTCAAGAGAACCTTAGCTATTATGCCTGTGTAACTGGGTTGATTAAGGGGCCTGTGGATCAACATGCACTCACTGTGACAGTCTGCCTTAAAATGTGAAACAAAGGCTGGCAGGATACTTATAACGTTGAGGCGAGTTCGCGTAACCATCGTTGCCGTGGAAAAGCAATAAATATTACATATTCCGAGTGTGTGTCTGTAGCGTTAGTTATCCAGCACGCAAAGCGCATGCGTCGTATTATATTGTCGTCTGTAGCCTGTCTGGCTGTACCATATTTTTCCACATTATCTCATAAACGGCACGATTTTCGGGAAAAAGTTATTGAACATAAAATGTGTGTTTTGATTTTATCTACAGCTTTTCTCTGAAACATTTCTTATTCTAAGAAGAATTCAGCGAGATATTATCATAAATGTGCATAGGTGTTCATGTAAAGTACCCGTTATTCTTGTCAGATTTTAATGAAACTTGACTTTTCTCGATAGATTCTCGAAAAATACTCAAATACTGAATTTCATGAAAATCCGTCCAGTGGGAGCCGAGTTGTTACATGCAGACGGACGGACAGACAGAGATAAAATTGTAGAACAGCAGACCGACACGTGCACTCTTTTTATAAATGTCTGTAAAAGATGTTTACTCACAAACCAGACAAGTTTCGGTACAGATAGGTACCATCATAATATCGGAGATAAAACGCTGGGTATTAAACATTAGAGGGTCCGACGCAAGCCTTATATAAGCAGTTTCACTTCAGAATTAACCCTTTAAAGACGAAGCGTATCTGTTTTATATAAGGACTCAGTGCCTACCGCGCAGTAAACACTCTCCACTTCGGTTATAAAAACCAGTCTCTTAATGTTTTATAAGGCAAAAGTTGCTGTTTGTTCTGAGATCCGTACAAAACACATAAACGCAATGTGGGCACCACGTAGAATTTTTTGATGTTAAACCTGGTGGTGTGTAAAGTTACCGCTAGGCTTTAAAAGGTTAAAACGCTTGTATAAAACACAGCGTCTTAAAAGCTGGATAAAAGCCATAAAGCACAGTTTTATTGAGCTTTTAAGACTAAGTGTTTTATACATGCGTTTTAATTCTGAAGTGAAACTACGTATACAACGCATGCGTCGGACCCTCGAATGTTTAACGACCAGTGTTTTATCGTCAGTATCACCCGTGCTGATGGTACCTGTGTGTGCCGAGACATGTCGGGTTTGTGAGTAAATATATTTTACAGACATTTTATAAAAAGTGTGCACGTGTCGGTCTGCTGTTTAACAATTTTAGTAACTACGTGCTCGGTATGAACAGTGCAAAGTGACAGAGTTAACCGTCGCTTTTCGAAATTTTGCGGACGCGCCTAAAAAACGGCAGAAAGTAATTTAAGGATTCTTCCAAATTTAACGGCTGGCGTGTTGAGTATAGCCCCCTGATACGCGTGACGGTGGGTTTGCAAGTTGGAGCAGGACTGCATTTTTTGTGGGCGTTGTTTACGGTTTCTTTAGAGTAATAAAAAATTCGTGTTTGTTGTTTATCTGTATGTAATTCCATTAAGCAAAGGCCTTCGTGAGAAGCTGACAGTTCCTTAGCTACTCAAGAAATTCGCTGTATTTTATGGGACGCGAAGCTAACTAACTAGCTAACTCCATGGAGCAGAGGTCTTCTTGAGAAGCTAACAGTTTCTCAGCTAGTCAAGAAATTCTCCGCATTTTATGGAACCCGGACGTTCATTACCGCATTCACAAGAGCCCGCCATCTGTCCCTATCCTGAGCCAGCACTATCCAGTCCATGCTCTCCCATCCCACGTCTTGAATATCCATTTTAATATTATCCTCCCATCTACGCTTGGGTCTTCCAAGTGTTGTCTTTCTCTCAGGTCTCCCCACCAAAATCCTGTATGCACCGCTATTTTCCCCCGTATGTGCTACATGCCCCGCCCATCTCATTCTTCTTGATTTTGTTACATGAATAATATTTGGTGATGAGTACAGCTAGATTACTATCTATCTATCTATCTGTCTGTCTGTCCATCCATCCATCCATCCATCTGTCTGTCTGTCTGTCTGTCTATCCATCTATCCATCCATCCATCCATCCATCCATCCGTCTATCTATCTGTCTGTCTGTCTGTCTGTCTATCCATCCATCCATCCATCTATCTGTCTGTCTGTCTGTCTATCTATCTATCTATCTATCCATCTATCCATCCATCCATCCATCCATCCATCCATCCATCCATCCGTCTATCTATCTGTCTGTCTGTCTGTCTGTCTGTCTGTCTATCAATCCATCCATCCATCCATCCATCCATCTATCCATCCGTCTGTCTGTCTGTCTGTCTGTCTGTCTGTCTATCCATCTATCCATCCATCCATCTGTCTGTCTGTCTGTCTGTCTATCTATCCATCCATCCATCCATCCATCTATCTATCTATCTATCTACCTATCTATCTATCTATCTATCTATCTATCTATCTATCTATCTATCTATCTATCTATCTATCTATCTATCTATCTATCTACACACACACACACACACACACACACACAATAATAGTACGAAAAACTACGCATGAGTGTATTGAAATTGGTGTATATAGCTACACACTGAACTCCATGTTTCGGCCAAACATGTGGCCAGCTTCAGGGTGTAAAATACAAAGGTTAAATGGCCACATGGTTGGCCGAAACATGTAGCAGTTCACTGTGTATACACACGAATTTAAGATATCCGTATGCATCTGTTGGTAATGTAATTGTGTATATTCGAATAATGCACGGATTGTGTATCATATAGAGTACCGTGTTCACAAGAAGCCGCCTATTGTCCCTATCCTGACCTGCATGAATCCAGTCCCATCCTCTTTCTTTACGATGCATTTTAATATTATCCTCCCATCTTCGTTTGCAGGCTTCCTCACCAAAAATCTTTCTGTATTTTTACTTTCCCGCCTACATGCCACTTGCCCTGACATCTCACCCTCTCTGGTTTTATCACCCTAGTAATATTTCATGCTTAATAGCCAGCCAATCATGATGCTATTCATTAAGCAGTTTTCTCTAGCCTCCTTCTTAAGCTGAGATATCTTTCTGGTCACCAGCACCCCCTCTAATTTTTTTACAGCTGCGCGGACCTGCTACTACTCTGAGCAGAAAATTTTTACACCACCTGACGACTGCGCGACACTTTAAAAGTTTTTTGTAATATGCATAATAAGAAAATTCGAGCTGCGCGGCAACAATTCAGTGTTCGCGGAAGCATTTCAGTTACTGCGCGACTGCGCACCCGCGCAGCTTGGAGGGAAAATTGCTCGACACCCTATTCTTGGGAACACTCAGTCCGTGTTTTTCTTTGAATGTAAGAGACTACGTTTCGCATCCGTGTAAGGCAAGTACAGCCAGTTCTGTGTGTTGCTGCTTTATGTTTTTAGATAGCAAACGGAAATACAAAAGATTCTGGAGGAAATTACAGCGAGCAGTCCCCGAATTTATTCCGCAGTTTTGAATTTTTGGGATCGTTTTCAAATATATTGGTCACCTCTTTATTATTTAAATATGTAATTATATTATAGGGGGCCGCGGTGGCGCAATTGGTTGAGGCACTGCGGTACAAACCGGAAGGTCGCGGGTTCGATTCCCAATGGTTTCATTGGAATTTTTCATTGACAATCCTTCCGGTCGCACTATGGCCCTGGGGTCGACTCAGACTCTAACAGAAATGAGTACCGGGAATATTTCCAGCGGGTAAAGGCGACCGGTGCGTAGGGCTGACAACCTTACCGCCTTCTAAAAATCTGGGAACGGCAGCCTTCTGGAACCGTAAGGGCCTGTCCAGGCCTGTAATGGGATTGCTTTACTTATGTTATGGTAGTTGTAAAATAATGTTTGTATGTCAGTTTGCCCACGAAGGGGCTTCTGGTTTCCGATCCTGATATTTCATTTGAAGTCCAGGCCTCATAATGTTACGGACTTGTATAAAACTGCATGAAACCGACACTGTATCAACAGAGCAGCCAAGGAATATATATATATATATATATATATATATATATATATAATTTCACTCAGAGTTCTTTTTGAAAAGCTTAACAGGTTCTCAGCTAGTCAAGAAATTCTCCGCTATATTACCGCATTCACAAAAGCCCGCCACCTGTTCCTATCCTGAGCGAGCTCAATCCAGTCCATGTCTCCCCATCCCACGTCTTGAATATCCATTTTAATATTATTCTCCCATCTACGCCTGGGTCTCCCAAGTGGCCCCTTTCCATCAGGTCTCCCCAACCAAAACCCTGTGTGCATCTCTCCTCTCCTCCATACATGCCACATGCGCCGCCCATCTCATTCTTGATTTGATCACCCGAACAATATTTGGTGAGCAGTATAGGTCATAAAGTTCCTCGTTATGTAGTCTTCTCCACTCCCGTCTTACCTCGTCCCTCTTAGCCCCAAATATCCTCCTCAGCACCCTATGGTCGAGCACCCTCAGCCTATGTTCCTCCCTCTGTGTGAGAGACCAAGTTTCACACCCATACAAAACAACAGGCGAAATTAAAATTCTGCACATCTTCATTAAGTATGTGTACATATATACACTACTGTACACCGAAATGTCTTAAATTTCACGATGACAGCTGTTTCTACGGTGCCTCCGTCTATTTCAGCTAGTTCATGGGTCTCCAACCCGCGGCTCGCGGACAAATTTGTAAATTGTGTATACACTGTAAAAATTACACAACAATTAAGGAGGTTAGGTGCGCCACTGATCGTTATATTTGCACGTGCGGCCTGCGAACCAGCCCACGGCAACGGGAGTGGCCCTTTGCGATAAAGAGGTTGGAGACCCATGGTCTAGTTGCTATAACCATCCTGTGAGTGTTACCCATGCACTTACCATTGCTGTGATCAGGGATGTGGAGTCGGTACACAAAACTCCGACTCCTCGGTTTTTAAAACTCCGACTCCGACTCCTCAATTTTTAAAACTCCGACTCCGACTCCTCAATTTTTAAAACTCCCACTCCGACTCCTCAATTTTTAAAACTCCCACTCCGACTCCTCAATTTTTAAAACTCTGACTCCGACTCCTCAATTTTTAAAAGTCCGACTCCCACTCCTCAATTTTTAAAACTCCGACTCCGACTCCTCAATTTTTAAAACTCCGACTCCGACTCCTTCATAAAAGCTCAATATGCATTAATAACGGTAAACCTATAAGACATTTCATTGCCTCCACGTGAATCATCAGGCTACTGTTTAGACTTATAACCTATATTTAAGTATCAGTCTAATGGTTACTGTAGCTATCAGGGCTCTGGAGTTGGAGTATCTAGTTAAGATTTCAGATTGAGGTCGGAGTCGGAGTCCGTACATTTTTACCGACTCCGACTCCGACTCCACAGCCCTGGCTGTGACCTACTCAGCGTCTCATTACCTTCAAAATGTAGCACCATTTTCTCAGCTATAGCATGTATTCATTGCTGCTTGGTGTTTCATTAGGTCAGCGGGATGAATTATCGGTCCATCTCATTGCTGGAAGTTAATTCTTGATCCCTGTGAATGGTCACATTTAGGGACGTAATTAAACAAATGTTGGTTTCCGTTGGAAGTAAGTAATACACTATGCTGTGGCACGTGATTGGCGCTACAGCTGTAGTTACAGTATGTTGGTGACGTCAGCATGCTGCACACACGCTTCGTGCTGTTTGTAATTGCGACATGCTGCAAGCACACGTTTGAATGCCATATTTCATATTCTTATATGAAGAAATTATTGCTTACGACCTCTACGTCGATTTATAAACTAATTAATGCATGTCATTTAATTTTGATACATTGAAAAGGAAAAATATGCGAGGTTATACTTAACGTTTTCTTTCCAATGGCGCAACAGCCCCCAGTTGGCCAGGGCCCCCCTCATTATCGAGGCTTCACAATCACACTCAGACGCACACCACACTCGGTAGGACTCCTCTGGACGAGTGATCAGCCCGACGCAGAGACCTCTACCTGACAACACAAACACTGTACAAGAGAAAAAAAATCCATGCTCCGGGTGGGATTCGAACCCACGATCCCAGCAAGCGCTCGGCCGCAGACGCACGCCTTAGACCGCGCGGCCACTGGGATCGGCTGTACTGACTCTCCAATAATATTTATGGCCTTTCCACATTTTGTGTGTGTCAGTACGGACGTGGATACTCAGGTTAAAACGGGCAAAGCATGGAGCTAACCGCGTTACTGAAGCCTGGAATGTGTGGAGCATTACTTCCGCTGTTTCTGAACATCTCTATGGCACGTTCTCATGTACAGGAATAACGCTGGGGTCTGTAATTTTAACGGATGAGCAGGTGTGTGATTCGGTGTCCAGTCGTTTTGTTTATTCATTGAAATGCCCTCGGCTAGAGTATTGTTCGAAAATTATTTGTTCTGTGGCAGTGTTAAGGAATGCATTGCTGTCACAATCGCACTTGCGTCGTAATTGGCATTGCAGAAATATTCAGCTGTCTCATACAGATTGTCACAGTCCGTGAAACGCATGGCCGCATTTTTTCACTGCCAGTCTAGTCCGTGTGATGGTGTAATGCACAGAAATATATTGCAGACACTGAACAGACTGATATTACGTCAGTGAACCGGGTAGCTTACAGTTCGGGACTCAGCTTTGCGGCATTAGAAGCTGGGCAAATGAATGGCAACATCCACAGAACTCAGCCCTGAGCTATGGGCAGTGTGACTGGACGACCGGATTGTCAGGAAGGTGGCGTAGCTAGGTTTTTTTGGCGCATGGGGCGAGTAGTCACAGTGACCACCCTGAACTGGAACTATGGACTTTAAAAAAATCACTATTGTTAATGAATTTGCTGTTATTTGTCTTTGTCATTTGAAAATTGTTGAGTGCTGAAAGTCAGTTTATTTCAAGTATTCATTTTGCTGCCGCCTTGGACTGTACCGTACGGGCGAAGCGGCACCACTGCCCCCCCCCCCTCCCATATAGATGCGCCCCTGAATCAGGGTCCCATTCCAGCCGGGGGCCGAGAATTTGTTCTCGTCGCCACGGTGTCCAGACAGTCTCCCAGGGAGCACCCATCCTCCTGTCCGTCTTTCCCCGCGGATAAAGTAGTAGGGCTGTAAAACCGCGGACGAGTTACACACCCTACCTCCAGTTAGGGCTATGCAGTCGGTACACAAAAGCTGCGATTCCGACTACACCATTTTTGAAACTCCGACTCCGTCATTAAAGCTCAATATGCATTAATAATGGTAAAACTATAAGACGTTTCATCGCCACCACGTGAATCATCAGGCTACTGTTTAGACTTATAGCCTGTATTTAAGTGTAAGTCTAATGTTTACTGTAGCTATCAGGGTTCAGGAGTTGGAGTGTCTAGTTAAGGTTTTAGACTGAGGTCGGAGTCGGAGTCCGTGCATTTTTACCGATTCCGACTCCACAGGCCTGCCTCCAGTTCCCTGTACGTAATTCCTGGCGTGGAGTGTCATCAGTGAAGCATAAGCCACTTTTATCTCCACTTATGTTTCATCGTCAACATAATAGCTACCCGAATTGTTACATTCCGGGAATGTCCAGTCACTCCGTAGTCCGTATTATGACAGGTCCGTAGCCCTTCCAAAGCGAGTTATCCACACAGTGCGACGTAGTGCTGCCGCCTTCAATTTAGAGTATCCTACCTTTTCTTTCAGGTCATCCAGTAGCTGTTTACGTCTTCTTCCTCGTCTTCCCGTCGCTCCTATCCTTCCGCCTGCCTTTTCTTCAATAACGGGGATGTCTGGCTACAGTACTTTGTCTTCCCGTTTGCTATCTAAGAGCCTGAATTTTCAAATACGCAGGACTGTGTTTTTGCCTGTTTTGTGTGGGCGTGGAATTTGTCGTCTCACATCCAGAGAAGATGATTGGACCTAAGAGAGAGGAAGTGACAAGGGGCCGGAGAGAACTGTATAGTGAGCAGTTTCGTGATGTATGCCGCTTGATGAATATTATGACTGTGGTCAAATCAAGGAGTCAGAGCGGATAGCTCAGTCGGTGTAGCGACTCGCTACAGGATGGACGGTCCGGGGATCGAATCCTGGTGGGGGCGAGATTTTTCGCACCCGCCCAGATCGGCTCTGGGGTCCACCCAGCCTACTGTACAATGAGTGCCGCGTCTTTCCCCGGGGTTAAAGCGGCCAGGGCGTGCCCTTAACCACCCACCCCATGTAGCGCCGAGATTAAAGAAAGAGTAGAACTGTATCTCTGCTCCCCCTCTGGGCGTTCGTGCCCTGTTGTGGGGCGAACTTTATTTTTTCTTATTAAATCAAGGGGAATGATATGGCTGGGGCATGTGATACGTGTGGGGGGAGAATATAAAAGCGTACATATTTTTGGTGGGGAAACCTGAAGAAATGAGTTCAGATGAAGACATAGGAGTAGACGGGAGGGATCTAAGGGAATAGTTCGCGATACTGTAGAGTGGATTGATCTGGCTCAGAATAGGGACAACTGGCGGGCTATTGTAAACACCGCAGTGAACCTTTGGGTTCCAGAAAATGCTGTGAAGTAAGGACTCAGCTCCTTGAATTAGTTAGTACTGTATTTATGCCTGTCCTTTGTTTGAGTAAATAATGCTTTTGGGACGTCTGTCACCCAGAAAGTGAGAAGCGGGTATTTTTAGATACGGTGTGAGAGAGGAGAATTCTTCGGAAGTTATCGTGAGTTACTGTAGTGACAGTATGACCGGTGTCTAATGACCGGCAGGGCATAGTGACTTCTGTCATCAAAACGGCTACGGGTTACGCCCAGCACACATTACTTTATTGCGGGGCTATTTTCCTGAGAGGTAAAGCGATAGTAACCTGAAGGTAGGTATCAGTTACATAGCATCTATTTCTGGCGTTGAGGATACGCTGAATTTTACCACCTTCTTGCAAGGGTAGTCATGGTTTAAAATTCGTTCCGTGTATCAAGCCGCGGTTACCCAATCATTGACACACGCCTGATTGTTCTGTTGAATCAGTCCAAACGGTAATGTGCAGGACAGTTCTCACCTGCAGCTGTTACTAATTGAAACCGCAGAACGTTTGAAAGCAGGTTGACACTGTGTCGCCAGTGGATCACGCAAAGAGGAACATCGAACCAAGGAAATGAAAGCATCTGGGCGATAAACTCGTTTCTCTAATTAGAACATGTGCTGCATCACTCTGCATTGTTAAACGCAGCGTGGCTTGCCTTCGTGTTCAAGTGCAGTGACGGAACATTTTCGTTGTATGAGCTCAGATAGAGTTTGTGCCAAGAACATGAGTACAGTATCAGAGTGACTGTTACGACCGGACTTAGCATGGTGCTGCAGAAGTTGGTACCATGTCGTTGGCAGCGTGGCCGCCCCAAGAAGAGGTGAGTATGCTTCCAGTGTAGATGTTCACCTGCCACGTACGTGCTGCCAACGCAGCCAGCAGTTCACCTGCCAAGTGCATTTCCCTTTCGCTATACGCCAACTGTCAAGTCCGTTTGCGTGCCGCAACAGTGTGAACCCACCTGTTACTAATTTTATTTCCGGATCGTCTAATGACGTTTGCTTTTGATATCCACAACACGTCGTCACACCCAGACTGGAGCATCGACCGGTGGTTGTTTGTCACGTATTGATCACTTATCAAATGTTTCTTATTATAAAAGCAACGATTTGCACATACAAAGTAGTCGCGTGTGATACATGTTTCGACGGTCGACCGCCATCCTCAGGGAGGAACACCAATATATGCCTGACCGGACTGTACTATTATTACACTTTGTGTGTGCAAATTGTTGGCTTTATATTGCACGCAAGGTACAACAAAATACTTGAGATCTGGCGCTCTTCTGGGGTATTACGCGGCATCGTGTGGTAATTGTTTACTGACGTTTCGGGACAACGTATTGGTCCCATCTTGAAGAGTTAAGAAGTCCAACACTTGGACTTCTTGAATACTGGATACTGAAAAATATAAGAAAAACTTGCGAATATGTAGATTTTTTCAGCTAGTTTTAATTTTCCCTGTAACCTAACTAGATGTTGGCTGGGAGAGTTTGACATGATTTTCATAACACAGTTTTTAAAATCAAACATAAATTAGACATAGCTTCAGGCTCAGCACGCCCCCCCCCCTCCCGCCAAAGAAAAATTCTCGGTGCGCCTGTATGTAGAGGGGTCGCAAAACACTGGTACCCGTCAACACATCTATGCATATCATATCCCAGAGTACGCACCCTTAGTGGCATCGCCTTTAGAACCTTAAATTGGTTACAGCATTCCTCGGAGTCCGCGTGTCTAACTGCGTGCCTAATTTCATTATGCGTACCTCATTGGCCTTCATGGTGATTTCTTGCAAGTACAGATTTGTTGTGACATATGAAATGACTTGGCATAGTCACGTAAGCTAAAGCTGGACGGCCAAGGTTCGATTCGTGGCAGGGGCAAGAGATTTTCCTCGTCTCCAAAGTATCCAAGGGTACGCAGTTGGTTGAGGCACTGCGCTACAAGTCGGAAGGTCGCGGGTCCGATTCCCGATGAAGTCACTGAAATTTTTCATTGACTTAATCCTTCCGGCCGCACTATGGCTCTGGGGTTGACTCAGCCTCTAACAGAAATGAGTACCAGGAATATTTCCTGGGGGTAAAGGCGGCCGGTGCGTAGGGCTGACAACCTTACCACGTTCGTGTACCGATTGTCTGGATATCTGGGAGCCTCAACCTCCTGGAACCCTGAGGGCCTGTCGAGGCCTGCACAGGGATTGCTTTACCAAAGTATCCAAACTAGCTGTGGGACCCATCCAACCACCTGTTCAGGTCAAATGCTCTTTTGCCGGGTGTCAAGCGCCCAGTACATGAATCTAACCACACTCCTCCGTCTACTGGCAAGGTTAAGAATGCATTGAGTTCTGTCTGCCCCCCCCCCCCCCCCCCAGCATTCCTTCATGTTGTGCACAAGGATAATTTTACCTTTTGTTTTTATGGTTTGAAGTTTTCACGGTGATTATGCAATAAAGTCTTCACAGATGTTCGGCCAGGTGACAACTGAGTTCACGTCTGGTGGTTTGGTGGCTGTCTTTGTGTCCATCGTCAGGGGTTGTGTAATGAGTGGGTGGCATAGCTGTAGGTTGTATTTGTACCCCTGTTGTGCCTAAAGCTGAAAAGAAAAGAAAAGAAAAGAAAAGAAAAGAAAAGAAAAGAAAAGAAAAGAAAAGAAAAGGAAAGGAAAAGAAAAGAAAGAAAAAGAAAGAAAAGAAAAGAAAAGAAAAGAAGGAAGTAAGTTCGGAAGGACAGACGGACGGACGGACGGACCTGCAGTTGTTAAATGGGACCAGAAATTTTACAGCTCTGAAGGTTTCCAGTTGTCATAGTGGCAAATATAGGTTGGAAACTAGGTAATTTTTTGGGAAGTGAAGGGGGTAAAGTGGTGAGCAGTGAGCTGTTCTAAGTGTGCAGGTGAAGAAAGAGGTTGAGCAGTTACTGACTTCTAACCGACGTTTTATTTCACAAGTACACGAACTGCAGTGATAGTCACTCTATTAGTAGTTGCCACATTTTATGAATGTATGTGTCTGTTGTACAGAGACTTGTTCTGTGTCATTTCCTGTGGATGAGTGACAGAAAGTTTGACTGACATAAACACATGTAGGGTAAAAATTTTTGGTTTTACATCTGATTTCTATCTAATTACCCTTGTAATGCTTGCAAACCAACTATGTTTGTGCAAATATTAGTATGATGTTGAGGGTTTTGTTGCTTCTGTAGGTACAAAGTGTCAGGTATAATTTCTGACAGTCCCTTCTTGCTTGTTATCTTCATTTGTTCAGGTTCACAATTTGGTCTCATACAGGGAACAGGCAATGTAAGCAGTGAATAGACTAACCCTTTGGGATGCTGCCAGTTTTCATAGCCTGGAATGATACAATCAAATTACCCTTCAGTTGTTTATGAGGGGATGGAATTTAAAACCTATATGAAGGAACATTATGTAGCTAAACTGATACTCCTCTTGACAGTTAAATGCTTTAGTAATGCTGATTACTGGTGTGTATTTAAACATCAAAAATTTGCTGGCGTGTTATTCTTGTTTGCTATTCATAGTGGCTGTCATGAAAGGAAGGTCTGTATGTGCTGATATTTATCAATTATTCTATCATATTGCTGCAGTTCTTGAATGTGGCAGTTTTGTCTCCTTGCTGGCGTGCATATACTGCGTATTCTGAATGTTCCTGTACGCATAGGATTTTAGTTGGTGTTATTCATGGCAATTTTGTTGCTATCCTGAGGACTTCATTTTGAAAGTCCTGTAGGATTTTGATACGTTTGTCTACTGGAGCAGTTCCCAACCTTTTATGTGTGTGACCCTGAAGCAGCAAACGGTATGTGACCAGTGACCGTACTGTTGAAACGGCAGCAGTCAGTGATATTTACTACACATGAACTAATACTAATGCCTTTTCTTGAACACTACATCACATTGCCACTTATTAAAAAAAATGTTACTTGTCAAATCCAATATTTTTGGGGGCAATATTAAACATTAAAACATTAGAAGTACTATGGCTTTAAGTTGTACCATACAGTAACAAAATTGTTCATTAGTTATTTAAAATTTAATTGCTCCAGTATGTTCAAAATTAATAAACACAAATTCAATAATTACATTTTCTCGATCATTCTGTTCGAATTATGTACAAGATGTGATTTTTTCTCATAATTAGTGAGTTCTCCATAATACCCTCTTGCAACCCTGATTTGGGTCGCATTTAGGTTGGGAACCACTGGTCTTCAGCACAGCCCCAGGCCAGGGAGGCATGTGTTGATATGTACAGGATTAGGGACTTATAAACAATTAGCTCCAGATCAGTGCTGCTGATGGCAAATACAGGATGTACATGTCTCAGTCTGCTGGTGCTTTGTGCAGAATACAGGAACTGTGTATCTAGTATCACCTCAAAATATTTTGTTGTGTTGTGCTCTGTGCATGTTCCATTAAATAAATTTTGCTGGATGAGTAATGTCACATAATGTTTTGGAAAATAGTGTACAGTAGTTATTTCATTCGTTAGTGTTAATCTTAGTTCACCATTCCTGGATCCAGGGTTCAGAGAGGCCTGCTGCATTATATAGGGTCACAACTTGTGTATCCGGACTGCCTGTTTAAACTCTGATTTTTGTGTCATCAGCATAAATTGTTATTTTCAGTGGATGGACATGTCATTAATATAAATATTCAAAAGTGTGGGTCTAAGTTAACCAACTTCAGAACTTCTACCTCTGTTAAATGCCTTTACCTTTTGTGGGGCCACACGGGTACTTTTAACCACCAAATATGACCCTTTTTTAAAATATTTGGTATGATAAAACCAGCTGTCAAGTGTTAAGGTAACAAGTATACACTTCTGTGACCTGTGTACAGAATTTCTGATGTTATGCTTCTTGTTTCCTAAAACCTACAGCATACTCTTAATGTTAAGTGTTGTGGGATCCTCAGATGTCAAACTCTGTATGTTTAACCAAACCGATTTGTCACATATGACCATGGAAGAACAGTGGAATTTAGATCCTGTGTGAGTATTGCGTTGCTTTTCTGCACTCTGCACAAAAACAACATTATTGACAGCAGTAGGGCTCCCTACTTAGAAGTTGCCATGGCTTCCATATTGTTATTTTTGATGGCAGGAGATTATAAATTGTGAAGGCCTCAGACTGAAAATGTCCATAAAAATTACTTTTACATATATATTTGCTGAACTCTTGGATATATCGCAAGCCCTATTTAGCGGTTGAGACCATGTCCGTGTGTAGTGTGGCCTCCTGGTGGCCTGATATATCACTCTCATGCGGTAGATGTGTATGGGGCGTGGTGGAATGATATATGGTAGAGGGAAAAGAAGATGCTCGGGGAGATATTGCTCTAACGCCACTCTGACCAGTACATATTCCATATGAACTGCCCTGGGATTGAACACAAGTCTCAATGATGGGAAGTTGTGGAACAGCCCGCCACATATCTTACTTCCCTTTTGGAAAACAGCAAAGATGTGATGTGAATATCTTGTAGTGCAAGTGACACCTTGAAATAAGCTGTCGTATATCGACGTGTCCGTTTTTACTGAAAGCTTACTACAGCATATGTGTGACACTTTGTCATTCTGTTAGAAGCCACGTGGTGTTGGGGGGTGATGGCCATCTCAACAACCCTGCTGCTCGACTTGCAACACATGGGCAAGGTGGTGATGGTGGCGGTGGTGGTGGTGGTGGCTGCACTGCTGGGCTGGCCATGAGTTCCGTCATGGTAGCACACTCCGGCAGTGAGTCCGTGCTAGGAAGTCTATCCCCCAGCAACAATAACAACGGCAGCAGCTTTCACGTCAACAACAACGATCCTTCACCCGGCGACCTGGCGCTGCTCGCTAAGCTAGAGGAGGCCAACAGGTGAGAAAGCAACCCTGTGGTAAGTACAGTGCAAAGAACTGGTAATATGTTGTACTTTTATGGTAGTTTGGACCCAAATTGAATCTGCTAGTGCAGATAGTAATAAGTGCAAGTGGTTAACTGCAGACTAGTTACTGTTTACTTGATAATTTATAGTGGAGTTAGTGTTTGATGCATGATTACATTTTTGAAACTGGTACTGTTTAATATAAGAATAAATGTATGTTGATATTGGTAAACATTTTGATCTGGGTCAGGATAAGGGTCTTGTGAATGCAGTAATGGACCTTTGGGTGTCATAAAATGCTGGGAATATGTTGACCAGCAGAGGTCCTGTGAGCTTCTCAAGAAGGACTCTGCTCCATGATGTTAGTTAGTTAGTTGGCTAGTTAGTTAGTTAGTTAGTTAGTTAGTTGGTTGGTTGGTTGGTTGGTTGGTTGGTTGGTTGGTTGGTTGGCTAGTTAGTTGGTTGGTTGGCTAGTTAGTTGGTTGGTTGGTTGGTTGGTTGGTTGGTTGGTTAGCTAGCTAGCTAGTTAGTTGGTTGGTTAGTTGGTTGGTTGGTTGGTTGGTTGGTTGGTTGGTTGGTTGGTTGGTTGGTTGGTTGGTTGATTGGTTGGTTGGTTGGTTGGTGGGTTGGTTGGTCGGTCGGTCGGTTGGTCGGTCAGTTGGTGGTAAACATAATGCCATAAATGTTCGTTTCATGCAAGGTCTTTGAGTATTAGATGGAGCTGATTGTGGCTGGGTGTTGCTTATAAATTTTAAGTAGTAGCCAGCACTGTTTTTCACACTGAGTGAGTAGGGGAAGTGCAGAACTGATGCGTTGATGTGTAATGTACTTCTGAAATGTGTCACTAACAAAGCTAGAACTAACTTCAGAGTGTTTGTTGGGGCAATTAACCTTCACGTGCTACGTGGCAAAAAGTTGGCCTTGGGCAGATGCCTCTAGTGCTAGGGTCCAAGATTCACATGTATCATATAAGGTGTGTATGTAGTAGTATTGACATCTGGTTGCATTTTGTCTGAGCTATGTATGTAGATATTTATGTACATTTCATGATGGTTGCGAAAGTTTATCAGAATCAGTATAAAATGTTGAATAATTCTTGAAATAAAAAGAAAACATGTAAGTACAGTTCAAAGTATTGTTAAGGTAAATGTTTGTCTACATTTTTATACATACAGCAATTTAGTTTTACCACATAAACACAAAAACCTTTTTTAAAAATTGTATCAAGAATATTTGGAGGGAATTTTTCCCTTATAATTTAAGTTTTTAATGAGTTTCTGTGTGTATTATTTACCTATGAATTCTATAGAGCTCTGACTTTGTACTGTGTAAATTAAAATGGGCACTTAATGATTGAGATTAATTGCAACAGGTGACATGGCATGTGTCCCACGTGTAATATCCTGCAGCTTTCTTAGTTGGAGATAAATTAAGGATCTGAAGTTTTCATGGCAAGTAAATGTACCTTCTGGGGTGATCAGCCATGTCTACCCAGATGACAGGCAAAGCAGGTCTCTGAATCCAACTTCAACACATTGCTGATAACAAATCTATGGGGAACAGGCCACTTGACAGGCCTAAGCATAGGGTAATGTTGAACTGATTGTATCAGGTACAGGTTACAAATTATGACCTGGCTCAGGGTAGATTCCAGTGGCTGGCTTTTGTAAGCCATCAGGTTGTGTGAAATCAGGGAATTTCTTAACCTCATGAAGTCTGAAGTTCATCTAAAGAGTGTTAAAAAATTCATTTATAACATCAGGAAAAATTTTGACTCTAGTATGGAGAGCAGCTGGTTCATGCTTTTTGCAAGCTAATAGCAGTTTATTCTGAGAAACTTATGACACCTATATGTACACTGTGTGGGCAGAGTGCAGTTTTTTAACCTTTCAAAGCCCAGTGGTTGCTATATGTACCGCCTGGTTTAACATTCACAAATTCTGTGTTCTGCCCACACAGTGTGTTTACATGTTTTTATGAATCTCAGAACAAACAGCCGTTATTTCCCTGTACAGCACTAACTGACTGGTTTTTATAAGCGAGACAGAGTGTGTTTACTGCGCAGTATGGACTGGGTCTTTAAATAAAAGATATTTTGTTTTGTCCTTTAAAAGGTTAATGTTAAAACTGGTGGTACAGTGCATTAGCCACTGTGCCTTACGAGTCAGCCAAGTGAGTAAGTATGTATTGGTAAAGCAGGACTCTTTGTTGTGTTAATTCCCATACCTTTCAATCTGAAATGATGAAGGAAGCCACACAGTCGGATCGTCTCATGAAAAGTGTCACAAAGCAGCAGTAATGAGGTTCTCTTCTGTTTTTTCACACAAACTCTTGTGTGTATGTTTCACTGTACATGCAGTGCCCTAATATTAGTTGTAGGTGTTGACACTGAATCTGCCTTTGTGTGTTACCAGTTTGTGGAAGTGGGCTGTGTTGCCTACATTTCAGAGGAACTTGCTGCCTCTGTTTTCAGGGTCAGAGTGAGCGTCGGATTATGTAGGCAGGTGATCGTTCAGACCCCAGAAGGGTAAAGAAAGTGGGTTTTTTTAATACTCTCCATTGTTCTGATGCTATTGGCCTGCACCTTGCTGCATCTCCTCCACCATCCAGCTGGGTCTGAGAGACAATCTGCCAATGTAACATGACAGCATCCTCATCGTACTATTCTTAACTGTGAAGTTGCAAGTAGTATGTTCCTCCACAATGTCGGCAATATGGTGCCAACACCAAAAAAGACAACAGTGTGAATACTGAATCTTCTTGGTACCCTAAAATGAATTTTAGTTTCATGTATTTCATGAATGAAAACTTGCTGTGATTTTAGAGTTCGGGCTGAATTTGACCTCTGTCTGATTTTAGGCTTATCGAAGCCGATGCCAAATCCTTGAACTCTCTTTCTGGGAACAGTGGTCATTCCCGGAAAAGTTCAGACACATCCCAGATTTCATTAACGTCAGGTAAGCTGGTGTTCATGAAGCAACTGAAATGATTATATTTTGTGTGTGTGTGTGTCCATGGCAGTACTTACGATTTTTGTGATGGTGCCAGGTACAAGCTCCAGCCAGGAACGCACTGAAGATGGAGAGGAAGACAACTGGACCCTGTGGGGCAGAGTATCGAATGACTGGGACAACTATTACAAGAAACGCAACTCATTTGTTAGGGTAAGATGTAGCCTGATTGTTGTGGCACTGTACAGTTAGTTAGTTGTTAAATAAATTGTGTATTGTTACAGAACTTAGAGATAGGTTACCAGTGTCACCACAGAATTCGTCAGTTGATTCCATCATAAGCCTGTTCATATTGTGCATTCTGTATACCCAAGATTTACTTTAAATTCCTTGATCTCCTAAGTGGTCACAAGTGGGGTTTTAAATAATCTGCTGTGAGTAATTCATCTTTCATACTAGGTATTACATGTTCAGTGATTGCCAGCTGCTGTGATTCAGTAACACATAGGTCAGCATCTGTAAACTTCCTTCAGCTGATACACCACTTGGTCTCATAGTGAGATTTATTGCACCCCATTGTGTCTGAGTGAATCTTTACAAACTCCATGGATTTAGTGGACCATATACCACATACCTCTTCGTCTCAGTGACAGTGGCATTGCTAGGTTTTTTGACTCCTGTGAGGCCAGCAATCACAATGGCCACCACTAACATAAGCTGTGAATGTAAAAAAAATCTCATTTATTTATTGAATTTCCTTTTATTTGTCTCAGTAGTGTAAAATTTGTTGAGTGCAGAAAATGCTAGTGGTTGCATCCAGATGCAGCCATTTGCACCCCCATGGCTATGGGCCTGGTCGTCTCCAGTCAAAGAACAGGCTGTGCACCATAACAGAATTAAAATTCTGGGCAGAAACAAAGAAGTGGACTTGTGTATAGTGGTACTGAGTAACAGTAGTGAGAAATGAGCAATTTTGACTCTTTTGATGATTTGTGCTAAGCTAGTCACTATGTCTGTCCATACAGGAGCTGGTTCGCAAGGGAGTGCCACACCACTTTCGAGGTATCGTTTGGCAGCTGCTTTGTGGTGCACATGACTCCCCTGTTAAGAAGCAGTATGCTGACTACATCAAAGCAACTTCAGCATGTGAGAAGGTGATCCGACGGGACATAGCCCGCACATACCCAGAGCATGACTTCTTTAAGGAGAAGGATGGACTGGGGCAGGAAAGCCTGTTCAATGTGATGAAGGCATACTCGCTGCATGACCGTGAGGTTGGCTACTGCCAGGGTTCTGGCTTCATCGTGGGACTTCTCCTCATGCAGGTAAAAGAACGGTTCTCAATCCAGAAACACTTGAGCTGTGTATGCATGTAAAGAGGATGTGTCTGCATCTGCAAACATGACCAGATGGAAACATTATGCTTGCCATAAGTGAATTTTATTATGACAAAATGGATTAATTACTGCATGTTTGTGTTTCATTCGGACTCAAAATTTAATTTTGAATGTTACCCAAAATAAAATAGCTTCGTAGTTGAAAGAAGTAGCTCTAAAATTTAAATTAACGAATTAATTGATTTTTCATTTGTTATTTTATATTTTATTGTGTCGTACTTTCTTCATTTTTGTGAGAATGTTAACTGACCAGACTGAATTAAAAGTTCATTCGTAACATCAACAAATGCACGTTTGATATATACAAACACAGTCTTATATCGCTGCAACATGTTTCGGCATCATGTACACCATACAGGGAGCTCTACACCAAGATTTAGAACCTACAGCAGCGTAATAGGTCACAAAAGTAATTCATATTTTATTACAGTATTTTTGCAGCCAATATTAATCCTGTGGGTTTCACAAATTGTGATTAATATAATATTAGCAAAATATGATATATTAAAATATTTTTAATATGCCGTACTTGATATCCTAAGTCACTTGAATGTAGTCTGTCCGCCACTCCTCCAGACCCTGTGCAACGTACATTTTAATATAATCTTTCCAGATATGTCTTTGTTCTTCATTTGATGTCATCCCTTCTGATGTTCTGACTTGTTTTAGGCTTTTGTCATATCCCCATTTATGATACCTGCCCCACCTGTCGTATTCTCCTTCATGTGATCACCTGAATCATGTTTGGTGAAAAGCAGAAATTATGAACCTCCATTTAGCCCACGTTCTTCCTTTAAGTTCGTGACCAAAGTGAAACAGAACAGCAGGCAAGGAGATTGATTGTGAACATAATGGTACTGCCATTCTGGAAATTTGTTGTTAACTTGTTCAGGAATGTAACTTTGATTTGTTATTGTTGTTTCTATGTTTTTGAAGGATTTATGAGCTGTTTTGATATTTAATTTTGCCCTGTATTCTGGTAATGAGACATGAACATAGTCCTGAACTTAGTTATCTCCATGTTTAATACCTAACCTAACCTAACCTCATTACTATTGCTAACAGAATTTCTGTGCTTTTCTTTCCAGTGTTTTCATTTTTACTCGGTGAATGAGCAGCATCCATGCAGACTGAAAGGTGATCAGTGCTTGTCAATTCCATTTGCTTCTGATAATCTTTGGCCTTCCTAATAAGACATTTTAAAAGCAGAGTTGAAAAGGAGCTGAAGGTGTGACTGAAGTGGAACAAATATGATGTGATTTATTGAGAGCCATCATTTTAATGTTAAACATGCCGAATACGTCCTTCTAACTTTAGCTTGTGTTGTGTTTAAGATGCCAGAAGAAGAAGCATTTGCAGTGCTGGTAAAGTTGATGCAGGAGTACAAAATGAGGGACATGTTTAAGCCAACGATGGCAGAACTGGGACTCTGCATGTACCAACTGGAGAACTTAGTTCAGGTACAACTTGCCATTTGTACATGAACATTATTGCTACTGTATTGATAGAAGACTGCCAGACAGATATTTCTTGAACTGTTGTCACCATCACCCTACCTAGTAGGGCTAATGAGACCTGGCTTGTGCACTAGAAAACGGGATACTTCTGTTGTACCAGAGGTCTTCCCAAACTTCTTTTTGTTTTTGTTTTAATACCATGTTTGGAATCCTTACACAGTTCATTCTGCCAGTTTTGTGTTTCCAGCCACTCATTATTCTGTAAATTCTCTATCTTTGTGGAAAGCCTGATTCTTCAATGCTGTGACTTTTATGTGCGTGAAATTGGTTAAGTTGTTCTTCATAAGCTTCTGCCCATTCCCAGAGACACGTGTAATTATATACAGTGCAACCCCCTTGTCATGTTCTTTGATTGAAGGTTTTCCGTTGTTTAACACTCAGTTTTAATGATCAAAAATCGATCTGAGCATTAATAGTTCCTCTGTTATGATTTCCCTTAAGTTAGTATTCGAATCTACTATTTATAAAGATATACTAAGTTGCAATTTTACTGTGCTATGGCACCAGGTGACTGAAGAAAGTCATGGTTTATAGCTGAGTGAGAGTTTATGGGAATGTGAGAATGAAGTAGATTAATATATCAGAGCTTTTCAGTATAATGTAGAGCTGATAAGAAAGAGAAACCTAACCAGCAAAATAAAGGGCTGCGCAGAAAGGTCCTATTGTACTGTACTCACAGTTCAATAAACTATACACAGTAATCTCCTTCCTACTACTGAATATGTGTTTACATGGTTGTCATTCTGTATAGCAGTCCTCCAGCCGTGGCATAAATATTTGTATGTAGTCTTTTCTGCATGGATACTTCCAGATCAGCTGCCTGTATATTGCACATGCATCATATTGTGTATTCTTTCACAGCTTGCTAGCTCTGTCCCACCAGCATCACACTGATGTATGGTATGTAACAGAGTGATGTTTGGAACAGCCAAGAAGGAGTGTTTCACGTCAGCATACGAAGATTGTTACGGCTGTTGTGCTTGCTGACTGATGTCACCAACTACCCTTGAATTTTCCCAAGCTGTAAATGTGAAACAAGCTAATTTGCAGATGTACATGCTGTCTCCTTGATCATTGCTCTGTATTAATATACGTAATTGTCATTATGCAGTAATATTTTTATTTAAATCTTGGCCCCTAAGTATGTGATAAGCATAGAAAGTTCTGTAACCCCACACCCACGTTTTCCATATAGTCAGTTCAACTGCAAGTTCTGTTATTGGGTGTTCAAGAATGTAACCCCTGTGGTTGGAAGGGAATTACTGTATGCAGCTATTACATTTAACCTTTCAAAGACCTGCGTTCACATACGTGAACATATATGAAACCATTTCTAGAAATTAATTTTATATATTTAGGAAGCAAGGAGATTTACTGCATTTTTTGAGATATGCTGCATAATTTCTGTTTTATTGTTCACAAAAGGACGTTTATTTAATAATTTTATTTTTTTCTGTTTAAATAATACTCAATGTTTTTCATAAACCGTGTCCTGAAGCTTAAATGCTTACCCCGGTAGGATAAACATTAAACTTCTGGTGTGTATGAATAGTTTTTCATACTCACAAATGCTTCCATACATGCAGTGAGAAAAGCTTCCAGCATATACAAAATGCAGTGTAAATCTTGAAGTTTAAGTGTGTTTATTTGACTCCGTTTATTATAATAAGACCGTCCGGGCATGAAAAATCTATGCAGTGTTGGGGAATGTAATTATGGAGTTAAAATGTATCAGCACCTGCCAGAGCACATATCATTGCGAAGTACTGATCAACCTTAACACAGATGCTAGGAATAATTACTCATAATAAATTTGCTGCCCAGCAAGTGGGTTAATGTTATCTTTATGGACTTCCTGCTGTAAGAACGGTGGGAATCAAAGCTGCAAAAAAGCTGGGGAGTAAAGTCGGAGTAAAGGACTACTTGTAATGATGAAAGTGCCAGAAAAACAGAAACTTATATTCAAGGTTTTCCTATACATGCAACATTAAGAAACTGTTGGTGTCTCGGTTTTGTCAGTATAATGAAGCTTTTTTTATGTGATACTTGTTCTATAATTACACTGTAATTGTAACTGTGCTGTCTTGAGTGTCAAGTGAGATTAGTGTGTTTTTATAGTGCAGCGTACTGGAAATGAACCCAGTCAATTTTATGTTATTGAATTACAGTTATTTGCACAGATCTTTTGTGTGAGATGTATTCTTTGACAGAATGTATAGGATCTAATCTTGAACTGTATAATGTACTTCACCAGCAGTCAGTAATTTTGTACATGTTAAGTGTATAAATGTGAATGTGTTTAGTCTTATTCATGTCAGTGTTTATTCTGAGGCTAATGTAAGATGATCACACTTCCCCAACAGGAATTGATCCCAGATCTGCATGTCCACTTCCAGTCCCAAAGCTTTCACACCAGTATGTATGCATCCAGCTGGTTCCTCACACTCTTCACCACAGCACTGCCATTACCTGTCGCGTGTAGGATCATGGATGTTTTCTTGTCAGAGGGCATGGAGGTAATCTTCAAAGTGGCTCTGGCCCTTCTGACACTGGGGAAGGAAGATCTACTCTGCCTTGACATGGAGGGCATGTTGAAGGTATGATTTAAAATGTGTAGATCACACGTCCATTTGTGTCATAGTAGAAACCATATAAACAGGAAAATCTGCATGGCAGTTCTTCCAGAAAGATCTTCCTCCTCGTGCCGAAGCAGATCCTGATGGACTTATGCTGTTGGCCTACAACATGAAGCTGAACCCTAAGCGTATGAAGAAGCTTGAAAAGGAGTACACAGTAATGAAAACAAAAGAACAAGAGGAGATGGTGGAGCTCAGGGTATGATCATCATCTGTGTGAAAAAGATTCTTTAATTTGCAGGACAGAATTGGTTTGAAAATGTCGCAAGTTTCAGATATTTGAGAACAACACTGTTGTAGAAACTAGGAGCATGTTAGATTCAGGGAATGCTGACTGCCATTCAGTTCACAGGATCTTCTGTTTTGCCAGTGGCTATCTAAAATTATAAGATTAAAATATGTTCTTTTATATGGGTGTGGAATGTGGTCTCTCACTTTAAGGGAAGAACTTGGGCTGAGGTTGTCTGAGACTACTAAGGTGCAGAGCAAGATATTTGGGCATGAGAGGAAGGATAGAGCAGGAGGATGGGGAAAATTACATAATGAGGAGCCGCACGATTTAAACTTCTCACCAGATATTAGTGTGATCAAATTAAGGAGGATGAGTTTGCCAGGGCATGTGGCATGCTTAGAAGAGTAGAGAAATACATACAGATTTTGGTTGGAAGACCTGAAGTAAGGTGACCATTTGGAAGATTTAGACATAGATGGGAGGATAATATTAAAATGGATCTTAAGTATATAGGATGGGAGGGTGTGGACTGGGTTTATCTGGCTCATGATACAGACAAGTAGTAAGCTGTTGTGACAATGATAGTGAGCCTTCGGGTTGCGTGAAATGTATTAATTTCTTGCCTAGCTGAGGATGTACTAGCTTCTGAACTGGCTGCATGACTGTAAGATGTATTGAAGAAGGTTCTGCGCTGTGAGGTAGAGTATGGAACTAATTGACTGATGTGTTTCATGGTGCTGCTGTAATGACTGTCATTACCTTTGTGCAGCGGCTACGGACAGAGAATCGACTGCTCCGGCAACGAGTGGAGCTGCTAGAGGCAGAATCAAGTGAATTAGCGGACCGACTAGTGAGGGGACAAGTATCCAGAGCGGAAGAGGAAGAAACGACGTTTGTGGTGCAGCGGGAACTAGCAGCTCTGCGACACACTCATCTTGAGACATCACACCGGCTCGAAATAGCTCAGGAGGAAATACGGAACCTGTCTCTGCTCATGGAGGAAACTGTGAGTTTGTAACCCCCTTCATGTTCTCTGGGCTGGTAGTTTAATCTTGTTATGTTGTAAAGAAAGATAAGCTGATGATTTGACAAGTGTTTTCATATCTGTCTGTCCATTCCTGTGTTTGTCCACGCATGTCTTTTGAACCAAATGATAGATTTTCAATAATCAGGCCTAACACACTCATTTGCTTGCTTGTGACAAGTGAGAAGTGAAGGCTGAATGGAAAAATGTTTAAATTTATTCATTAACCCTTTAAAGACGAAGCTTATCTGTTTTATATAAGGACTCAGTGCGTACTGCGCTGTAAACACTCTCCACTTCGGTTATAAAAACCAATCTCTTAATGTTTTATAAGGCAAAAGTTGCTGTTTGTTCTGAGATCCGTACAAAGCACATAAACGCAATGTGGGCACCACGTAGAATTTTTTAATGTTAAACCTGGTGGTACGTAAAGTTACTGCTAGGCTTTAAAAGGTTAAGGTTCTCTCCCACTGCCTTTTTTATTTCTCTACAGATTTTGAGCAGTAGGTGAGACTTGCTGAACAGTAAATGATACCTTACACACATATTACATAATGTTGTATAAGGGACAGTAGTTTGTGTGTGTCAGTAGGCACAGTTTGTCTTGTATAGAAGTGTATAATTTAAAGCTTTCACAGTGACTGAATTTAGTAAAATTTCCTTCGGTTGGCACCCACATCAGGTGGTTAGTGGTAAGTGAACCAATGTTTTGAGGACCATGTCTATGCTTATCATCAGGGAACTAACCCACATGTCCATCCATATCATGATATACCTGCCTGAGCCCTTGGCTCATATAGTTTTAATAATTTTAACAGAGCTGGTGGCTTCATATTGAGGCAGACCTGGTCTCCTATAACCAGCATGCTGTTGAAAGAAAAGCAGGACCAAGCAAGGCAGGTGCTTGACTCTGCCTACTAACTCTCTTTGTCCCCCACCAATGGGAAACATATCAAGACAGATCTTATGTATTTGGACCTTACCATATGTTTAGTTTAAACGCATTTCATTTGTCGTAACTAATTCCGTGGGTGTAGGGGATTCAGTGGGAATATTATGCAAAATGCTGGGATAGGGAGCAGCACCTATTATAAAACCATGTGATAACTGCTCTGTTGGCAGTTACCAGTACCATGCTGAGAGGAGCTTCAGTACATTTGCAGCATTATGTCTGATGCCATGTAGTTTGTAGATACCAATGTTTTGGAGAAACTTGCTTCTTCTTGTCTTCAGATTAGAGGAGTGAGCCAAGTGGGAAAAAAATGTAATATGGTGTTGGGGACAGAGAAGTGTGAGCAGAGCTGTGAGCATATTGGTGTGAATCCAGTGGCTCTAATAAGGACTGTTTTATTTTGTATTGGTTTGTGATGTTAGAAGCAAATCTGGAGAATCATAAAAGGAAAGAAGATGAACAAAAGAGGTAGCAAGAATCTCCACTTAGCTCACTGTTCTATTCTGCAGATGGGTGTAGCAAGTTCCTGCACAGTGTTGGTACCTATGTACCAATCTACACGGTGTCACGTCCCATAAGACTGTAATATTAATGTTCACCATAGTATGTCTTGTGTTAAGTGCGCTTATCCTTTTAGAACATTTAATTTGAAACAATGAAGTGTTCTAAAAACACTGTGTGCACGTCCCACTCTTATTCAAAGATCAGATTCAAAGAGACAGTTTGTTCAATGCAGCACACTTCACGACAGTCATCCTTAGAGGAGATCAGCGTGAAACAGGAACTGCTGAGTCAGAAAGAAGACCTCATTAAGTGCCTGCAGGAGGAGCTGGTGAAGGTGCGACTACGGGAGGCTGAAAACGATGCCCTGATACGTGACTTGCGATCAAGAATACAGGAGCTTGAGGAGGTATGGAACAAGCTACTCTTTTGTTTCATTCTGCAGTTTATGTATGCATTGTGATCGATTCTAAATATTATTAATGTTTTAGTTTTGTAACCAGTGAAACTGTAGAATGGATGAACAGAGTTCGAGTCATTAAGTCCCTGTGTGAGGGGACTTACGTTCATTGGTTACAACACTGGACTGTCATTTAGGAAGTTCTGAGTTTGATCCTGTCTCAGATATCCGTGCAAAAATTTTTCCCGGTCTCAGGTTGAAATCTGCGCCTCTATCAATTATGAAAATTGTGGAATGTGAAGAATAGCAGGGTGCCCTTCCTTTGAAGCCCACATTAAGCCATAGGTCCTATCTGTTGATTGTCATTGTCATCATTAGCCTGTTGTTTTGGATATCAGAATGTGCCCTGTGGCTAACCCCATGTCAAGAATGGATAATGCACACTAGCTGAGGTATGCAGAGTCCAGAAATGTCAAGCCCACTGTGTGCAGAGGCACTAGAAACAACGTATGTACCTGCTGTGTTGGATCAGTGAGGATGGCATAGCATTAATATACTGGGCTTTCATTTGGGAGGTGCTGGGTTTGAATCTTAGTTGTGTTAAAGTGGTGTGACTGAGATTGCCCCAAGTGTCTCTAGGTGAATGCCGGAGTATAGCTGAAATAGGCGACAACCATCACCCTTCCAAATCATTATGTATTTATTATAATCATCTTTTCATCTTGTTCAGCATTATGTACCATGTGCAGTTGAAAGAGAATTGTTTGATAACACATACATCACTCATTCAGCCATTCCTTGAAGAGGAATTACTTTATTAACTTGCTTGTGATGAACAGTTTCTTGAGACATATTTGCCTGCTGTGCCTAATGGTTATACACATCTCCAAGACTTTTTAACTTTGCTGTTAGCCTGTGCTAGTATTTGTTGTTTTTACAACAGATTTCAGCTGTATGCTTTTCCATGGTCTTTTCTGTGACCAGAGAGTATATTCTATTTGTTGATGTACACCATAAGATTATAGGCTGCAATGACAGGACTTCGTACCATTTAAATATAGCTAGCCCAAGAACAAGGTGGGTGTCATTTAGACAAGTGTTCAGGTAGTCACTGTGGGAAAGGAGGAGCACATACCCATTGCAAGAGCCTGTACAAACACAAGGTCTACCATCATAGGATCTGTTTTTTATGAATTGCTCGTTGTGTTTGCATCATCTGTTTTTGCGGTGCATTCTCACTTGCTGTATATATCGACCAGCCAAGACAGAATTTCTGAGTATCCTGTTGTATACTATTGTAATGTGGGTGTGGGTATCCCATGACTTGTGCGGTAATTGTGTGCCCAGGAATGATCATGTAATTCAACTGTATATGTCAGTTTTATTTTGTAGTCTCTGTGCTAGTGTTGTTTTGTATGGGTGTGAAACTTGGTCTCTCACAGTGAGGTAGGATCAGAGACTGAGGGTATTCGAGAATAGGGTGATGAGGAGGATATTTCGGCCTAAGAGGGACGAGGCGACAGAGGAGCGGAGAAGACTATATAACAAGGAACTTAATGACCTGTGCTCATCACCAAATATTATTCGGGTAATCAAATCGAGAAGAATGGGATGAGCGGGGCATGTAGCATGTATGCGGGAAAAGAGAGGTGCATACAGGATTTTGGTGGGAGACCTGAGGGAGGCGACCACTTAGGAGACCCAGGCATAGATGGGAGGATAATATTAAAATGGATCTTCAAGATGTGGGATGGGGCATGGACTGGATTGAGCTGGCTCAGGATAGGGACAAGTGGCGGGTTGTTGTGAATGCGGTAATGAACCTCCAGTTTCAATAAAATTCGGGAAATTTCTTGACTAGATGAGAAACTGTTAGCTTCTCAAGAAGGCCTCTGCTCCATGGAGTTAGTTAGTCTCTGTGCTAGTTCTCTGCTACAGTTCAGGTACAAACTACTAGTTATCTAGGGGCTGGCAGACAGTCCTGGGTGTGATAGGTGCAAATGGGCATCTGAGACAGCCTCACGTGTTCTTTGTGACTGTGAGACACTGGCAGTATTAAGACTTAGGCACCTGGGCCATCATTTTTTGAAACCAGGTGACTTTGCAGACTTCTCCATCAGGAAGGTACTGCATTTTGTTCAAAGTGTGGGGCTGCTGAATGCTTAAGCAGAGGGTTGCACAGAAGATTGGAAGTGGTCAAGGTGCTGGGGTCACTGCTGTGCCTGCCCTAGCGTACTGTACTCTCTACTGTGTTAGTTCTGACGTTTAATCATATAGTCAAGATTGAACTGTGGCTGCACTGTCGGAATGAAATCTGTGAACTGGCATGATACTTATTCAGGACAAAAAGACGCTGCGTGAATCAACACCAGACAACTCTGTGGCTCACCTCCAGGAGGAGCTGATAGCAGTGAAATTGCGCGAGGCCGAAGCAAATCTATCTCTTAAAGATCTCCGTCAGCGAGTAGGGGAGCTGAGTCAGCAGTGGCAACGCCACCTTCAGGTAAGTACGTAAGTAAGTAATTAAGTAAGTAAGTAAGTAAGTAAGTACGTAAGTAAGTAAGTAAGTAAGTAAGTAAGTCTGAAGGTAACTGGCATGGGATTTTTTTTAAATTTCTTAAACGTGGACATCCCATTGTGATTCGCAAATTAAGTACCAACAGTAAGCAGTCAACGCAGTTGTTTATAAAAACAAATGCTCACATGATACAGTCCAACACAATTGTTGGATTGGACTGCACCATATAAGAGTTTGTTTTGAATATATAAACACAGCGGGATTAATTCTATCAAGTCACCATTATTTATTATAAAGACAGTATTTATTTTTATATAAAATTGCTGCATGTTTTAAGTCTTAAGTGTCATCATCAGCCAGGGATTAATGAAGGGTCATGGTGAACATTTTAAGTTTTCATTTCTGTGAAAGAAATCTCGTCCTTACAGTTATGTATTATAATGATGGTATTGTATAAAAACCATGTAACAGTAGCCTTGATTATGTATAACATAAAAGTTTAATTTTTCCTCCCCTCATTTTTCTTTCAGGTATGTTAGTACAATTAAATGTTTTTCACTGTGTTGGAAGATATAAACTTGTATTTATTGTAAAAAGACTACAAAAGCAATAACATTCTGTCTTATTATAGTAAACATTGAATACTCTTCTTTTTCTTTGTTTTACCTTCATGACATTAGTTATATCATATCATATGTATTTATTCACATTCCATAAATCTTGATACAGATATGGAAATAGTCATGTAAACATATCACACAGTAGAAATAAACAGACAAATCATATGAATATAGAATAAAATTATGTATTGTCATACCATATCAGCATGCAATTTAAATCATCAGGGTTCTGATATCACCATTATAATCACCATCCCTACAGTGCAGTAAGTGTACAAGCAAAAATTTAAATAAAACTTAAATATAAAACCAAAATAATAGTATATTATTTATTGAAATATTCCTCCAAGCTGTAAAAGGAGTTATATAACAAGAATCTTTTTAAAGCTAATGTGAATTTATTTTTATCATTAGATAGATTTTGATTCAATTTTATGTATCAGACTAGCCTGATTGTAAAATAAATACTTGTGTTGACTGCTTTAGTTGTGATACTTATTTAAACTTTGTAAGTGCTGTGGATATTTCTGTATTGTGCAATCTGATGTGTTGTAGTTTGGTAGACAGGCACCATTGTTCAGAAGAATCTGCTGCCTCCATCTTCAGCACAGAAGAATGACTCTGCCACTTTGACAATAGAGGCAGCATTTTCTGTTGGAATGTCAGTATCTGTCTATCTAGCTACACATTATCACATCCCAGAAGGCAGTAACCTGTGTAGTCAAACTGTGGGAATCTCAAATCACATATTTCTTCATAGACGTGCAGTGCATGTTTACACCGCAGTGTGTGAGCTTATGTTCTGGTGTTGACAGGAACATCGTGTGGAAGCAACCCCACCACCTGATAGCACACCCAAGAAATTACTGTTCTGGGAGAATCGTGGCAATGAAACTCAGAGGCTTGAGGAAGAACTGATGACCACACGAATCAGGGAAATGGAAGTCCTGACAGAACTGAAAGAGCTGCGACTCAAAGTCATGGAGCTGGAAACGCAGGTGAGAGGACAGGCAGTGGCTGTGCAGGTGTAGCAACAGGTGAGAGGACAGGCAGTGGCTGTGCAGGTGTAGCATCAGGTGAGAGGACAGGTAGTGGCTGTGCAGGTGTAGCAACAGGTGAGAGGACAGGCAGTGGCTGTGCAGGTGTAGCAACAGGTGAGTGGACAGAGAGTAGCTGTGGAGGTGTGAGAGGAAAGGAAGTGGCTGTGGGGGTGTAACAGCAGATGAGAGGACAGGCAGTGGCTATGGAGGTGTAAGAGGACAGAGTGGTTGTGGAGGTGTTGCACCAGGTGAGAGGACAGGGAGTGGCTGTGGAGGTGTGAGAGGACAGAGTGGTTGTGGAGGTGTTGCACCAGGTGAGAGGACAGGGAGTGGCTGTGGAGGTGTGAGAGGACAGAGTGGTTGTGGAGGTGTTGCACCAGGTGAGAGGAAAGGGAGTGGCTGTGGAGGTGTGAAAGGACGGAGTGGTTGTGGTGGTGTTGCACCAGGTGAGAGGAGAGGGAGTGGCTGTGGAGGTGTAGCAGCAGGTGAGAGGACAGTGGAACAGTTGACAGTTGGCTGATCTGAAGTCTTGGTCAGGAATTCTGCTATAGGAACTCAGACTTTCATCATATTATCTGGTTCTCTAAAGTTGGTAACAGTTACTTCCTTCCTTATCTTTTCCAAGTTTCCATCCATCTTTACTTCTTATTAACTGCTGATCGTCATTAACTATGCCAGAGGACACAAAAGTTCGAGTTAAGTTAATAGTTTTCTGGATTATGAGATCTAAGGTACCAATGTTACAGGAGAACATGCTGCCTCCATCTTTAGGACAGAAGGGTGCATCTTGTTCCTCCATTAATATTCAGTGATAAAATCTACATGGTGTTAGAAACTACAAGACTGTAATCCAAACATGCAGAAACCTAGTGTGTTAGAAGAGAAGGAGGTTTTCAGTAAAATATTCTCAGGCTAGCAGCCACGTCAGGTGGTTGATTGGCGAGTAAACCAACGTTTGAGGACCATCTCTGTTCTCGTCGTCAGGGAACTTGTGGCTTTATTATTTTGTGTATAGTGGCTTGCCAGGATTTTGGGCACATTGGGCCATGTTTCTGTGAAGGATGTGTTGAGTTGGGATAATTGGTATTGTGAGGTAGACTGGAAGTGTTCTGAACCTCCCCATGTTTAATGCAGTTCGCCCACATCAGTGTCTGCTGTTATTTCTGAATGCAATTTATGTCCCTTTTGATCCTCTCTTTCTGTTACATAGCCTTGCAATCCATTTGTTTTCTTCATATCCATCTCCATTTGTGTTTTTATGCATCTTGCTCACAATATCTGTTCTTCCACCTTTCAAAGCAATGAAGGCATCCAAAAAACCCTTCTCACACCAATTAACTGAATCTTGAAACATCAAACCAAATTATACTAGCCATCACATTCTTACTAACAGTTTTTCTATCCCTCATTGTCTCTGCCTTATTCGTCTCTTAGATTCTATTGGTTTTCATATGTCCTTACTACTTGTGCTGCTGGCAGTGTTGCATACTGCATTTCACATCTGTGATATGGCAATCCTGGGTGCCTGTTGGTGACGGTTCTGACTTCAGTCATTCTGTTTCCTCACCGTCACATTATACAGCCAGTTTTTGTCAGAACTTAATTATCAGGAACAGCTACTGTACTGAGAATGAGATGTGGCATTATGGCCACTGTGTCTGATACAGAGAAAATGTAACTGTCAAAATTAAGGGTCATTTAATTTGACGTTGATGTTATAAGTTTTGGGTTCATTTAGTATGTTGACAGTTGTAAATAACTAGTGAAGTACAACTGACTGTCACCAAATTAATCAGTCTCTAATGCAAGTATTTTGAACCAGGCAACATGTAATGCTTGCAGGTTCAGGTGAGCACCAACCAACTTCGTCGGCAAGACGAGGAGAACAAAAACCTTCGAGAAGAACTAGAAAAGGCAGAGAATCGTGAACGAGAGCACGTCACAAAACTGCGTGAAGAGAATCATCGGTATACAGACTTGGAATCCAAGGTGTGTCTCATGATGCCAGCCCAAATGCTGTGCAGTATACTGTGCAGTTGTCTTTTATATGTAACTTAGTATGTATTTTTTAAGATTCCCATTCTGTTTTTCATTGTTCATATAAATGAGACTAATTTTCAAGTCATTAAGCTTTGTTCTCAGATCATCTCTTTAGAATGGATAAACTTATAAGTATCAGATATCAAGAAAAGCTTTTGCACCTCTTCAAGAGGCACAGTTCAGCGCTCTTTTAGACCTGGAGATTATAGACATTTATTTCCCTTGTGTGGGAATTCAAATGGCTTGTTGCTGCGTGTGAAGTGGCCTTTGAAAACTGCATAGTTGCTGTTTCAACAAGCCAGATTTTTGGAAATCAGAGTGTATAAACAGCAAGGAACTATACAGTGAGAGCGAACAAATGCCACAGACTATCTAAATCATGCATGCAAGTGACCTTCCTGCCACCTATGAATGACACGAAAATAAAATGTCAAGGATGACTGAAAACTCTTATATCAGCTATGGACTGCTATTATGTCATGATTCTCTCCGGACATTTCCACACACACACACTTGGTTAAACTCCAGTTTTACATGATCAGGATTCAGGACTGTTTTTGCATAGTGTATCATAGCAAATTGAGTAATTGAATGACATAAGGGCCATAACAAGTTTGTAGTGCTTTCTTCACCTGGGAAAAAGTGGCAGCATTGCATGTGGCATGAGCGTGTGACTTACTGAAGGGAGGTGATGGAATGCTGTGTTGTAGGTTCCATATGAAATGCATTTTATATATCAATGATTATGTGCCTGTTTTCTAAGAATGCAATTAATTTATTTTAATGGAAGATTTTAAAAAATCGCGGGTGTTGAGTACCTAAATCACTACAGGTTTGATTGTGTTTGTTCTCCTTTTTTAACAAACTTAATTACATGTAGTGTGGTAGATCAGTATAACATTTAGGCAGTGTACCTGAAAAAGTCTTGTTTTGCTTTCCAGTGTAGAGTATGATACCTTAACTCACATTGACCGTGAAAATTCAAGTACCTCCAACTGTCCTGAAATTTACTTGTAAGAGGCAACCTTTTTTGTCTGTAGTTAGGTATGAAACATGGGACTGACATATGCTGTCAGTCCATTATAGTTACATCATGTCACACGTGAAAAAGGGAAGTTTTACAAACTTACCCGTACAAATAGCTCAGTCAGTATAGTCACTAGGCAGGCTGTGGACTGGACAGTCTGGGATTTGAATCCCAGCAGCAACAGAGTTTTCTCTTCTGCACAACATCCAGACCAGCTGTGGGGCCCACTGAGCCTTCTCTTCAGTTAGTACTGGGGGGGGGGGGATTTTTCCTGGGGATAAAGCAGCTGGGGAGTGAAGCTGACCATTTGCCTCCATCTAGTGGTGAGGTTAAGAATGAGTGGAACTGTATGTCCACTGATGCTGTGTAGTATGGAAGTACCACCACCACCACCACCACCACCACCACCACTACTGCTACTGCTGCTGCTGCTGCTGCTACTACTAGTACAACAACAACAACTACTACTACTGTTACCACTACATCCCACTGCCACCACCATCACTACCAAAGCTGATTTAATGTTCATGCAGTCAATATTAACAACTAAACTTGCATGGAGTTATTGTGAGATGGATGCCAAAGAAGCTAACAGAATACCATAAACAACAGTGATTATGGATAGCAACACAGTCTGGTGTAATATTGTTTTGAAGGGGATGTCCTAAATTGCTTCTTTACTGTGTTAATTTGTGTTAATAAATTGCATTTTGCTTTCATTGTACCCTTATATTTATGAAGTACGTGTGGAATGAAACTGATCTCTTAAGTCTTGGACACACGTTCGTGGCAGACACAACACAGTGAACTCTGCTAACTCATCTTGAGAGTCTGTCAGTGTTATTAGGAAATATTATGGCTGCTAGAGTCCATGCAGCATTCTGCAAGTGATCTGTACTTAGACATGACACTGGGCTCAGAGGAAACACCTCGAGCTAATTTACAACTGTCACTCATCACACCAGTCTGCACTGATAGAGATACACAGTGTCAAAAACAAATAAGTACCATCTTCACAAAGGTAATTGCCCAATCTTCCTGGCAGGAAGCAGCATGATATTACAATATCTTGGGCTGTACTGTAGTTGCAGAGGTCTGGATTCATTCATGTGGGATCTGTGATCTACAGAGTGGCATGGGGAAGCTTTGTGTTCAGTTCTTCCTTGTTAAATATCATTCCGTCAACGCTCAAAATTCATCTGACATGAGGCTGGTGCAGTAAGCGTCTTTGAGGCTCAAGTACCAAGGGGCTGAAACTCACCCTGTTGCGACAACTAAAACAATTTTTTTTTTTTTTTTAAGATGAAGGAGAACCTCATGATGGCCAGGATCCGAGAAGCAGAGCATTCACAGTATGTGGCAGAGTTGAAGCAGAATATCTCACTGTTAGAACTCAAGGTAAGTGGCGCATTTTCGTAGGACTACAATTGCTTGTTTGAGAGGTTTCGTTCGTGATGTGGCATTTCTGTGTCGTCAGAATGAAGAGATGGTGACTGAAGGGGAGCTTCGAAGCAATCTGGATGACAGCGAGAAAGTCCGTGAGCTGCAGGACAAGGTGGCTGACATGAAGGCTGAGGTATGTAAGGCTTGTGCTTTCTTTTGTCAGGAGCTGTAATACAAAATCTCGCCCAAATGCTTCATTTTGCTGCACACATTTCTGCTTGTGATATAGCACACTGTGTGTCCATCGACTGTACATATCCGGTGCAGCGTGAGGAGGGGGTGTGGTCAGAAGGTGTAACTGCAGCAGTGACTTACGGGAGGGAAGTGATATCTCAAAGTTGGGAAATTTCTGTTCAGTTCTCATGATGCTAAAACTCTGCTCTGGTGAGCAAGAAGTCCTCAGTCTCTCTTGGCCAGTGGTCCCTAATGTTTGTTACTTCATGATCTTTGTTCCTTAAAAATTCATAATATGTAAATGCACATCTAAAATTTGCATTTGCACCTTCACTTTTTCACCAGACATCAGCTTAACCTGTCTCTTAAAAACATTTTAATGGCATTTCAAAAGTAATAATTATGAAACTGAACTTTGACTTTTAAAAATACTGCACTGTGCAAAGAGGAGGCGGAGTCATGTAGTCAGTATAGCGAGTAGAGTATGGGCTGGACGGTCTGGGGTTTGAGTCCTGGTAGGAGCCGAAGGTTTTTGTCTTCACCAAAACAACTGGGTGTTGGTCCCACCCACCTTCCCGCCCAGTGGGTACGGAGGTTATTTCCTGGGGTAAAGCTGCGTGGGCATGAAGTTAACTGCTGACCTCCATCTAGTGCCAAGGTTAAGAGTGAGTGGAGCTGTACCTCTCCTGCCCATATATGCTTCAGTGGTGTGGACAGGGAAACCTTTACATTTACCTATGCTACAGAAGGTAGTCTGTTTACAGGAAACTGTGTGTACCTTGCCTGGGGTGCAGTTGCTTTCCTTGTCAGTATCACAATATGTAGTAACTACAACTTTATAAAAGAATGAATAACGTATTAATTAAGATAGTAAAGAGTACACATGCAGTTAGAAGATATATGTTAGAAATCGAGATTTAGATCACTTTAAAAATGTGTACCACATTACTTGCACATCATTTAAGCAACTGTGGCTGCCATACATATTGGAACAAGTGCATATTAAATTTAATAAATGTTTGGAATCTTCTTATTTGTCTGCAGTAGGAAGCAGTTGTGAGAAGAGCTCACATTTTTGTACATATGTTAGACAAATACAGGAATATTACCTTCCTTAGGTTTGCCTTAAATTAACATTGACATTCAAGATGTCCTCCGTTATGTACTTTTTCTGTGGCAAACAACGTGTACCACAGTCTGGGAACCACTGTTTTATGTAAGTGTGGGCAGGTATCATGGAATACGATTCTCAATTTGATAATTTTCGCTACCATCATCCTTCCGAATTTATGCTAAATGGTCCGTCAGACTGATTCAACATTTCTAAGTAACATGAGTTGCCAGTTTATTAGTGTCTTGTCAGCTTTAAATTAAATGAAACCATCTTGACTGTGTGTGCAGTTACCCTCCTCAGCCAAGCGCTTGTTACAGTTACACCAGAAAGACAGGCTGCAAGACTGAACTAATATTGTAAATATTTGTGTGTCTCATTCAGAAACTTATAAATAGCCATATCATCACTTGTATGGAGTTGCTACTACAGGACATTTTGTGTGAGATACCAGTGTCGTTGCTGCTGCTGCTGCTTTCTTCAACATTTATACTGATGACAGAAGTAATTCCAACACTTTGACTGAACTTCTTGAAGAATGAGATCTGTGCTCTTCTGGGATATTACACGGCATCATGTGATAATGGTTTACCAATGTTTTGGGACAATGTATCAGTCCCATCTTCAAGGGTCAAATGTCCAAGAAGAAAGGAAAGCCGGCAAGCCAAACCACAATGTATAAGAGGGAAAGTGAGGGCGGTGACTGGTAATCAGTAAATGTATGACAGCCAATAGGGTTGAATCAGCATGAGGGGAGGGGGAGCGAGACAACTTTCAGGGGCAAAGGGGTGTCGAGAATACACCAGCATCAAGACAGTAAGAAATATTCGAGTGCAGTAAGGTGAGTGATGGAAGAACATGTGGAATAAAGTAAGAGCAAGGAAGGAAAATATAAAGATAAATAAATAAATAAAAAGAAAAAACAAAAATGAAAATAAAAATAATGTTTTGAAAATAATAAGTAAATTAGAAGAAAAAAGCTTAACCCAAGAGAGAAGGTGGAAGAGAGACGAAGTTCAGGAGCTTGTGGGGGGGAGCCGAGATCACTATCAAGTGCAGTTAGGATAAGGAAGTAAGCTGTGAAGGTAAATAATTAAATAAAAGTAGAAATTAAAAATAATGTGTAACATAGAAAATAAAAATGGAGAAAAGGAAAAAAGGGAAAAGAAACCAAGACAGTGTGTGGGATCGTGGAGAGACACGTTAGCCCTTAAACACGGAGGGCACAAACCCTATCTGATGATTATCAGTCACTACCCTCATCTTCCCCCTTGTACACTGTGGTTCAGCTTACCAGCTTTGTTTTCTTCTTGGACTGCTGACCCTTGAAGATGGGACTGATACGTTGTCCCGAAACATCAGTAAATAATTACCACACGATGCCGCATAATATCCCAGAAGAGCCAGATCTCATCAACATTGCGGTGGAAGCCTGAAATCGAGGTTCTTCAAGAATGTTAAAAAATGTAGTTCAGTTGATTGTCTTCTTTGGGGTTTTTGCGTTATGTAGTGGCCAAATTTTCTGATGTTTCAGAGGAACAACATCCATCTTAACAGTGGCAGAATTTGTTTGGCTGGATGCCTAAGTGATATGCGGGAAAATATTCTGTTAATGATGTAGTGGAGTTAATTTGGCGAATCACAGCTGTGGAGGGTGGGAAGAGGTGATAGGAGTGTCCTGAGCCAATTGGCGTGAAGTTTTTCAGAATATTGTGAAGCACAAAAAGGCTCTTCTGGGAGTGTCTCATGTTACAATACTTGAATGTAATGATAGTAAATATGGAGTCCTGGGTTGGCACATGTGGTAATAACACGAGATGCATACAATGAGAAGGCTACGCCCAAATATATCTGATTACGAAGGAAAGGTAATCATTTAAGAATTTAACAGATTAAGAGAAAACTTAAATCAAAAATCCAAAATTACACCAACACTAAACTGAAACATCATCATTGGATGCAGGAAAATAAAAGTAATGGAAGAGTATGTACACTTCTCACACATTTCAACTTCGAACCACACAGCTTTTAGCAAACTCAGAAGATTGGTACAAACAATTGGACCCTAATATGCAGTATTACAAAAATAATCTTAATAATTGATGTTTTTATGAAAAAACACAACAAACACATCTTTTGTGAATAGCTATTATGAAGGTATCAGTAAGGATTGAAATAATATTATGACCAATGAGATGTAACTGTGAGCTGTCACAAGAAAGTGTATATTCATGTTTAGTCTTTTACCTTTATTTTAAAAGTGGTTATGTGTAAGCGTGATAATGGTCCAAGGGAATCAAAACACGTAGCTCACCTACAATAATATAAAATGTACAGTTGTGTTAAAGGATAATTTGACTGTTTATTTGTGTATTATTGAAAACACGGCAGGAAGACCTCCATCAAGTTAATAAAATGTGGTTTTTCATGTCCTCTAATTGCATAATGTTTACACCAGTTTTTATGAAAATGAGTGTGAACTGATGCAGTTGTTGAAATGGGTGGACACACACACACACACACACACACACACACACACACACACACACACACTGTGGTTCTCTCAGAAGCCTACTTCTTTTATTTTGAGCCAAAAAGTGGGCTGAAAATTGGATTGAGTTGACAGATGTTGGTAGAACTCCAAATAGAAAATTGAATTAAAATCCATTCATCATTTCTCGAGCTCTTACGGACAGCCAGCCATGGTGAAGCTAGTAGATGCCTTGCAAACATGATGAAAGTCAAAATAACAATAAGCTTAGTGGTATTGGTGATGATGATTGTAATGATAAATGGTGGTGATTCTTCTACTGGTTTTTGATGAAAATAATTATGTATCTAAATTTGTAACAGTGCAGAGGCAGTCTAAGTAGAGCGAGGTTTGAAGTGTCCGAATTTGGAAATCACAAAATTGTATGCCTTCAAAGCAGACTGAGAACCGGGTGTAATGGGAGTATTTACTTTGGGCATTGTTGTTTGAATAAAACATCGACCCAAATACTGTTGCTCAGGCTGGTTTGTTAGATAAGTGGTCAATAAATATGTCACTGTTTCTTTTTGTGAAAGGAGTATCTTAAAGGAAATGAGTTTTCAAAATGCAACATGTTCTTGCCCGGTGTGTATAATTATGAAGAATATCCCACAGTCATTATTGGATTATAGGCTGCTGTGACAACAGAATTCTCTGTTATTGCTGTATATCTTACTACAGTGTTCCTGCTGTACTGTGGGTGGGATTAGGCACAGCCTTTTTTTTTTTTACTTTTGTGAATGCACTTGCACATAATGACAGATTTATCGACTGTTCTGCCCCAGACAGAGACTTCCAAACTCATCAGGAACCTAGTGAAGTAATTTTGTTCCTGAAGTTGGAAGTCCTGTTTGTCTGCACTCTTCCTTCTGTCCTGTTTGTTGGGGGCTAACAAGGCTTCAACTCCCTGAAACTCTGTGTTTCCACTGCGTTTTACTAACATGGCCCTGTGTTTAGTTCCCCACGCCCACAAGTCCGGATGTTGAGCCATGGAAATGGCTGGAGTAAGTGCTGGAACATATGCTTTTTTGCTTGGAAGTGATGAACTCAATTCTGTGCCATCCTGTTGTGTCAGTATATACAGTGGAAGCTCAGTGTCAGAATGAGTTTGGTTGCAATAAGCAGACGGTAACACAACAAGTTGCTCCTTTGTGTTGTCATTTTTTCTTTCTGTTTTCTTTCAAGTCTTATAATAAAGCATGTTACTTGGTGTGGTGTGCTGACACAACAGGTTTGTATCTGTAGAAGCAAGATGAAATAAAATTTGTAGTCATTAAAAAATCCTTTACTTCATGTATTTACATAAATTATATGGGAAAGTTGAAACAGATTTGTTGTCAATTCTAAAGGGCTCTGACAATATTATGCTAAGGGTACTGAGTTTTTGGACTTGTCCGTCCAAACAGCACACAACATTTTGGAAGCTGGACCTGTTCCTGTTATGAGGTGAAGAGATGGCGAGATATTTACTCAGTTGGGTCCATTATGAAAAGATACCGGTAATCTCAGCCAGTGGACCAATAAGTATGATTTCCCTAACTTTTAACCTGATGCCTGACAGATGTCCAGTTCTTGAAGCACTCTCTTCATAATACTAGGCAATGGACAAAATGCAGAAGTGACTATACTGACCAAACAAATAAGAAGTAATACAGGACTGGCAGAAATTACATAATGTAGAATTTTATAATTTATGCTTTTTCATTGAATGCTCTTACTGTGATGCAACTGAGAAGGATGAGTTGGGTGAGGTATGTGTCTTTCATGGGAGAAATATAAAGTGTGCCAAATGTTGTAGGTGAAGAACTTTTTCAAGCTAAGAGACAACATGGAGGTTCTGTCTGTTGATGGACAGTAATGTTGAAATTGGTCTTGAAGGTATACCAGAAGATATGATGCAGTGGAGGACTTTCGTGAATGTGATTGACAGTTAGGTTCCATTAAAATATGGAACGTGTTAAGCAGCCTAGTAACTTAGCTGGTGACTTAATGATCCTGTAGCACACTGTTTGTTAGAGCCCCATGATAGGTAAACGTTTACACAGTCTGGAATATAACGAAACGTTGCATTGTTCTCTCCTTCAAAAGCGTTTAGTGTAATTAATTTACCACGTATTTCTCTTTTGGCATGTAAGTTGAGTTCGTCACAGGCTGCATGCTCTCTGAGTGTCCTGTGGATCGCATGACTCTATAACTGGCAGGTTCGCAGCATGATACATCAACTTTATGAGAGTGAAGCCCAGTCTCAGACTTGCCCTTGCTCTCAGATTTGTTGGTTTGTGTTAGGGTAACATGAAAGTGGGTTCTGTATTTTTTGTATAACTTGCAAAACAAAATGTATTTTGTTATTTGAGGTATCTGTTATGGTAACTGGTCGGTTCATTGATATGATGTCTTCTTATGCGGATGTATGGTTACATTCCTCATTGCCACCAAAGACAGCACTGATATTTCATTACTTGTCAGACTGTTGTACGTCATTATGTGACCCTCCTGATTGTAAGTGGGCCGAGATAGTGTAGTCAGTATAGCGACCTCACTACAGGCTGGACGGTCCAGTGATCGAATCCTTGTAGGAGTGAGATTTTCTGCACCAGTCCAGACCAGCCCTGGTGCCCACCCAGCTTCCTGTACAATGGGTACTGGGTCTTTACCAGCAGTAAAGTGGCTGGGGCATGGTGCTAACCACGCATGCCCTTCTAGTGCTGAGGAGGTTAACGAAAGGGTGGAGGTGTACCTCTACTCCCCGTTGAGCATAAGGCCTGTAGAGGGATCCCTTTACCTTTCTTTTTACCTGGTTGTAAAATTAAACTGTCTGTTGACAGTAGTAGGTTGTGGCTATATCAGATCATGAAAGTGTTGAGAGAAATTGTTGTTTCATATTCACATGTACGTTCCGACACTTTTTCTTTAAGCCATTGAGGTGTGTGTGTGTGATTTAATGATGCTGTCATTTACTGAGATTGTAGAGTTGTCAGTTCTTGATGAATGAAGTGTGAGTACCAAGCATGGGCAGACTGGTAGTGACAGAGGAAAACCGAAGTACTTGGAGAAGACCTGTCCCAGTGCCACCTTACCTGCCACTTTACCCACCACAAGTTTCACATTGACTGGCCAGGTCTCTGCAATGCGAGGGCGCTGACTGCCTGAGCCATGGCACACTCAAAATGTTTAAAAATTCGTTTGGGATTTGCAGTAAATTAGCAGCTCTGATTTTCGTGTATAATGGAGTAGAATTATTTTTCTCACACAAGATGTTGCCAACGGATATTTTGAGCTGCTAATGCATTTTGTGGCTTCCTAACAGAATGAAAACCAGCCTGCCCATGTTTGTGAAATATTTGAAAGCTGTTAGTACCTTGAATGTGGCAGCATGCAGGAAGGCATCATATCACATCACAGTAGCTGCTTGTCTGATGCATGCCTAGTGCACCCCAGTGTAAGGACGTGAAGGTAACGCAGCACTTGCTGTTCCAGATCATGAGGCTAGAGACATGGAAGGAAAGGTGGATTGGTGGCTGCACCACAGCCCATGTGTCTGCATCCCGTTCAGCATCCATTGACACCGAGAGTGAGCATGATGAGCCCGCTGATCTCCAGCTGCATCTCAACAGCGAGTCTTCAAGCCCAGAAATCAGCCCATCCGCAAGACACAATGGCAAGACATTGAGTGCAAGTCTGGGAGTCTGATGCAAGTTGTCTAAGCCATTGGAGGTCTGTGTAGTGTCAGTGTTGATTTTGTTTCCTGTTTCCTGCCCATTCCTGATTACCTAGCCTTTCTGTGACCAGTGACAGCTGAATTTTTTTAAGCCCTAGGTGAGTAATCGCAATGGCTGCGCCTGACAGAAATTACACACTTTAAACAAATCACAATTACTTATTAAATTTCATTTTATATGTCTCAATAATTTCAAATTTTTTGAGCTTGTAAAATCAATTTTTCCATTTAAAATATATGTTTTGCTGCCCCTTGGACTCTTCTGGCTGGGGTGGCTGCACCACTTGCCCCACCCTAGCTGCACCCATGCCTGTGATGTCAGCCAGGAGCCGGCAAAAGTCACAGATTATGTGTATATATCTTAGAGGATTAATTGCGAGAAGGGCTGTGCTGCAATAAGTTCTCATTTAAATTATCTTTTCCTTTTCGTTTTATTCCCTCTGCCGAGTCCCGTAGTGCCGAAACGTTGTTGTCTTTCAGTTTATTCTGAATTAATTTCTGCCCATTGCACACAAATTTGGTGATTGTAATGGTGGAATGTATTTATTCCGTGGGAACTGAACAGTCACGTGTGTTCCCATGTTGTGTATATTTTATGAGCTGTAAATAGTGTATTTTGTGAAATTCGGACATCAATGGAATTGGAGGAGGCTGACAAGTGCTGTTTGCATCATCAGTGTATTACATGTTGTATTTAATTATTTATGCAGTTTTAGAAGAGTTTCCAGTGACCGGCGTAACGCGAGATTCGGTAAGGACAACAGTATTAAGCATCGCAGTATTCAGTAAAGAAAACAGAATGAAGGATGCACATGTTATTGTGACATAAGATGTGTGTTACATTTTTCAGTCGTTGGTGTCACACAGCAGACGTTATAGCGGTGCGTCATAACCGAAGTGTTCTATTCGGTTAAATTCAGGTGAAAGTTTTCATTTGGTATCTGTCAGTGAATTGAACAAACTTCATACAAACTCAGAAAGGAGCACTTGTAATTTGTTACCACTAGTGGAAGTAGTCCTTTGAAATTCAACAGGGAATCATTTCTTTCACATCTTCATCCCTCATGACCTACATTCTCCACCTTCGTACCTTTCATATCCCTCCCCATTGTTTCATAACAGTGATCTAAATTAAGTTAAAACAGTTACATCCTTAGGCAGAAGATGGTACAGTTTTGAACACAGATGTACCACCTGTACTGGTACCTGAACACTGCAGGTATCCATGGACTTGGCATCAGAGTGACATGACAGACACACATAGTCGGTCACAGACTATGTCCTACTTTGTATACATATACACAAACTGCTACAGGATGTGACCTGTCAAAGAGGTGAGGATAGAAATGATTGCTGTTATAGTGAAGGCTGTACCTAAATTTCTGAATTCTTCATCCTTTTGTTTCACATGGAAAATGTCAGAAATTTTTCCAGATGCATTGTAATTGCACTACTGTCCATAATCGGTGATGTGAAAATTCAAGTCTGGAGTCAAGGAGTCCAGAACTATCATGTGATTTGCAAATAATTGTCCATTTGTAAGTTTATGTCTTATCATTTGTGTCTCACAGACATAAAAATGTTTGAATGACTCAGGTGAAGTTGCCTGCCTTCTGTGAGTTGGTCTACCAACATTGTACCGAGTCGTGTTGGTGTGCGACTGTCTGTTGCAGCCACATGTGTATCCTGCTGTTCTGTGATATTGCAGTTGGTAGTAATGTATTATGATTATTTGGAACTAATTAAATACTCACATTCTAGAATAATTTGCTTTACAGAATATTTTTTAATTTGTAGCCGATATTTCTTTTTGTATCGGTATGTGTCAGAAGAAGTTTGCAATGTACTTAAGGTTTTTTAAGATAATCCTTACATGTGTATGGAGTGCTTTAAAAATATTTTGTCTTTCTGCTGTTGTCATAGACATTCCATCCATTTCTGCCATTTGGTAGTTCCCTTGGTAGCTGTTTTTTTTTATATCCCTTTAACTTATTAGTTTGGGAAGTTGCTTACTCAGCATTTAGGGTTCACTGGTGTTCAACTTTTGGGTCCACCTAATGTAGATATTGACTTTCTTTAGTGTAATAAATGATGTTAATGTTTAAGTGTTGAGTACTTCAACTGTCCTGTGATACCTGACTGAGCTGTTGTTTGTTGTGGTGTGAACTTTGTGTGGTTTATTGAGAAAATGAAACTACAAAGAAAAAAACAACAAAGAATATAAACTTTGTAGGTAACATGTTTTAGAAATGTGGCTGGTTGTAAGTTCAAAAAAATTTAATTAGGAATAAGGTATTAGAAAGGAAATATATATGTTTTTAATTTAAATAATAAAATTATAAATAATGTAAATAACTGGACGTGCTGTGTGGAAGGAATGGAGTATCATCAGAAGGACTGTGTAACTGAAAGAAGACTATTCTTTGAATACCTGAACCTGTAGTGGAAGGGTCAGCGTGTTCCGTAGGACGATGGAACAAACCTATGTGCCCATACCTTGTCGATGATGGTGTCTCATCGAATCTCAAAAATGAGAGTGCCATTCCCTCAGTAATCTCAGCAACCAGGACCACTACTCTCAACACCTGTCTTAGCCCTTTGTATGTCCCATTTAAACCTCTAGTGTGTGGTGTTTTAATTTTGGGGTTTACCAGGTACAGTAGCCTGCACGTAGTTCTTGATTTACACCCTAGTCATGTTCTTCAGAAAACGGGCATAAATGAAACATGATACGAAGGACGTTAGGAAATGATTTTGACAGGGCCTGCTGTTTCACCAAAGAACAACCTTTAAGACCGCATGAATTACCGTTGGATAGTGTACTCTGAGTGCATCATTCCAACACCAAAAGGCTCTCTAGTCATGCATGCCTGTGAGACACAATTACATCATTACCAAGTCTAGCTGTGTAGTGTGTGTGTGTGTGTGTGCGCGCGTTTCACCATGGTTGGAGATCAATACTTGATACACTTTTTGCTTTTTTGGAACCACAGCATCACGACCGTCAGTATATCGTAAGTTATCCTTGGTACTTGTACTGCTGTATGTGAGTTTTGGTTCCCTAATGTGAGTAACACAGTAGATAAGAATTTGAATTGAGAAATACATACAAATTTAGGAAAATTTTTCTCGTGTAATGTAACTAATTAGGCATAAGGATTAAAATCATGTCCAAAAACTCTACTGCAGTACTTCTTTATCACTTTAATATCGATGGGTGCCATATGTACATATTGGGAAGAGTATGAAGAACATGTCATATTCGTGGGTGTTCTCTGCTAGGTCCACATGAAGAAATAGGGAGGAATTTGAAGTTGTTTAGCTGTTAGATAATGTTTTGTTGGCTTTTCTAATTTACCTCATACTTCTGCATTAATTATCTTACCTGTCCTCATAAATAGGAGTTTCCTCATTGTGTAATTTAATTCATTTCATAATCAGTGTGCCTCTGATATGTGATTGTGAGAATATATTACTGATCATGGAAATACGAACTTTATACAAGCCGTACCTCATTCTGTGTTCATCCATGTTCACTGTGATGCAGAATATGTTGCTAGAAACGAGTATGATGGAAACTGATTCACATATTTTAGTCTGGAATAGAGTAAATGGTAATAAATCAAGGGATAAGACAAGGCTGAAGTCTTTTTCCCAGTCTGTTTAACATTGATATTTTGTGACCTCGTCAGAGAGTGGAAAAAGAGAACTCACTCAGGAATCTGATGAAGACAAGGACAGTACAAGGATGTTATTGTCTGGAGATAAATTGTAGTACAGGACAGTAAAGATAAGTTAGTTGTGGTCAGTTTGTAGTGTGATTTAGATGGTACTAGTAAAATGTATACTCTGAAAGTTTCAGCTACAGGAAGAAACTCTGGTGCTGAAACATACGTTTCAGTTTCTATAGTAAGAAATTAATTGGACCCAGGATTAACCCTTTAAAGACAAAGCGTATCTGTTTTATATAAGGACTCAGTGCATACTGCACAGTAAACACTCTCCACTTCGGTTATAAAAACCAGTCTCTTAATGTTTTATAAGGCAAAAGTTGCTGTTTGTTCTGAGATCCACACAAAACACATAAACGCAATGTGGGCACCATGTAGAATTTTTTAATGTTAAACCTGGTCGTACGTAAGGTTACCGCTAGGCTTTAAAAGGTTAAGTATATTCTTGCATAAATGAATTCATTCTGCTGTCTATCTGATGACAGGTCCATAGCCTTTTCCAAAGCGAGTTCTCCTTGGAGTGTGTTAACAGCTTATGAATATAGCCTACATAAAAAACCAACATAGTGAAGATACGTACATGATAGTTTGATAGCCGTGGTCTCATCTGCGTGCCCTGTAGTGTGTTCAGTGGCGGCAGAAGAATGTAACGCTGTTGTCAAACCTCCGTTGTAGCATAGGTACAATCACAGCTTCAAGAAGCTACAGTCTAACAAGGGACATAGTGGTGGTAGAACCCGAACTCGCATGTAAAACGCACAACTGGCAACGTGCAAGGCCAGTACATGAGTTTTGGCCAGTGGGATTTCAGAGCGGACAACTCCACACATTCATGTGAGGAATCCTCAAACATTGGTGGGACGTTAGTTATAAGACAATATTTTGTGTTGTTATAAACGGGTGTTGTTCTAACCGAGGAGTGTAATGTCGTGGTTAACTGTGAAGAATTACTGTTTCCTGGTTTCTGGGCTTTTACCCGATGTTCGAAGCAAATATACCGACTACGTTTCGGAACTTCCTGTGGGTCGCACCTTCACTGGTCAAATGAAAAAGAATGAGGAATTAATCGGTACCACAATATATGACGTTATAGACGAGGTGTCGCTTAAACCGCTGTCATTATAACCGGGTTCGACAGTCTCTTAGTTAGAAGCCAGCACCTCAGCGATTCTTATCCCAAACACGGTTTACGGCTACTTGCGATTTTAGCAGCGCTGCTGTCACGGACAACAGCTGTGTTTACGAGCGGCGCCGCCGTTCGCTGCTGCCCTTCCACAGACTTCCCGCTAAGAGTTGCGCATGATACAGCCGCTCATGGAAGAGGCACGATTGTTCTCAGTGCCTCTGAGCTCTGAACTAGCAGCGCCGCATAATCATTCACTGCCAGCATTGGGCACAACGCCTACTGGCAGCGTTAGCAGCGCCGTGAACTGGACAGCAGCGCTGCTATTTCGGCAGCGCACGCTAGTGGAAATACGTCGATTAAGAATTTCCAGGCAGCGCGGTTCACAGCAGCGCTGCTAAAGCCGCTCGTGGCAATGCAGCGTAAGAATTCTTGGTGCTAATTTTGTCGTTTATCTGACCCCCGATAACGTGGACGGTACAATGACTAGCTTACGGGCAGGACAGCCGAGGTAACTGGTTCGACTCCCTGCAGGAGCAAAATTTTTTATATTTCCAAAACGTCTATTCCGGCCCTTCTATCTACGCAGCCTTCTAATCACTTCTTGCGCTTTCCCCAGAGAGGCGGGGGTCGCGGCCGGGGTGTGAAGCAGATCACTCATCTCCATCTAGTGCCGAGGTTGAGAATAAATGGAGCCAGACCTCCTTTCCTTCATATCCGTTCATGGCGTTTACAAGGAAAACTTTACTGTAGTTTTACATTTCAGATTTTACATTTTCGTTTGACAGATATCGTAAAGCCGTATTTATGGATTTTCTTAATGCAGGCACTTCGTTCTTTTTTGCAGTTGGCCCCACTTAGTCAAATGGGCGTGAGTGTAATGAGAAATAGATAATGGCACATCCGCTGATGGTGACGCAGGAAGAAAGAACGGCGAACCGCGTGACAGGCAAGTTCTTTTCCCGTATTTTAATCTTCACATGCTATCCGGCACGCGCGACAGACTCATCTTTCATCGTTAATGATGTTATCCTTCTAAAGGACAGTGATTGCTGCATGTGGCAGCTGGTGTACCGTTCAAAACTGCCTTAGTCAATTAGTCACTGCAATGGAAACTTAAGGCACTGAAAACAAGGCACAGCTGCATGCAGACCGTCTCCCCAGGCGACACGCCTGTTGCTGCCTTTTAATATTCTAAAGGTAAAGGTAAAGGTTCACTCTATAACAGGCCCTGAGGGCCCAAGAGGGGGAGTACAGGTATAGCTCTACCCGTTCGTGAACCTCGGCACGAGGAGGGGATGGGGTGGCTAGCCCCACGCCCCGGCCGCTTTACCCCCGGCAAAGGGACCGGGTACCCATTGTACGGCAGGCTGGGTGGGCCCCAGGGCCGGTCTGAACGGGTGCGAAAAATCTCGCCTCCACCGGGATTCGATCCCCGGACCTTCCGGACCGTAGTGAGTCGCTATACAGACTGCGCTATGCCGGCCCTTCAGTATTCTAACCTTTTATTATTATTGCAGTCGAACTCTGTTATAACGTTTTGAAAGGGACTGAATATTTTGTGTCGTTATAAACGAGTGTTGTTATAACCGAGGAGTATAATGTTACGGTTAAGAGGGAGGAATTAATTGGTACCACAGAATATCTGACGCTATAGGCGAGGTGTCGCTTAAACCGATGTCATTATAAGCGGATTCGACTATTATTATTGTTATTATTATTATTATTAACATCATCTTCATTATATTCACTTCTTCAGGATTTTTAAAACTTTATAGAAACGTAATTTCCTAAGTTTTTAAAATTTTATTCTTAAGGCTGCATATGTACTGTACTTTATGTATTTTTACATAACCTAAAGCCCTGTTCCCGCTTCATTGCCCGAATCGTGGTACAACCAAAACGCGTGGCATGGAGGGAATGCCACTATCAAACTTTTTGTTCTATAGGAAATAAGTCAAACCCGGTTATAACGTCATGAAAGAGACTGAATATTTTGTGTCGTTATAAACGAGTGTTGTTATAACCGAGGGGTGTAATGTTACGGTTAACAGTGGGGAATTAATTGGTACCACAGAATATTTGACGTTATAGACGAGGGGTCACTTAAACCGACGTCGTTATAACCCGGTTAAACTGTAAATAGGTGCTTTCCCTTTCCAAAGGAACCCCCAGCCTGTTGACATCACCATGTCTCTCTCAACCCTCTTTGGACGTGGAACAAACCGTTCGATTATCGCTTAGTATAATGTGGACTTTATAACGTTAGAGGCGGTCAGACCGTTATACTGTTTAGGCGCGTTCTCAAACGAAAACTAGTAATTACCACATGCCTCGCCATGTCTGTTCGTTCGTCTGTCAGATCGGAAGAACGTGACTCCAATGGATGGATTTTCGTGAAATTTCATATTTGAAATTTTTACTAAATTCTGTCTATACAGATCAGAATAAGCCAGCTGAGTACATTAAGTTGTAAGTAAAAAATAAGTTATTTTCTTTGTCTCCGAAATTCTTCTTACGAAGGAGGGCTTTATGATATAACCACAGCAGGTAGGAAAAAAGCAATCCCATTACAGGCCTGGACAGGCCCTGAGGGTTCCAGGCGGTCGAGGATCCCAGATTTCTAGACAATCGGCACATGAAGGTGGTAAGGTTGTCAGCCATACGCACCGGCTGCCTTTACCCCCCAGGATATATTCCTGGTACTCATTTCTGTTAGAGGATGAGTCACCCCAGGGCCATAGTGCGACCGGAAGGATTATGCCAATGAAAAATTCTAATGACACCATCGGGAATCGAACCCGCAACCTTCCGGTTTGTAGCGCAGTGCCTCAACCAACTGCGCCACCGGGTGCCCCCTACCACACCAGCTACCTAATTTTATATACACGTATATATGTCACAATTAAATTAATATTTACATTAGTATAAAATTAAAATAAAAGCTGTTTACATCGCACAATCCGTTGTAAAAATCGAGTTGTATTAGCCCTTTAAAGACGAAGCGTATCTGTTTTATATAAGGACTCAGTGCGTACCGCGCTGTAAACACTCTCCACTTCGGTTATAAAAACCAGTCTCTTAATGTTTTATAAGGCAAAAGTTGTTGTTTGTTCTGAGATCCGTACAAAACACATAAACGCAATGTGGACACCACGTAGAATTTTTTAATGTTAAACCTGGTGGTACGTAAAGTTACCGCTAGGCTTTAAAAGGTTAAACTAGGGTAGTACCAAAATTATTCTGGCGCGACTTCGTTCCTAGTACACTAAGGTACGAGGTTTGTGTACACCTCCTCGTGCTCAGCTTTCATCTTTTTGTCAGATAAGACGGCGATAGTGCGATTGTGTTCAAACAAGGAGGGTGATAATGCTACACGGAGAGTTGTTCCGCCGGACAGCAGGTAAAGATGCTGCGTTGACTAATGTCAGTTCCCGAGGCTGCAACGACTGTTACAGGCAAGTCAGAACAGCACGTGGTTTAGTAGGCGCGTTCACAAAATCGCAAGAAGTGACTTAGCTTCGTCATGTCTGCACGTCCGCATGGAACAACTCCGCTCCAACTGGACGGTTTTTCATAAAATATGATGTTTGAGTATTTTTCGAAAATCTGTCAACAAATTCCAAGTTTCATTAAAATCTGACAAGAATAACGGGTACTTTACATGAAGACCTGTGTACATTTATGGTAATATCTCGCTCAATACTTCTTACACTGAGAAATGTTTCGGATAAAATTTATAGAGAAAATCAAAACACACATTTTATGTTCAATAACTTTTTTCCAAAAATCGTGCCGTTTATGAGATAATGTGGAAAAATATGGTACAGCCAGACAGGCCACAGATGACAATATAATGCAGCACACGCGCTTTGCATGCTGGATAACTAAGGCTACAGACACGCACTCAGAATATGTAATGCTTATTGCTTTTTCAGGGCAAAAGGGTTACGCGAACGCGCCTCAATGTAACGTTTATACGTACATCGCCTGTCTGAAACGAATAAATACATAAATAAATAACCTGATAAACGAAGAAATATAGAATCTTACATCCGCAGCGACAGTTCTCGCAGCACCGTGTTTAGCGCACGTCCACTTCACATGAACCATTCCAGTTGCCTTTGCAGAATACGTATCAGCTTTTCTGGTCGTTTAAAATGGCGGGTCTCTGTCTTCAATCAAAACATGTCACTGAGAAAAGATTACGCAGTTCGTGCTTCGAGGTTATCATGGCTCCATGGATGTGCTGCTTTCTAAACAAGGTCACTCGGTTCACTTGTAAACTGTGTCACGCACACCAGCACACCAGCTTGCGCCTAATGTGGCATGTGGCATGAAGGCATGCGTTATGTGCATCAGTCACGTGTTGACAAAATTGGAACTTGCAAGATACGGTGCGATAATATCGATCTTTGCTTTTCCATATATTGTGTATGTTATCAGTGAGCAAATATTGTGTCGGTACAGCAGTTCCTCGCCGACCGAGTTCGTTCTTCCTTTCGCAAAAGCCAAGAATATGAGAAAAATATTTTTTTATTTCCCTAATCTGTTCCTTTCTTACTTCTATACACCAAGACGTGTCCACATACTTGAACATAGACAGTGCTTGACACTGTGCTGAAAGGAAAGGATTTTAACATCATATTTATAGGAGCGTCAATGTATGCGTACAGCCAAGGAGGACAGGAATATCCTACATACAACAGAAAGAAGGAAGGCTAACTGGATTGGTCACATCTTGCGTAGGAACTGCCTTCTAAAACACGTTATTGAGGGGAAGTTAGAGGGAAGGATAGAAGTGACGGGAAGACGAGAAAGAAGACGTAAGCAGCTACTGGATGACCTTAAGGAAAGGACAGGATACTGTAGATTGAAGGATGAAGCACAAGATCGCGCTGTGTGGAGAGCTTGCTTTTGAAGAGGCTACGGACATATCGTGAGAGAGACTACAGAATGAATCTTGTGTAACTGGGTGTGATAGATGTTGACATAACATTGTTAAAATGTCGGGAACTTCATGAAAATGTCGGGAACTTCATGAAAATGTCGGGAACTTCATGAAAATGTCGGGAACTTCATGAAAATCGGCGTAGCGACAGTGATATTTTTCTTGTGGCCATAAATTACGTGTTCCGTGATACCGGGTGATACTCAGTAAGTAAAGAACGCCCTGGTGGAGTCTGTGTACTGCGTTAGGGAAGCCATTTGCTATATTTTGCTGATTCCTGTGACAAAACACTCGTATTTGCTTTCCAACAAACATTTCGACATAAATTGCAGAATTGTTTCTTGTTAATTTCCCTGAAAATAAACCGCCATGTAAAAAGTCTATCGTTGCGCATTTTTCATGCGAAACCGCGGAAATGTGCACACATTGAATGAATACGGCTAAGCGAGTTTTTTTTAGGCTGATTCCACAGTGACGCGCCATCTTATCTAAGAGCGGAATCCTCAAATCTTTCTTCAGCAGCGCAAACAAATGATCTATCACGTGTGACCCCTCAGCACAGCCATGCAGAGCAGGCACAAGGGACGTTGCAGGCGTTTACTCTGGAAACTTCTGGGCCAGCCACCGAATTGTTTGGGCAGCTGAAGCAACACTTCGAAGGTCGCCGATTCCACAAATAATGGGGAAGTAGAAATGTCTCTCCGTGAGTGGTTGCCAATGAAACAGCCCGGTTTCTACCGTGACGAAATTTTTAAACTCGTTCCAAGTTGGGCAAAGGCAGCAATATGCTCTGGGTTGTAGGGGAAAAGCAAAGCAATCCCTGTGCCCTTAGGGTTCCAGGAGGCTGAGGCTCCCAGATTTCAAGACAATCGGCACATGAACGTGATAAGGTCAGCCCTACGCACTGGCCGCTTTTACCCATTTCTATGAGAGACTGTGTCGACCCCAGGGCCATAGTGCGGCCGGAAGGATTATGTAAATGAAAAATTCCAATGACACCATCGGGAATCGAACCCGCGACCTTCCGGCCTGTAGGGCAGTGCCTCAACCAATTGCGCCACCGCGCCGCCCTCAAACCGTGCATGAAATGAGAATCACAACTACCAATAGTTTAAAAATACATAAATATATACATTAAGGATGTATTGATGTGATTGGATAATGTACGTAGAAGATTTCAGGTCACAATTCACCATCCTACGTTACTGTGTTACTGTGTTACTGTGTTTGTGCTCGCTTTCAGCCTACAGTTCTGACACAGAGGATGAACAACCTGCATAGCCAGCTGTGGCGCCACTTGTGCCTTGCAGATTGACCAGCAGGCAATGTTGGGACTTTTCGTGCACCTAATGGCGCGCTGAGCATTTATTTAAGGAATGTGTTTGCGAAATTGGGTTCGGTCGGGCTCCGGCAACAAACCCAGACTTGTTTTTCTCAGAAATATCGTATTTGTAACTGCCCCCTCCCGGAAATAGTTTGAAGCAATAGCGCACATATTTGTCGTCCGGCGCCTATTTACCATTTCTCAAATTCCAAGGTAATATAAGGTATTCTTAGAGGGCTCCTAAATACAGCCAAATTCGGTTATAACGTCGTGAAGGGGACTGAGTATTTTGTGTCGTTATAACCGAAAAATGTAATGTCATGGTGAACAGTTACGAATTAATTTGTACCACAGAATACCTGACGCTATAGACGAGGTGTCGTATAAACCGATGTCGTTATAACCGGGTTAGGCTGTGATTTATTCAAGGATTGTTGACGTTTATGCACTAGAATATACATGCATTGATGATGCAATGGCCAGAGCAGATGGCAAAGATGTCGGGTTCATTCCGGTTTGAAGGAAAAGAATCCGGAATTTGTTGGCCTAGGTAGAACATACTGAAGATACATTTTGGATGAAGCCACATGCACCTCGGGCCGGGTCGGGTAAAAATTCTAAAATTTCGACCCGTACAATCCTGTAGGCCGATCCCAGTGGCCGCGCGGTCTAAGGCGTAGGTCTGCAGCCGAGCGCTTGCTGGGATCGCGGGTTCGAATCCCACCGGGGGCATGGATTTTTTTCTCTTGTACAGTGTTTGTGTTGTCAGGTAGAGGTCTCTGCGACGGGCCGATCCCTCGTCCAGAGGAGTCCTTCCGACTGTAGTGTGGGTCTGAGTGTGATCAAGTGAAAATAAAAACCCCCCTACACCTACTGTGAACAGGTAGGTAGAAGAGGGAAGGACTGCGAAACAAACCTGCAGACCAGACCTATGCAACCGGGATTGCCTGTTAAATTTCCTTGTGGTATCGGGCAGTCAGGTGCAGTAATGTGAGGCTGTCAACACCCAGGATGCCTCAGACACTGAAGCTGCCGATCCGTATAAATAAATACACGCGTACTGTACTTGTGTTTGACAGGTGGCCAGTTAGATTCTCGGCTGGAACACCGACTGTTCTATACATTTTGGTGGTTTTTTTCTCAGACAAACCATGCAAATGCCCATGTAGTACCCCCGTTTACAACGCGGCCACTGCGTATCTCATAATTTCCAATTTATTACCACCCTGACATTCGACAGTACACAGTTTGAAACACAGACCGCGTCCTTAAATATTCCATAAATAAACACTATGCCAGGCATCATCAGCCCATGATATACATTGATAACCAACTCGTACACAAATGACGTGGGCTCAGTCGGTATAGCGACTCGCTACCCGCTGGACGGTCCGGGGATCGAATCCCTGTGGGGGCGAGATTTTCCGCAGCCGTCCAGACTGGCCTTAGTGCCCACCCAGCCTCCTGTGTAATGGGTACCGGGTTTTTCCCGGAGGTAAAGCGGCCGGGGCGTGAGGCTAGACACCCACCCCCCTTCTAGCGCCGAGGCTAACGAAAGTGTGGAGCTGCACCTCTACTCCCCCTTGGGTCCTCACGGCCTGCATAGGGCGAACCTAACCTTGTTTTTACACAAATGATAAAGCGCAACACTTAGTCACAGGTATACAAACGCCTACATGTTTCGATGCCCTAATGCACCATCTGCAGGATGGAAACACATTTAATACTTAAAAACAATTAAAAAACACAAAGCAGAGTTTTAAAATTGTTCATTGAAAACATTGTTATCATAACCACCACACGCTGTCGTAGCATGTGCTTTCGTTGATGATTACTGTTTGTTGGTAAGTAACATGTGCTGGAGACGGAGCAGGTGCAGAATGCAAGCATCAAGTTGACTGGCTTCGTCCTTCTTCGCATTAGGCTACACAGTTAGCTAGTGGTGGCTATGATCGTATTGTTGTTAATGAAGAATTAAAAAAAAAACTGTGCTGTGTGTTCGTAAGTGTTTTTAAGTACAGCATAACTCCAGTTATCCGGAAGCTGGTTATCCGGACCGCCAATCATCCGGATCGGCTTGGCCCTTCAGATAACTAAACTTTTTCTTGCTGTAACTGTACTACATCTTTTTTATGGCTTAAATTTTTCCTCCATTTGTCAAGTACGTACAAGGAATTGTGTATTAATGTTTTATTTGTATGTAAATAAATATGTAACCTAAAAATAGCCGTTTATAGAAATTTTATTCCACTTTAAACTGCCAATGTAGACTATTTTCAAAGAAAAATCCAATTATCCGGATTTTCTGTGTATCCGGACGGCTCGCGGTCCCAATTATTCCGGATAATTGGAGTTGTACTGTATTAACCCTTTAAAGACGAAGCGTATATGTTTCATATAAAGACTCAGTGCGTACCGCGCTGTAAACACTCTCCACTTCGGTTATAAAAACCAATCTCTTAACGTTTTATAAGGCAAAAGTTGCTGTTTGTTCAGAGATCCGTACAAAACACATAAACGCAATGTGGGCACCACGTAGAATTTTTTAATGTTAAACCTGGTGGTACGTAAAGTTACCGCTAGGCTTTAAACGGTTAAATGTGGTTCCCGCTGAAGATGGTGCACTAAGGCAACGAAACATTGCGGGGTTTGTATAAAAGTGATTGAGTGTTGTGTTTTATCATGCGTGTGTGCGAGTTGGTTCTCAATGTATATCATTGTATATAAACATGTATACGGTACGAACAGTGTTCAAATGATCAGCCCGTACTGTGACGTTTCGGCTGTATCAGTCATCCTCGTGGCTCATACGCATGAATCATGACTATGGCTGGTGCAATCCAGGCACGCTGCAGTGTAGGCCCATCTTAGCACATCTGACCTTGTAACCTGTACTTTTAGATACGAAGTAACAAACCGTAGTTGTATGTTGCTGGCGTTATATAAACGTGACTGACTAATGAAATTGTTTGTATTGCGAACAGTTGAATGAAATTTTTCTTCTGGTTGTCTAGTTGCAAGTCAAGTTACGTGATGGAGGTTTGATATTTTTCGTTTTTAGGCGCGTTTGCAAAATTCCGAAAAGCGGCTATTAGCTTCGTCACGTCTGTCTGTCCGTCCGTCCGTCCGTGTGGAACAATTCGACTCCTACTGGACGGACTTTCATGGAATTTTATATTTGAGTATTTTTGGAAAATCTGTTGAAAATTTTCACGTCGTTACGGAATTACCGCTGTAGTCTGCGTCATATTGCAGAATAGCGCAGATTTTGTCTTCATTGCGGTAGAAGCCTGAAAACACGCAAGAATAACGGGTACTTTTCATGAAGACCTGTGTACATTTGTGATAAAATCTCGCTGAAGTCTTCTTAGAATGAGAATTATTCCAGACAAATTTGTAGATAAAAATCAAAACACACATTTTATGTTCAATAACTTTTTTCCAAAAATCGTGCTGTTTATGAGATAATGTGGAAAAATATGGTACAGCCAGACAGACCACAGATGACAATATAATACGACGCATGCGCTTTGCGTGCTGGATAACTAAGGCTACACACACACACACACACACACACTCAGAATATGCAATACTTATCTCTTTTCCACTGCAACAGTGGTTACGCGAACGCGCTTCAGTGTTACGTTATACATGAAACCCATCCGCTTGTGAGGTCGAATATAAAAATGGATATTGTAGAATGTTGAAATTCGCTAAAATTACTGCCATCTACCGACAACCTTTCGGCGCGAGCTGAAGGTAACCTTCATACATATGTAAGAGATACATGCGGCCATGGAAACAAGGATTCGAGCAGAGCACGCCGGTGTTCAGGAACGCGATGCGTGTTTATTATGCACATTGCACTGCGTCTCTTTTACGTGAACGCCCGCATTCATTCACGCAATACAATTTCACTCCTAACATATTTCATCTGTGATAACGAAAGCTGACGTCGCAATAAACCGCGATAAACCGCACTTCTGCTTACTCACAGGAAGTAAATGAGGACGTTACTTCCGCTAATTTTTCTATTTGCTCACAGCAATTCTGGTAATGGAGTGACTAAACTCTCATTGCGTAGCGTGTCTTCCTGTCGGCCAATACAACATTGTATTCAGCAAGAATAAGGCTACGTGTTTAGGCTAAAATGATTAGCCATCCTCAGGCTTAATTACAAGAACCCAAAGGGGGTATATTTTGCAGCTGTATTTCAAATTTTAGATCTCAGCATTTACAAGATAAAATACATGTGTAGTGTAGATAGTGTAGAATGCCTGAAATGTGTAACAAAAAGTCTATAAAACATTAAAAAATGATGATAAATAAAATAATATGACATGGGCAATTTTTATTTATTTATTTATTTATCTATTTATTTATTTATTTATCTATTTCCAATGGCGCAACAGCCCCCAGTGGGCCAGGGCCTCCTCATTATTGAGGCTTCAGGATCGCACTCAGACACACCACATTCGGTATGACTCCTCTGGACGAGGGATCAGCCCGTCGCAGAGACTTCTACCTGACAACACAAAACACTCACAAGAGAAAAAAAATCCATGCCCCCGGCAGGATTCGAACCCACAATCGCAGCAAGCGAGCAGCCGCAAAGCCACGCCTTAGACCGCGCGGCCACTGGGATCGGCTGACAGTGGCAATTAGGTAACCAGTTGTTTGAAGTGACGTGTGTATATGTATTGTAAAGGTTACAGAATGCTTGAAATGTGTAATTTTTGTAATTAGGCCTGATGATAGCGTATCGTTTTCAGTCACAACATGTAACCTTATTTGTACTGTTGACTGATTGCAGCATCTATTTGTATTTAATATCACAACGGGGATGTACCACATGAAAGTACCTTATCTTTGCTTTCTGTATCAAAGGGCATAAAATTTATAAATAAATGAGGGGGAAAAATGCTGTGTAAGGATTTCATTAGAACGCTTTGGTTTAAGTTCGTTTCGATGCTGTAATGTTGGCATTGCGCTATCACCTCGTGTCCATCGCTCGTCAAGAATTATAAATAGACAGGATGCCTTTCCCCAAGGAAGCGCCTCACAGCACCCTTCGCAGTATCAGCAGCGACTGCATTCCTTTACTTCCTCCTAGACGCTGATTTGCGTTGTCTGTTCCATCAGAGACTTTCTTCCTTCAGACAGTGCAGTTCCGCAATTTCGTATTGTTCTTATTTAGCTTTGTGGCCAATTCCAAATAGACCTTTTATGTACGTTTAACCCTTTAAATCTGAAGCGTGTCCGTTTTATATAAGGACTCAGTGCGTACCGCGCTGTAAACACTCTCCACTTCGGTTATAAAAACCAGTCTCTTAGTGTTTTATAAGGCAAAAGTTGCTGTTTGTTCTGAGATCCGTACAAAACACATAAACGCAATGTGGGCACCACGTAGAATTTTTTAATGTTAAACCTGGTGGTATGTAAAGTTACCGCTAGGCTTTAAAAGGTTAAATTGTGGTTACCAGCTAAGTTGCTCCAATGCCGTTCTGTCTCTGGTGCTTCCTGGGGGGTGCCCAGAGCGAAGCATGTCCCGGGGCGTCGACCATTCCAACTGCACTTTTGCATGTTCTTCGGACAGATGGAGGGACAGTACTGCCCGTCTGGTCACAGCTGGTTCCTTCAAAATCCCTTCCAATTCATCATTCAAAGCCACGTAATCCGAGTTGCTGTCAGCGTCGTTAAATGAACCTGGAGTCCGACGTCTCGGAATTGTCAATTGGTTTCGTCTCTCAGCATAGTGAGTAGGCGAAGCAGCATCCCACTGGACGGATTTTCATGAAATTTGATATCAGGATTTCGAAAATCTGTCGAGAAAATTCAAATGTCTTTAAAATCTGACAAGAATAACGGGTACTTTACATGAAGACCGATATACACATGTAGTGGTGGGGGGTGGTGATAAAGATCCATGCCTTCTAAATCTCGGCATCAGACTGAAACGTCAGCTTAATGTTTTGGCCTAAACCTGAGTTTACAACACAAGAAACGGGCTAAAGTCCCCTTAGACAATAATGGAACCTACTAAGCCATTTCAGTGAACATGTACATTAACGTACTTCAAACAGGGCGTGACGGATTTTCATGAAATCTGATATTCGAGTATTTATCGAAAATCTTTCGAGAAAATTCAAGTTTCATTAAAATCTGACAAGAATAACGGGTACTTCACATGAAAACCTATGTACATTTGTGATAATATCTCGCTGAATTCTTCTTAGAAAGAGAAATGTTTCAGACAAAAGTTGTAGAGAAAATAAAAAAACACACTTTTATGTTCAGTAACTTTTTCTCGGAAATCGTGCCGTTTATGAGATAATGTAGAAAAATATGGTATAGCCAGACAGGCCACAGATGGCAATATAATGCAGCCCACGCGCTTTGCATGCTGGATAACTAAGGCTACAGATACACACTTAGAATATGTAATACTTAATGCCTTGCGACAACAATGGTTACGCGAACTCGCCACAACGTTACGTGATACGTACATTGCCCGTCTTGCTCTTTTCCCACCTTACATGGCCGTCGCCACGCAGCTACATTGTTTGTACAGTTTCAGAATGTAGTAAGTTCGTGCAACAGAGAGTCTGAACTGTAAAACTGCTTATAAGAAAATAACAATTTTGTATGAGTAAATACAGAAACAAGGCCTTCAAGAAGGTTCCTTAACCCTTTAAAGATGGAACGTATCTGTTTTATTTAAGGACTCAGTGCGCACCGCGCAGTAAACACTCTCCACTTCGGTTATAAAAACCAGTCTCTTAACGTTTTATAAGGCAAAAGTTGCTGTTTGTTCTGAGATCCGTACAAAACACATAAACGCAATGTGGGCACCACGTAGAATTTTTAAACGTTCAACCAGGTAGTACGTAAAGTTACCGCTAGGTTTTAAAAGGTTACAATAAAATTGGCGTGCCAGTTTCCATCTATTGCATGTTTGGCAGCGAAAGAACATAATGCTTTGAAATCTTCAATAGGTTTGCAAGAAATGCGTTGAACGTCCTTGTTGTAAATGCAAAGAACCTTACACAGACTGCACTGTGTTCTAACTAGCATTTCTGTCTGGTTTTCTGCAGTTACATTTCGATTCAAAAGTGTTTCATTGTCTGAATCGGGGAAGATATGCGCAGTTGTGTCCCCTGGAAGCACGCGGCCCAGCCCGGCTGTGGTATGTGATCGTTCTGCCACTTGTAGTCGCGTTCCTCACAGAGCGAGCAATTACATTAAAGAGACGAGGTCAGCCGGTCGACCTCGAGCCTGTATGGCCCGAGACCCACAACAATTGTTACTGTATGGTGCCCAAACACGTCAACGCTTGATAATTCTGAATGCACCATCTCAGACAAAACCGACCCCAGCGGCCGTACGGTCTACGGCGTGGGTCTGCGGCCGCTCGATTGCTGAGATTGTGGGTTCGAATCCCGCCAGAGGTATGGATGTCTGTCTCTTGTGAGTGTTGTGTGTTGTCAGGCAGAGGTCTTTGCGACGGGCTGATCACTCGTCCAGAGGAGTACTACCGAGTGTGGTGTGTCTGAGTGTGATCGTAAAGCCTCGATAATGAGGAGGCCCTGGCCCCACTGGGGGCTGTTGCACCATGAGAAAAAAAATCAGACAAATTGCTGAGTAGGTGGATCTGTCCTCCACTCTCACCTTAATTGCTGATGATGCCGGTTCTAACCGTAAGAAGGCAAAAGATAGATGTGTCCCTATGCTTAATTACGATTTAACCCTTTAAAGACGAAGCGTATCTGTTTTATATAAGGACTCAGTGCGTGCCGCGCTGTAAACACTCCCCACTTCGGTTATAAAAACCAGTCTCTTAGTGTTTTATAAGGCAAAAGTTGCTGTTTGTTCTGAGATCCGTACAAAACACATAAACGCAATGTGGGCACCACGTAGAATTTTTTAACCCTTTAAAGACTAAGCGTATCTGTTTTATATAAAGGACTCAGTGCGTACCGCGCTGTAAACACTCTCCACTTCGGTTATAAAAACCAGTCTCTTAATGTTTTATAAGGCAAAAGTTGCTGTTTGTTCTGAGATCCACACAAAACACATAAACGCATTGTGGGCACCACGTAGAATTTTTTAATGTTAAACCTGGTGGTACGTAAAGTTACCGCTAGGCTTTAAAAGGTTAAATGAGTTTGTACTTGACTGATATTTTGCACATTGTCCATCATACCAGTCTCTTTTCAAAACAAGACGTTTCGGAAACTGGTGCGGTCTCCTTCATAGGCGCAGGATAATACGCACAGCGCTACTTCAGCGGGCCTCTAGGCTGAGACATTTCCGTACCGCACGCTCAATATACGGTGATAACTAACTAACTGTCTAACCGACTGACTGACTAACTAACTAACTAAGTAACTTACTAACTAATTGACTAACTGGCTAATTCCTTGACAAGCTAACAGGTCCTCAGCTAGTCAAGCAATTCCCCACATTTTTTGGAACCCGGAGGTTCATTACCGCATTCACAAGAGCCCGCCACCTGTCCCTATCCTGAGCCGTTATGAAACCACACCAAGCCCCGATCCTGTGTCTGGAAAACTCATTTTAATATTATCCTAACATGTCGGTTTCAAACTGGTCGCTTTCCTTTATACCTTCCCACCAAAACCCTGTATGCGCCTCTGCTCTCTCCCACGCGTGCCACATGCCCCGCCCATCTCATTCTTCTTGATTTTATCACCCGAATACTATTTGGTGAGGAGTAGCAGAGGTCATGAAGTTCCTCATTATGCAGTCTTCTCCAGTCTCCTGTTACTGGGTCCCTGTTAGGCTTCCCTGTCCATTTGTCATTGCTTACGTCGTGCCAGAGACACTGTCCAAGTTCGAGGCTTTTTTGAACAGTTCTTAAGACGTTAAATTTGTACGGTGAAGAGTTGTTAGCTTTTCGCCTAACCTCCAAGCTGGATGAACACCCCTTCTCGGCTTTTCGCCTAACCTCCAAGCTGGATGAACATCCCTTCTCGGCTTTTCGCCTAGCCTCCAAGCTGGATGAACACCCCTTCTCGGCTTTCCGCTACTGCTTGTTTAATACATTTGCAACTTCCCCCTGCGTCTGAAGACCGCCTTTTCTATCCGGGTCCTGAGGACGCGGCACACCGCGGTGGCAGGGACCGACTTATCAAGGCACCGGAGTTGGTTTCAGTGCTTTATTCTGTCACTCCAAAAGGGGAATTGCCGAAGTGCTGTGATTTGAAAATTCCAGGGCTCTGGGAAGTACCCAGAATACCGTATTATTTTAAAGTGCATCATCCCGTTGTGTTGTTTATAATACAAATCAAGAGGAAGTCAGTCCGAACACAACTAAATTCTGTTTATTATACGGAACTAAATGTTTCGACCTATTTCAGGTCATCCTCAGGATCACAGTTTGTGTTTAAAACATACTGAGGCAGGAGCATAAACCTGTAAAATGCGATTAAAACTATTGAAACGTTACAGCCCCAGTCACAATTGTAACTGGGGCTGTAACCTCAATAATTTTAATGTTTTAGTAGTTTTAATCCCATTTTACGGGTTTATAATACTTCCTCAGTATGTTTTAAAGACATATTGTGAACCTGAGGATGACCTGAAATAGGTCGAAACATGTAGTACTGTATGATAGATATAATATCGTTGTGTTTGAACGGACTTCTACATGATTTCTGTTACCCTATTATTTCTACCTACACCAATGTCAGAAAATTTCAGACTTTGTTAACCCTTTAAAGACGAAGCGTATCTGTTTTATATAAGGACTCAGATCGTACCGCGCTGTAAACACTCTCCACTTCGGTTATAAAAACCAGTCTCTTAATGTTTTATAAGGCAAAAGTTGCTGTTTGTTCTGAGATCCGTACAAAACACATAAACACAATGTGGGCACCACTTAGAATTTTTTAATATTAAATTGGCCGGTATGTAAAGTTACCGCTGGGCTTTAAAAGGTTAAAATAAGTTGACTTAAATTTTGGAAATAGTGGAGGAATTTGAGCCACTGTATCATCTGGTAAGTGGCCTGATTGTGAAGCTGATCACTCATCTCCATCTATACTGAGGACACGGAAATGAGCCGCATGGTTCGACCCACTGAACTGTTTCGTCGGCCTGCTGCGCGTCACCCACCAGCATACTCCCCTACTTTCCCCTTCGTTCGTCTGAGCTAGAAGCGACAACCAGCGAAGTGGGCTAACCACTCGTTACAGTCCGCAACTGACGAAACAATGCTTGAACTACGTTCCCACAGTAAAAATATCGTGGCCTTTCAGCGATAAGCTGATTTGAGCTGAAGTACATATTTTATTTGATTCTACAATCAGACCCAACAGTCGTTCAACACACGTTTTACTGGCAACTAGTTTCGGCTCATAAAATAGCCATCTTCAGACCATAACAACAACTGTAAGCTGGAAACCCCGTATGTTGCGGGTAGGAAATCTGCCCCTTTACATCAGTGAATACATTGCAAATGTGTACAAGAATTATAAATACTAAACTAGTTGCCAATAAAACGTGTGCTGAACGAGTTGCTGCGTCTGATTGTAGAATCAAATAAAGTAGAGTCGAACTCGGTTATAACGTTATGAAGGGGACTGAAAATTTTGTGTCGTTATAAACGAGTGTTGTTATAACCGAGGAGTTTAATGTTATGGTTAACAGTGAGGAGTTAATTGGTACCACAGAATATCCGACGTTATAGACGAGGTGTCGCATTAACGGATGTCGTTATAACCGGGTTCGTCTGTATATACGTATGATCAATACGCCAACGGGAATGTCTTATATTAAAATTAATTTCAGCTCGCTGATTTGGACCTGAAGAAGCTGAGGGAGAACACATCAGTAGTCAAGAATCGGGATGCAACCATCCACGGGACTTCTTTCCGTGGTTTTAGTGCAGGATCGAGTGTAGCTTTACCTCCATAGGAAAGCCACTGTTTCTATGTAGTAAAACAAGAACGTTCTTATATGCTGCGTTTCAGCAAACAGGCTACATGTTTTGGCACTGCAGCACCACTTTCAGCACACATTATAACAATGCAGGACTGCATGTGTGTGTTTTAGTTCTTACATTTTCTATCTGGCCGATCCCAGTGGCCGCGCGGTCTAAGGCGTAGGTCTGCGGCCGAGCGCTTGCTGGGATCGTGGGTTCGAATCCCACCGGACGCATGGATTTTTTTTCTCTTTTGAGTGTTTGTGTTGTCAGGTAGAGGTCTCTGCGAGGGGCCGATCCCTCGTCCAGAGGAGTCTTACCTACTGTGGTGTGTGTCTGAGTGTGATCAAGTGAAAATAAACAACCTCGACACCTACTGTGGGTAGGTAGAAGGGGGAAGGGCTGCGAAACGAAATATTTTGCATTTGGATTTTTAGTCGGATCATTCCAACAACAAAACAGGGCACGTAATTAACTTTCTGTCACATAATTACATAAATGATACGAGATAAAAGTAAAATGAGGTAATAAAATAAAATTTGAAAACAATTACCCCCGTACCTCAGTGTTAATGGCGTATGCGTTCCGTAGAATCTTGGTCACCTCGCGTTTCGTCTACAGCAGATGAAATTGTACATTGCCATGATCCGGTCACAGGAGTTACATTTCGATTTTGTCTACTCAAATTCCCTGTAATAATAATAATAATAATAATAATAATAATAATAATAATAATAATANATAATAATAATAATAATAATAATAATAATAATAATAATAATAATAATAATAATAATAAATTTCTTACAATTAAAAGCCTCAAAACTGCCAGAAAACTTGCCGGTGGAGTGCTTTGGGTAGGCTTGTTTTGTGGCGAGTGAATCAGCTTCTCCTCTCTGCACTGACATTTCGCTCTGCTAATCTTAAGGTCACCGAAGTGATCGGAAGAGTCAAAACCCAAAATTATATGAGTGCCGAAAACAGGGGTCTGAATTAAGGGGTCCGCGGGCTGCTTTCGGCCAGCCACTTTTTGATACAGCCCTAAACCTAATTTTATTCTAACTACAGAATGTGGCCCGATACACCGCAGAGAATTTCTGTGTTTGAAGTATTAAAAAAATGTTTTTGGTCATGAGCCATTCCCCTGGAAGGCAACGTTAGGAAAGAGACCAAAATTAAAAGTAAACATTTACAATGTTCAGTCGAACCCAGTTATAACGTCAAGAAAGGGACTGGATAAATTTGTGTTGTTATAAACGAGTATTGTTTTAACCGAAGAGTATAAGGTTATGGCTAAAAGTGAAGAACTAATTCGTACCAGAGAATACACTACGTTATAGACGAGATGTCGTACAAAGCGATGTCGTTATAACCGGGTTTGACTGTATTTCAGTCTTCTAGCCGCGAGATTAAAGAACGAGTAGCCCTATACCACTGGCCCCCCTGTGGGATTTCATTGCCTCTTTTAGGGTAAATTTTACCTTTTACCTTTACCTTAAATATTCTTATTAAAACTATTATACTTTCTTATAGATGTCTTTCGCTGTATTTAAAAACTATTCGCTGGCCTGCTTCAGTTCTGAATTTTGACACCAGTGGACGTGAAGGCCAAAGGCATATAGAGCCAGTATGCAGTTACGCAATGGCCTGGAATCCTAAGTTCCTCTCATTTGAATCCAAATATTTTCCTTACATTTTCTTGGTCAAATATTTCTTCCTTCCAGATAAGAGAGAATGTTTGACAAACGAACAGCCGAAGGTCGTTAAATCACGAAACGATACTTAACGTTAGAAACCTGAAAGAGTGGCAACCAGTGCGTCATGTTGCATCAGGCTGCAAGAACTCAACTGGTTCGTCTGGTGACAGTAGATGCCAAAAGCTAGTGTAAGCATATCAAATGATACGCATTCTTTACAGAATGTCGCAATGGATTGGCCGTCACCCTTGCATTCTATTCGAAAGATCCCTGGAATGATATTTGTTTCGGAGTTTAGACGTTATAGCGTCATATATACGGGTAAAGCAAACCCTTAGGGTTTCAGGAAGTTGAGATTCCCAGAATTTCCAGAAAATCGGTACATGAAGGTGGTAAGGTTGTCAGCTCTACGCACCGGCCGCCTTTACCCCCAGGAAATATACCTGGTACTCATTTCTGTTAGAGGCTGAGTCGATAGTGCGGCCGGAAAGCTTATGTCAATGAAAAAATGACACCATCGGGAATCGAACCCGCGACCTTCCAGTTTGTAGCGCAGTGCCTCAACCAACTACGCCACCGGGTGGCGTAGTTGGTTCAGGAGTTGGAGTAGTATATAATTAATAGAAAGGAATTGGGAGGAACTGTCGTAGCCTAACGAAGATGTATCCCGTCCTTTGCCTGGAAGGACTGGAGAAAACCACTAGCAAGATTGGGTGACGTGGTCGAGATTGGAACCAGAGAAACCTTCTGCAGTCCCTGCAGCTAGCATTTGCTACAGTTTCTTCTTTTCTAACCCTTTCCATTGCATCTACTCCTCTAGAGCAGAAGACTTATACTGAAGTAGCGAGCAGTCCGCACGTAGTTTTGGACAGTAACCAGGATAAATCTTTGTTTAAAACTAAACACACTTTTAAGAATATTTTATACCGTTAATAAAGAACTAAATGTGTTACAGTTACTGTATATTGAGTTTCAGTATTTACTACACTGTTTTTGCTTTGCTGACGCACGTTTTACATTACCATCCAGGGTCAGCAAACACCTTTGACCCGTTATAGCCCGTAACGGAAAATACTTTTATTTGTATAAATTAAAAAGAAAAGTACTTAGACACTGAACCGGGCCGCATTCTAGAACTGCAGTATGAAGGAGCAGACGTAGTATTCCATATATTCTTTTTAACCACGGCCGTAAATGGACGTCAATATTTGGGGGTCACACCTCGGCCGCTTTACCTGTGGGCAAACAGCCCCGCACCAACTTAACCCTTTAAAGACAAAGCGTATCTGTTTTATATAAGGACTCAGTGCTTACCGCGCTGTAAACACTCCACTTCGGTTATAAAAACCAATCTCTTAATGTTTTATAAGGCAAAAGTTGCTGTTTGTTCTGAGATCCGTACAAACACATAAACACAATGTGGGCACCACGTAGAATTTTTTAATGTTAAACCTGGTGGTACGTAAAGTTACCGCTAGGCTTTAAAAGGTTAAAGACGAAGCGTATCTGTTTTATATAAGGACTCAGTGCGTACCGCGCTGTAAACACTCTCCACTTCGGTTATAAAAACCAGTCTCTTAATGTTTTATAAGGCAAAAGTTGCTGTTTGTTCTGAGATCCGTACAAAACACATAAACGCAATGTGGGCACCACGTAGAATTTTTTAATGTTAAACTTGGTGGTACGTAAAGTTACCGCTAGGCTTTAAAAGGTTAACAGGTGATTGTGTGGGCCTCAGAGCTCCGTCATACAATCTGTAGTCTAGCCACTGTACCAGCTGAGCTATCCTGACTGTTCGACATAATACAAGAGTCGGCAAATTGTCGTTCGCTTATGACACAGAAAAATCCTTTACCCAAGTGAAGGTATGGGGATTGTAGTCTTTGGGATGATGACACCATAAATTTTTGTAGGTGGATACCGACGTTTAGGAGAAACACGCTGCTTCCATCTTCATGGTTGAAAGATCGTAGGTAGCTTGTTCTAATTGTCAGTGCACACGCACAGGACTATACGGTGTAGTCAGTCATGAAGTTACGTCGTTTCTGACAGCCCAGATTGAAATAGTGTCTTTATACAATTTCATATCGATGCATACAAGAAACGGGTACAAACGCTGTAGAAAGAAAATGTGTCAGTAATGCCGGCCTTATGAAAGTTACATTCAGGGGTATTTTAGCTTTCTCGGAAAACATACCACGAATAACGTACTAGGTTTTCACGGTGGTGCTGTTTGTGTTGGAAAGTCGCGTAGTTTAGTATAAAATTCCTGACAATTCAAAAGATCCTAAATCTTATTAGGTTCCTCCGAAATGCCGACAAATTTCTAGCAGACAACACGGCGCCACATCCCATAAAACGGTATTGTAGTAGTACATACGGTCCACGACGTCCAGTTTTGACCAAATTTGACTTAGTGTCTTGTAGACTGATTGTGAATGGGTTTTAAAGATGTGGAGAGGAGTTACCGTTGCTTATTTGCGTGGGCGGACTGAAGAAAATCACGAAACATGTCATCTAGAACAGCCGTCTTACAAGCCCCAGTGACCTGACGTCAAAGACTAACAGCGATGCTAGTCATTACACTTTGACGTTCTGTGTAAATTTCCTAAAAACTATGCGGCAGTTCACACACACACACACAACTACAATGCAAAGCTCCGCTTAATACATTTATTGGATTTTTTTTCAGAGTGGTCTCACGTAATTTGCCCTCATTTTTGTTACTGCAAGGGTTGCAGACTTCCATACTGCGTTTCTTTATTTTTAGCAGTCTTCATCCTGGGCGACCCGAGAGGGTAATGACACAGACATGCCCATGGCCGGTCCCAACAGTGCTTGCCTGGAGCTTGCACCCCCTCGATAATTGAGGGTGTGTCGCCACTACTGGAGTCAGTGCAACTGCAGCGTCCAGCTTTGCTTTTGGGCGGGGTTCCAGCAATTTCCGGTGCGGCTGCACCGAAACGGAGCTTCACTGACTAGCGTAGTACGTGACGTCATGGCTTGGGTTTGCCTGACGTTTTGTTGCGGTCCGAGCAGTGAGCAGTGAGAAAGCTTGTGTTTGGTAGCAGCTCCAGGTAATATGGCGAGTGAAGAGAACAACGCCGGGCTGACGGCTCAAGCGGACGCGACCCAAACGGACAGCAACAAGCAGGAGGCGGCGGAGCCCCTAATGGCCGGGCAAGGAGGTGACCAGCCGGCGACCCCAAAACCGACGGTGCACAAACAGAATTACGAAAAGGACATAATTTATCTGTACCAGTTCTCCCGTACCCCCCTGCTACCGTCCCTGTCACCCTACTGCCTCAAGGTGGAGACTTGGCTGAGGCTGGCCGGGCTCAAGTACGAGGTGAGTCTTTGTGGCCTACATTGTGGCCTTGGATGTCATTGAACCCTTATAATTGCTGCAGTCATGGTTCTGGGGATGGAATTCAAAGGGACGACCCACAGAGTCCGCGGCCCAATGGACGTGCTTTTTACTCTCCACGGTTAGATGTTCGGTTGTATTAAAGAAGATCCGAATGGATGCTGGCATGGTTTCATGTGAAATATGATAGCTAAAAGCATTTGGGTCATTATTTTGTTTAACTGTTTGTTAGCAGTGCCACCATGATATGACAATCTAAACTTACGGAAGGGTGTAATATGGGCTGGGGAGAGGGAAGGTTCCAGAAGGACTGCACACATTTGAGTCATCCAGTGATCTTCCTGTGATAAATGAGTATAATGAAATAGTTGCAGTCTTCAAGCGGATGGAATTTTAACTGTTTTGGTAAAACTGATAAAAGTTTTTCTTCTGAATGTAAAACATTAGATTTGAGTAGCATTTTGCCATGAGAGGTCAGGATTGATTGTAGGTTTGTGTAAGCCTAAATTAAGGTAATTTTTATTGCTTTTTGGTTGTTTAATTTCCTGTAGAGAGCTACACTAGTGCATATACGGAGCAGGCGTATTCAGTTTAGTAGCTCTGTCATTGCTTGTACCCAGGGAAGCATGAATTGGTATTATAGATTCACATTGTTGATTCAGTTCCAACCTTAAGACCGTTCCACAACAGAAGGAATACTGAACTTGGGGTTTGGATAGTAATTTGTTTTTGGGGGTCAGCTCTTAACTGCAAGAGGGTAGGAGTGTGGAGACCACGTCCTATGGGGCAAGGGCTTGACATTCAAAGATATGGAAAGTGAAAAGGGTATGTGTGGTGTGTCCAGTTTCTTGCACTGCTGCTGATTTTTTTGTGATTTGCACTGTAGGATCTCACCCCCATGCCCCATAGATATGTTTCAGATGATTGTACTTTGCTTGCCTTGACTTTTTTAATATTTTTGCCTCGGTTATTTTTTGACTAGTAGTTTTGCTTCACTTCTCCTGAGTGCTTAATTTGTTATTGCAGCTTGTGTCGACCTAATCTATTGTAACTGAAGTGGATAAGACTCAAAATGCCATGGTAGTAATGGACCAATTGACATTTCATTTTAGATAGTGCTTAATTTGTGTTCGTGTAGATCCTTGGATTAACCTGCTGGTTACGGCACTCATTTGTGATTATCCATTAACCTATTAACATTGACTCGAAGATGTATGTGGTTAGCCCCTTCTGTCCAGGATGTCTTCGAGGCATTTTAAAATTTGTGTTTGGATTGTGCTGGCATTTAATCTTGTCATCAACAGATTGTTCTATGCTGTATTCTTTTTTTTTAAAATGAATTTTATTTAGCAGTGTAAACCAAAATTGGTTTAAAAATGTGATAACACTGTGATAATGCCATTTGAATGCGGCTGCAGGTCCAGGCGGGGCAGCATTTAAAGAAGAGAAGACGAGGAAGGGGTTAAAGTTACAGATTAAATTCCTCTCAGAAATTATTAAATAAGTAACTGTGAAATAGAACTTAAAATTTATTTATTGAATGTTTACGAATGATGTGATTGGTTTTGATCCTTTAGGCATTTTTAAGGGCTTCACAACTACTGCAACTTTTGACATATGTTGTGGTTACTTGTTTGGTCAATAATATGGTTGTACGTGTTCAGATGTAAACATCTGTGACAAATGTTTGCAGTTAAACAGAAATAAGTGTTTCTTACTCTGATAAATCTGAAGTCATGAAGGGAAGATTTTATGATGAAAGTATTAACGGAGTTTATATGTGACTGTATGTAACGAAGCTGTTGCTTGTAGTTATAACAGCTGACATCCTGTTGTGTTTTATAACCTAATGTATCAAAAAATCATTTAGTCAACACAGCTGTCTTTTTAATATTGAATTATTGTTTGATATGTTATGTTGTGTGTGTTCATCTTTCTTATTGCCTTCTGAGATAAAATCCTAGATATGCGTGCAGTAGGAACAGCTTAGGTGAGGTCATGAACTGGACGTGCCATTTGCTGTAATAGCGCTTGTGTTCTGAAATGTGATAATGATGAATGTTGGTACCTGTTCAACAAATTACATGGTGTCTTCTGACTATGCTATGGGTTTTTACACCATATAGGATGATGAGTGTGTTCCAGTGTTTTGGAGGAATGTGTTGCCCCCCATCTTCATGGAGGCTGAATTTTTTGAGGTGGATGGTGAAGTGTCAGGGAAGGGAAACTGCATCAATTGTGTAGGAAGTTCATAACGATTTTGGCTATTCAGAGCTATGGAAAAGAAAGAGGGCATAGATCTTATTAGCAAGGGAATGGGAATTGAATTTATTTTATATATTGTCCATTCGGTGCCTTGTCAATAACCAAATCACAACACTCAGACCAACAAAGTGCATAATATGAGGGTCACAACCAACTGGGGGGTTGCCAGGCTGCAGCCCCACCCAAACCCCCAAAACCAAAATTTAAATAGCACAGATTTTGTAGATATTATGGTATCAAACGTTATATATGGTTAGCCTTCATCGAAAATCAGCCATTGAAATGGGCTGGTGACTAGTACATTAGAATTTTTAAAAATAAATTAATAAAATTAAAACAAAAAGATCGGAGACTGTGATTGAGTCAGGGAACATGTAGTTATATTCATATGTATATAAATACAATTGCAGACAGCATTGTGTTATGCTTATGGCATGATTTTTATAATGATTTTTAAAATCAAGCATATAAATTATATATAGCCTGAGGGACAGCCTGCCCCATTGAAAAATTCTGGGTGCACACCCGCACAGTACCCTTCCTTATATTTAAAGTGTTCCATGTCCGTGCACTATATTATATAAAAAACACTAATCACCAACAAATGCACAAAGAGTTTTATTATCAATCGTAACACACTCCTGCATGTTTTGACCCTGCTGGGTCATCTTCAGGGAGAAATTTTTTTTGTCATTAAACGAAGGTTGCACTTCATAGTTGAGTGAGAATGTGCTGTTGACTGTGTACTGGAGGCGTGAACTCTCTGCGGTCCCGGCCTGCAGGCCAGGACCCCCGCGGGGTCCACGCCTCCAAAAACAATGCAGTACACAGTCAACAGCACATTCTCACTCAACTACAAAGTGCAACCTTAGTGTTAATGATAACAAAAAAGTTCTCCCTGAAGATGACCCAGCAGGGTCGAAACATGTAGGAGTGTGTTATGCTTGATGATAAAACTCTCTTTGTGCATTTGTTGGTGATTAGCGTCTTCCTTAGATATTTATATTACAATATCACATTGAACATTCCTACATGTTTCCATCCCCAAGGGGTCATCACATTAGGGAATCAAATCACAGCAACACCACATAAAAAACAAACTAGCAACCTTTGCATACAGTAGAAAGGTGTAAAAAAGTTAAACAGCTAAAATGCAGGCATTTCTTTGGGGTACAGATGTATAGTATATTGCAAAGAAGTGCCTGCAATTGAACTGTTTAGCCAAGGATTTCTCTGCCGTCATGGTATGGGTCAGATGGGTGCTCGGGCTGTCAGCTGATGGAAGTTTTTAATTGATTAATAATGCATGATCACTTATTATCAGATTTAAGTGTCTAAATTGATTTAGCATTTACTGTTAATGATTAATTATTAAATTAAGCAACACAAAACTGCCATAAAATAGCCTGCACTAAGACAAATTTTAGGAATGAAATTTGGAATTTGTATTATTAGCACTCAGATATGCAGGTATGATGAGCACAGCATATATGTAGAGTGGTAGTGTCATGTATTGGGGCGTAAAATAAATTTCATATGCGTATTTATCAATTACCTGACAGAATGAAGTAACTGGTAGTAAACTGGTCCATTTATAGCACCAATTAATTACTTACGGTAGCAATAATATGTGTTGGATCGCTGTTCAGTGTTCACATACTTAGAAGAATGATGATTTTCCAGCGTTTCAGAAAATGTTACGTTTGCCGTCTTCAGTGTGAATGAGTCTGGGGGTTGTCAGACCTGGCAGTGGGTGGTGTGTACCAGGATATCCATATAAGCTGCCCAACCTTAGTAACCAAGAAGTCCCACATTTATTCACCCTGAAGAAGGCAGCATGTAACGTTTGCTTCTTGAATATGGCCAAGTCACAAAAGCAGATGATCAGCACTGGTCACCAGCTGCAAAGCAGTTAGGAGCACTGATATATGTCTGAAAGTATTGTAGCTGTGTGTTTTGAGACATCAGTCTCATGGCTGTATGTGAGGTGCACAATTTGATATTAGCGTTAAGGAGCAAAATGGTTTTACTTCCGTATAGGTCAGAGATGTTACATGTCAGATTGAACACAGGTTTACAGACAGGATAAAAGCAAGCAGTCATGGTCAGCTGTACAGGTGTACCAGGGCGGGACCACAGAATAGAACATTTTGAAGAATAGCCAATACTTGCAGGGTGGGTCTTCGTGTCAGTTCCCACGGCCACCTAACTTTGGTGATCACGGTCAGTTTTTTAAGCTGTGATCTACGGAGCCTAGCAGTGCAGGGCCAGAAATTGGTAGTGTTTTGGGGTTTGGTTAGTAAGGATGTTCCCCGAACTTACACGTTTCTGCCCAGATGGTGGCCTGTATGGCTTTGCACTGTACGTGTTTAAAATGTCCCCACATTTAACCACTGCAAGGTTCATAAACCAAAATAAAGACCACCATCTGATTAGGAGCCCCTGTGGAAATGTGCAAACTTTTATGTGTTTTTGATGTGAACAAATTTTGCATTTGTTTGGTTTCACATGGCTGGGTTTTAATTTGTTTTATTGAAGATGAGAAAATAATGAAAATATTTTTCTAAAATAAAAAAGTAGGATTTTCAAATGGCCAAAATAAATGGTACTTTTTCAGTGACAGTTAAGTTAGTGAAACCAAAGCAGTATCTAAAGCTCGAATTACAAGTATGTTGCCATTCTGTAGACTGCAACTGTCACTTAAATTCAAGGTTAGTGTTTGTAGATGCAGTTATGATAGTGGCAACTCGGTTCCCATGCAGGTTCATAAACTAATTCCCACAGCCATGCATTCTTGTGCTCAAGGCATTTTGTACTCTTGCAAGTATATCGGATAGTGGAGTGGGGATTAAAGAATCACGAGAAGACCGATATAAGTTTGCTTTACCTCATAGCAAACTGCTTCTCTGTGTGTCCTGTGTTGTCTTGGCGATCTCTTGGATTAGAGATATGTGTCCATTTTAAAGACTAAATATGATCAAACTAAGTTATAATGACAGGTTAGGGGGCCGCGGTGGCGCAGTTGGTTGAGGCACTGCGCTGCAAACCGGCAGATCGCGGGTTCGATTTCGATGGTGTCAATTGGCATAATGTCATTGGCATAATGCTGTCGGTCGCACTATGTCCCTGGGGTCGACTCAGCCTCTAACAGAAATGAGTACCCAGGAATATTTCCTGGGGGGTAAACGCGGCCGGTGCGTATGGCTGACAACCTTACCACCACCATGTGCCGATTGTCTAGAAATCTGGGAGCCTCGACCTCCTGGAATCCTCTCCTGCAGTCAGATATTCTGTGGTACCAATTAATTCCTCACTGTTAACCATAACATTATACTCCTCGGTTATAACAACACTCGTTTATAACGACACAAAATATTCAGTCATTTTCGTGACGTTATAACGGAGCTCGACTGTATGTACTTTGAAATAGGGTGAGACAGCTGCCTTGAAGTTGTAACTGCCAATTATGTGATGTTGTTAATTGGTGGGTGTGGACTCTAGTGTACCAGTGAGAAGGAGTGTGGTTAACATTTTATCCATAAAAGTTGGTGGAAAGTACCCTCTGCTATTAGGTCAGGCCAGTCCCTGTTTGAAGTACGTTAATGTACATGTTCATGGAAATGGCTTAGTAGGTTCCATTATTGTCTAATGGGATTTTAGCCCGTTTCTGGTGTTGTAAGCTCAGGTTTAGGCCAAAACATGAAGCTGACGTTTCAGTTTTATCTGATGTCGAGATTTAGAATGCATGGATCTTTATCACCACCACCCCCCCACCACCACTACATGTGTATATCGGTCTTCATGTAAAGTACCCGTTATTCTTGTCAGATTTTAATGACATTGGAATTTTCTTCACAGATTTTCGAAGTGCTCATATCAAATTTCATGAAAATCCATCCAGTGGGAGTCGAGTTGTTCCATGCGACAGACAGACGCACATGAAGCTAATAGTCGCTTTTCGCAATATTGCGACTGCGCCTAAAAATGCATTATTCAGTTTTCTGCAGGACAGCGTGAGTGGTGTGTGGGGGCCATTTTTAGTTGTGCCTCTTTTTGTGAGATTTGAGGTTTTCAGAGCTGTGACTCTGAAGGCTGCTCTTTTCTGTGTGCGACGCCGTGTGGTTTGGTAGGAGTGTATTGGCATTTCAGAGGAACCTGCTGCCACTGTAATCCGTGTACAAGTGAATGAGGCAGTTGCCCTGATGGTGCAGGCAGTGAGGTTCTCTAGAACATCAGTTCACTTCCAGCAGCCTATATGGCGACATCCCACTGCCTGCCTTTTTTAAACTATTTCTCTCTGTCAGGTAGGCCTGCACGGTAGGACTTTTTTACGGGCGTTCCCAAAAATTTCGAAAAACGACTACTAGCCCCGCCGTGTCTGTCCTTCGCTCACATGGAGCAACTGAGCTCCAAATAAAAGGATTTTTATGAAATTTTAATTTTTGAATATTTTTTGGAAATCTGTCGAGAGAATTCAAGTTACATGAAGACCTATGCACGTGTCTCGCTGAATTCTTCGTAGAACGAGAAATGTTTCAGACAAAATTTGTAGAGAAAATCAAAACACACATTTTGTGTTCAACAATTTTTTTTTTCGAAAATCGTGCCGTTTTTCAGATAGTGTGGAAAAATATGGTACAGCCAGACAGGCCACAGATGGCAATATAATACGGCGCATGCGCTTTGCATGCCGGATAACTAAGGCTAGAGACACACACTCACAATATGTAATACTTACTGCTTTTCTACGGTGACAGTGGTTACGCGAACGCGCCTCAGTGTTACGGTATACGTACATTGCGTGTCTTGATTAATATTGAAATACACAGGATTGCAGACGGTAGTGACATAGTACTTTGTAATTTGAACAAAGAGGCAAATCAATGGTAATAAGGCAATGCACATTTTTAGATAGTATTTATAACAAAGTGTCATATTTATTACGTAAATGGGGTACTTGCTAACCTTATAAACAAGTTTTGTCAGAATGACCAACATCACGCAAAGATAACACATATCATACTTCACCAAAATTTTATTAACCTTTTAAAGCCTAGCGGTAACTTTACGCACCACCAGGTTTAACATTAAAAAATTCTACGTGGTGCCCACATTGCGTTTATGTGTTTTGTACGGATCTCAGAACAAACAGCAACTTTTGCCTTATAAAACATTAAGAGACTGGTTTTTATAACCGAAGTGGAGAGTGTTTACAGCGCTGTACGCACTGAGTCCTTATATAAAACGGATACGCTTAGTCTTTAAAGGGTTAAAGTGGATTTTTACCGTGGTTGATTGCAGCTGAAAATTTCAAAAGTGTCAGGTTAATTTTGACGAAAATCTGTCTTATCAAATTTTAAAGGAATGTAGGTGGCGGTTTAGGCAAGACGCACTGACATGAATGTAATTAACGCCCAGTGATTGCTTATTAATCTGAGGGATATATTTAGTTTCTTAGGCAGAAGCGTAATTTGTAATGCAGTCCCGTAATAAAAACGCGGTCTGAGATGTTGATTTCAATGTACACTGCTCCCTGTATACTCTTTCATAGATTCACTGTCAGATACGTTGATGGCGTGATGAACATTTCCTTCCCCAGTTTGCCAACTCATCATCTTTCAGACCAAAAAACAAACATCTCATTGTGTTTTTGTGGCAGTGTCCGCTGTATGTCAGACAGCTGTCTCGCATTTGTGCACTGCTAACATTTGTGTGGAATTCTTCGTTTGGCGTTACTGGAGAGTATATGTGCGTGGTTGTGCGCGTCGCAGTAGCCGCGAAGACCGCACAGTGTTTCACTGGTATTCGCTGAAGATCTTCCGCGCCAGAGTTCTGATGACCGATTATCGCCCATTCTTGGATGGAGTCCACATTTTAAATGAACTCCCACGCATGGCACCAGTAGCAGAGTCAACAAATTATTATCATCACTTGAGACACTTTTTGGGTTGTAACTTTGTGTGTGCGTGCGTGCGTGCGTGTGCGCGCGCGCGCGTGTGTGTGTGTGTGGTATCTAAACCATTTGTAATAACTCGCGATGACGCCAGTAATTTGGCCTGAATATCCCGGTTACTCCTTAGCACTCCTACATCATAACATGGGACGGAGATTGTGGGCTGGCTGTCGTGACTTGATTTTTCCAACTGCTGTTCAAATTGTGGGACTGTACCCTGAAAACGGTCTATAACTGTGAGAACTGCCCTTTTCTGAGATATTACGCAGAGTCGAGTGATAATAATTTACCGACGTTTTCGGGACACCGTATCCGTCCCATCATCAAGGGTCAAGAAGTCTTTTTTTCTTGTGTTCTTGGACTTTTTGACCTTGGAAGATGGGACCGATACGTTGTCCCGAAACGTCGGTAAAGGATTATCATTCGGCGCTGTGTAATATCCCAGAAGAGTGCAGATGTCATCAACATGGCGGCAGAAACTTGAAATCACTGTCCGTATTTCTTCTTGAATGTTCTAAGTGGTAATTCACGGTCATCCCGCCGTTGGAGTAGAAAACGTTCGTAATATAACCCCAAAATGTGGCGTGTAGTGAGCGAAAACCGAATTTTCGGATGGACATGCTGCCTCAAACTTCGCGGACAGTATTCGATCCTCAAGAAGGAGGGACGGAGGCATTGTGTTCCTCCAGGATGTCCAACAATCTGAAAGACGTGATGTGATAATCTAGAAAAGCCACAATCTGTGCCATCACCCGGGGGCTTAAAGACGAAGCGTATCTGTTTTATATAAGGACTCAGGTCGTACCGCGCTGTAAACACTCTCCACTTCGGTTATAAAAACCAGTCTCTTAATGTTTTATAAGGCAAAAGTTGCTGTTTGTTCTGAGATCCGTACAAAACACATAAACGCAATGTGGGCACCACGTAGAATTTTTTAATGTTAAACCGGGTAGTATGTAAAGTTACCGCTAGGCTTTAAAAGGTTAAAGACGAAGCGTATCTGTTTTATATAAGGACTCAGGTCGTACCGCGCTGTAAACACGCTCCACTTCGGTTATAAAAACCAATCTCTTAATGTTTTATAAGGCAAAAGTTGCTGTTTGTTCTGAGATCCGTACAAAACACATAAACGCAATGTGGGCACCACGTAGAATTTTTTAATGTTAAACCGGGTAGTACGTAAAGTTACCGCTAGGCTTTAAAAGGTTAAACCAGACAGTAGCTACAGATGGACTTGACCCTCTGCTTAACTAAGCAGCATGCCTTGAAGTCACATGGGCGATTGAAGGTGTGGCTACGTGCATTGTTAACCTCAGAACTTCGGTGGAAGTGATCAGCTTCATGCTCCGGCCGCTTTATCCCCGGGACACAGACCCGGTACCAGTTAGATGGGAGACGAGGTGGGTCACAAAAATTATCAGGTCGCTGTGGGGAGGGTGGAAATCTCTTGCCCCGTCCCATAATCTCTGACATCTCGGTGGCGTGTGGCCACTGTACGGAATGATTTGTAGCGGGTCATCAACCGAAGAATTGTGCAGCTGTTCAGTCTAAGCATTTAAACTGTTGCCCGTGTATTACTCCATACATAATTAAATATCCGAATGTACTCAATCTGCATTTTTATGTGCGTTTCGCAAAATTGCGACAAGCGACTTAGCGTCGTCATGTCTGTCTGTCTGTCTGTCTGTGTGTCTGTCTGTCTGTCTGTCTGTCTGTGTGTCTGGCTGTCCTTCAGCCTATCTGATTGCATGGAAAAACTGGGCCCCCACTGGGCGCATTTTCATGAAATCTTATATTTGAGTATTTTCTAGAAAATATTTCGACAAAATGCAAGTTTCATTAAAATCTGACAAGAATGACGGGTACTTAACATGAAGATACATGCACATTTATGATAATATCTCGCTGAATTCTTCTTAGAATGAGAAATGTTTCAGACAAAAGCTGTAGATAAAATCAAAACACACATTTTATGTTCAATAACTTTTTTCCGAATGTCGTGCCGTTTATGAGATAATGTGGAAAAATATGGTACAGCCAGACAGGCCACAGATGAGAATATAACACGGCGCATGCGCTTTGCATGCTGGATAACTAAGGCTAGAGACACGCACTCAGAATATGTAATACTTATTGCTTTTCCAGGGCAGCAGTGGTTACGCGAACGCGCCCCAGTATCACGTTATACGCACCTTGCACGTATTGTTTAAATTTCATGAAAACACATTTAGATAGTGCCGGTGATGCTGGGGCCACAGACGAACACGATGTCCACATAAGACGGCCAGCCAGCTTTGCGTAAAGGACACCCGATATTTACTAGCGCTTCTGGCTTATATTCGGGGCGGGGGCACGGGCCATCCGCGCTGAAGGCTACGTGACGTCCTCCTCACCAGCGAGATATCGGAACAGTACCGGTTGTTTTTCGCATCTGAAAATGAAGAGGCTGGTTTAACTACTGGAGCGTGAGGTCGCTTGCAGTGCTAACGTGTGTGCTGTTGATTTGAATATTGAATCCTTGCATATTTATAGGCGCCTGGGATATCTGAGGAGACATAAGTTAAGGCAGACTTCATCCCAGTAGAAATTTCAATCGGGCTAATTTTTGAGTAATCTGTGGAGTGGGCGCTTTCATAAAGACGAAATAAAGACGAACTTAATGACCTGTACTCATCACCAAATATTATTCGGCTAATCAAATCGAGAAGACTGAGATGGGCGGGGCATGTGGCACGTATGGGGGAGGAAAGAGGTGCATACCGGATTTTGGTGGGGAGACCCGAGGGAAGGCGACCACTTGGGAGAACCAGACGTAGATGGGAGGATAATATTAAGATGGATCTTCGGGAAGTGGGATGGGGGGCATGAAGTGGATTGAGCTGGCTCAGGATAGGGACAGGTGGCGGGCTGTTGTGAATGCGGTAATGAACCTCCGGGTTCCATAAAATGCGGGGAATTTTTTGACTAGCTGAGAAACTGTTAGCTTCTCAAGAAGGCCTCTGCTCCATGGAGTTAGTTAGTTAGTTAGTTAGTTAGTTAGTTAGTTAGTTAGTTAGTTAGACGCTTTCATATGGAGCTGTACGACAAACACGAAGGACAGTCGGTGCGGCTGCAAACGAAATACTGCGCGTTTGAATTGTCTGGATAAGAGTCGTAATCAGACAATGAAACTCGTGGTGGTGCTCAGAGATAGGGAGATGGATACTGCTTTCAGCAAGCTGCTGAGTTTATGCGTTCCAGTGTAACTTGGCGCCAAATAAATCCGCCGGGACGCAGAACTCGATAATTGAACAGTCGCGCCACTGTTGCGCCACTCTCAGTTGCGCCACTGTAGCAGCTATGGCCGTTGTGCTGTAGTACTGGGCAGTGCAGAAACGCTTGACAGGTCCTGTTACCATGTTGCATGCAGACATGGCGGCGCTGCTCCTAGCGTCTGCGCTGTGCCTGTCACCGTCTATAACAAGTCGTTTCCAACTTCAGTACTAAGGAAGTACCGCATATAAAACTTCTGAATCACGTTACCGATAGACCACGTGGCAGGCGTGGAGGCTGTAACCTGCTGTTTCCACAAACAGCAACATCCTCCGCTCGAAAAGAGAAATTCTTATGTGTGAATGATCTTTGTGTCTTGACGTGCAGTATTCGAGAATAGGGTGCTGAGGAGGATATTTGGGCCTAAGAGGGACGAGGTAACAGGAGCGTGGAGAAGACTACATAACGAGGAACTTAATAATCTGTACTCATCACCAAATATTATTCGGGTGATGAAATCGAGAAGAATGAGATGGGCGGGGCATGTGGCACGTATAGGGCAAGAGACAGGTGCATACAAGATTTTGGTGGGGAGACCTGAGGGAAGGCGACCACTTGGGAGACTCAGGCGTAGATGGGAGGATAATATTAAAATTGATCTTCAAGAAGTGAGGTGGGGGCGTGGACTGGATTGAGCTGGCTCAGGATAGGAACAGGTGACGGGCTGTTGTGAATGCGGTAATGAATCTTGGGGTTCCATAAAATGCGGGGCATTTCTTGGCAAGGTCAGGAACTGTTAGCTTCTCAAGAAGGACTCCACTCCATGTAGCTAGTAAGTTAGTTTTGATGTGCAGCCGGTAGCTGTGTCACTGTACGACACTCAGCCTGTCACGTTCTGTGAAGTATACCGCGGCAAATTTATCCAGCTGAGCTTCTGACAATTACTTCAATATCGCATATCTGTCAGTGCGTATTATCCATACTGTTTGTAGTGTGTACCTTTTTAGCGTCGGTTTATCGTGCCATTTCAATGAATATGAAATTCGATGAGGTGGGGATTTCTTCTCCTCCTCCTCCGTCTCCTTCTCCTCCTCCTACTTCTCCTCCTCCTTCTCATCTTCCTTCTCCTCCTCCTACTTCTCCTCTTCCTCCTTCTCCTCCTCCTTCTTCTTCTACTCCTTCTCCACCTCCTTCTCCTCCTCCTCCTTCTCCACCTCCTTCTCCTCCTCCTCTCCTTCCTCCTCCTCCTCCTCCTTCTTCTTCTTCTTCTTCTTCTTCTGACACAACAACCCGTTGCGTGTTTTGGCCTCCTGCACCAGTTTATACCAGGCTTTTCTGTCTGTAACGACACGTGTCCAGTTCTTCGCTTTTAATTTCTTTAAATCATTTAGCACTTCATCTCTCCATCTGTTTTTTGGACGTCCTTTAGGACTCATTCCTATGGGATTCCGTTCTGTGATCTTCCTCACTGTTTTTGTTTTTTCCATCCTGTTAAGATATCCCCACCATTTTATGCTCTGTTCTCTTATGTATTTAACTATATCTTCGGCTTTCGTTAATTTCTCCAATTCCTCATCATTATTCTGCCTATTCTTCAGTTTGAACTGACCATATGTCCCTCTTAATATGTGGATGTGGGGATGCAAACGTAAATACTTGAGATTCTCACTGCAGTCATTATGAATACTGCTGTCACGTGAGATGTAACGCCATCGTAGCTCGGCAGCTCTGTAGCCACGTGTCAGGTGTTAGTTGGAAATGGGCGAAAAAAGGGAACTGCTTGTTTGTCGTGGTTCTGGGGTGTCGTGTGCCATCATAAAAGGACATTCTGTGACGCTGACTGCTACTGCCGCCGCCACCACTACCACCACCACCGCCGCCGCCGCCGCCGCTGCTGCTGCTGCTGCTGCTGCTACTACTACTACTACTACTACTGCTGCTGCTGCTGCTGCTGCTGCTGGTGTTGGTGGTTCTTGAGAAGTACGTCCGGCAGGCCGACAGACGGGAAAAGTCCACTTCATATCGTTGCTGGTTGTTACGGACAATCGAGGGGTGTACGGACTGTGTCGGCTCAGAGGTGACATTTTCGTAAAGTACTGCGGTAGTTCCTTTGTTTCGCTTCTTGTGCAGTCCATACATGTAGAAGGACCTCTCTTGGCACTGTGGAACTTACCGCGATTCCCCTGAATCCAATCACAGGCCGCCATCTTCCATATGCTAGTTCTTTGCTGGCCCCTTTTTGTCGAATGGCAGTGTGACGTGCAGCGGTTGCACGGCATTAACCCTTTAAAGACGAAGCTTATGTGTTTTATATAAGGACTCAGTGCGTACCGCGCAGTAAACACTCTCCACTTCGGTTATAAAAACCAATCTCTTAATGTTTTATAAGGCAAAAGTTGCTGTTTGTTCTGAGATCTGTACAAAACACATAAACGCAATGTGGGCACCACGTAGAATGTTTTAATGTTAAACCTGGTGGTACGTAAAGTTACCGCTAGGCTTTAAAAGGTTAAACCTTTAGCTGTTTCTCATATGAAGTTTCTAGAGAAAAAGGAAATATTTGTGTGATGTAAAACAGTGGCTTGGTGGATAGAAATGTTCCGAAGCAGCCCCCACTAACACTATGACCCTCCACTGAAGGTGTTTGTCACGTTGCCGAATGCCGTGATTGTCAGGCTTGGTACTGCGGACCGGTAGCCAGTCGGAGTATGCAGTACGCATCAGTGAATTTAATTAACTTCATTTCCTCACAGACTGCCTTGTGTGTGTGTGTGTGTGTGTGTGTGTGTGTGTGTGTGTGTGTGTGTGCGCGCGCGTGTGCGTGTGCGTGTGTGTGTATCAGGTTGGTTGCCGTTAGAGGCTGCTGCGCCCCAGGGCCTTCCTTTCTCCGTCTTTCTGAGTCGTGTTTGCGAACGTTTGGTCTGACTCCTTGGGCGAATGATCGGCCTGTCACTAAGGCTGTATCTGCAAAGGGCAGTACGAACGGGGGAAACCCCAGCTGTACATTGGCGCGTTGCTGGATGCGTCACGAACATAACGTGTGTAAGGAATTGTGTCCAAAAATTGACGAACTGGAAGAAATTGCATAAGTGTGAAAGTTAGGTATAGATGGTGGTTTGTGCTCAGAATAGAGCGAAGTGAATGCATTTGATGGAGACCGTGGTAAGAACGGCAGCAAATTCAGAAAACAGTTGTCTAATATGAAGCAGCTCTGTGTAACGTAGTTCTGTGTTTAGTGTTAACGAAAATTGAATACTTTGTTGTTGTTGTTGTTGTTGTTGTTGTTGTTGTTGTTGTTGAACGTATTATTTATTCCAATATTACTTGGACCAGTGAAATTTCTGCAGCCGACGAACGGTGGTTCGATCCCAGGCAGGGCAAGAATTTTTGTCTTGACTAAAGCATGCAGACCGGCTGTGGGACACATCCATTCTCCTGTTCAATGGATACAGGTGACTCCTCGGGATAAAGCGGCCGGGGCGTGATTCTGACCACCACCATATAGTGTTGAGGTTAAGAATGCGTGGGGCTATACCTCCAGTCTCACATATGCATTCATGGCACCACCATTAATTAAGTAATGAAACTCTACGTCAAGTTTTCTTATTGGAATCGTATGTTTTAACAGCACGGGGTGACGGGGAAGTGGAGAAGACTACATAACGAGGAGCTTTATGATCAGTAGCCTCACTAAATATTATTAGGATGATAAAGTCAAGACGAATGGAATGGGCGGGGCATGTGGCACGTATTGGGGAAAGGGGAGGTGCGTACAGGGCTTTGTTGGAAACCTGAGGGAAAGGAGCCACTTGAAAGACCTAGGCATAGATGGGAGGATAATATTAAAATGGATTTTGAACACGTGCAATGGGGAGGCATGGATTGATCTGCCTTAGGTTGGGGACGGGTGGCGGGCTGTTATAAATGTGCGGGTTCCGTAAAATGCGGGGAATTTCTTGACTAGCTGAGGAACTGTTAGCTTCTCAGGAAGGACTGTGCTCCATGGACGTAGTGTTTTAACAGCGCCAACACCAAAACACGACGCTTGGCTCGACGCAAATCTGTCAGAGAAAGTTCTGCTTTGTTTCATTTTCACATTTCCGTCTTTCATTCCTGAATGTTTTGATATGAATTTTTTCCTCCACATGCTTATAGTTTGTGTTTTTCTTTCGAGGAAGGCACACCAAGTTTAAAACCCTCACGCAAAACCTTCTGGCCGCTAGTGATATGTTGTAGAAAGCCCGCTTACTTTACGTCAACATCGCCTTCAGTACATACTGTGTTTTTTCTCACAACCGAAAGGTATAATGTAGTCGTTGCGTCTGTTGCGGGGGAAATCCTGCAGACCTGGACACACTGAGTCATGTCTAAAAAGCAGGTGGAATCCATTCTCAGAATATAGTAGGTCTATCTTAGATACAGGTAAAGTAATTTCTGTGCAGGCCTGAATGGGCCCTTAGGGCTGTCAGATACCAAGTAAATCGGCACATGATGGTGGTAAGATTGTCAGCTGTATGCACCGGCCGCCTTTACCCATTTCTGTTAGAGGCTGAATCGACTCCAGGGCCATAGTGCGGCCGGAAGGATTATTTCAATGAAAAATCCCAATGACTACATCGGGAATCGAACCCGCGACCTTCCGGCTTGTAGCGCTGTGCCTTAACCAACTGCGCCACCGCGTGCCCTCAGAATTTTACATATGTCTAGTTTAAAATATTTCTTTAATACGATTAATGTTCTATGATAAGTACATTGGAGTAGACTTTAAACAGATTAACAAACTTAATGGATTTTATTGTTTCGTTTTTGTAGTTAGCGGTGTAAAATAATGGATACGGTGTGTTATAAGTGCCGATCCCTGTGGCAGTGCGGTCTAAGGTGTAGCCTGCGGCCGCTCGATTGCTGGGATAGCGGGTTCGAACCCCGCTGAGGGCACGGATGTTTGACCCTTTTGTTGTGTGTTGTGTAGGTAGCGGCGTCTGCGACGAGCTGATCACTCGTACAGAGGAGTCCTACCGTGTGCGCGTGTGTGTGTGTCTAATTGTGTGTGATATAGAAACACCAATAACGAGGCGACCTAGGCCCGAGTTGGGCTGTCGCACCACAGGGAAAGAAAATGTTATAAGGAGGGTTTACATGGCCGTTTGCACACTAAAGAGAAGTTTCTATGAATACGTCATGACCGCGTTGACTGTCCATCTAGAATTTCGGTATGAAGTTCATCTCTGCGAGGTTTTGTTGACTTTGCGACCCCTGACGTGTTTCAAGAGGGGTCATATGGTCTGAAGGCACTGCCGTTGGACGAGGATTAAACGCTGCGAGCTAGCGGGTATTCATTCAGTCGCTGTAGGGAAAATTGTCTTCCAGAATAGAAACCAAATTTCAGCTGAGAATTGGACTGCAAAGCAAATGGTTTAAAGTGTCCGGACGCGCGTTCTTTGCTGTTGCACATATTTTGTACGGATAGGTTGTTATTAGGCGCGTTCACAAAATTGCGAAAAGCGACTGTTAGCTTCGTTATTTCTGTCTGTCCGTCCGCATGGAACAACTCGCCTCCAACTGGACGGATTTTCATGAAATTTGATATTTGAGTATTTTGTAGGAAATTTTTTTGAGAAAGTACAAGTTTCATTAAAACCTGACGAGAATAACGGGTACTTCACATGAAGACCTGTGTACATTTATGATAATATCTCGCTGAATTATTATTAGAAAGAGAAATGTTTCAGACAAAAGCTGTAGAGAAAATCAAAACACACATTTTATGTTCAATCTTTTTCCCGAAAATCGTGCCGTTTATGAGATAATGTGGAAAAATATGGTACAGCCGGACAGGCCACAGATGACAATATAATACGGCGCATGCGCTTTCCGTGCTGGATAACTAAGGCTACAGACACACACTCAGAATATGTAGTAGTCATTACTTTTCCATGGCAACAGTGGTTACGCGAACGCGCCTTAATGTGACGTTATACGTACAGTGCCTGCCTTGTATTCAGATCTGTAGTCGGAAGTGACGAGATTGTCGGGATAGATGAGGCTTCGGTGAGAAGACGGTTGGAAAATGTCTATATGGAAGACCAAGATTCTAGGCGGGAGATGGACCGACTAGTTGAGGGTGGTGTGTAGTGGCGTGGGTTTGTGTGTGCGGTCTTAACCCCGTGTGCTGTCTTCCACCACTTAAACTACGTGGCTATGTATTCGAACCCCACTTGGCACATTGGTGTTTGTCTATTCGTCCTCTGCAAGCAGAGGCCTTGCGAGAGGCCATTGTCCAATGAGTCTGTCACAGAGAGATTCATCACCCCGGACAAGGGGAGGTCTTGAGCTGCATTGGCCTCTAGTACGATACTGGACAAGGCTAAAGTTCCCCTTCTGTTTAATTAACCCTTTAAAGACGAAGCGTATCTGTTTTATATAAGGACTCAGTGCGTACCGCGCTGTAAACACTCTCCACTTCGGTTATAAAAACCAGTCTCTTAATGTTTTATAAGGCAAAAGTTGCTGTTTGTTCTGAGATCCGTACAAAACACATAAACGCAATGTGGGCACCACGTAGAATTTTTTAATGTTAAACCTGGTGGTACGCAAAGTTACCGCTAGGCTTTAAAAGGTTAAGCAGAATATTGTAAGCTGATTTCGCGCGTCCAATCGCGATATCCAGTGCCGTGGTGGAAGGGCTTTTGTGTTCCAGTAACCCTAAGAGCTAAGCCGGCCGTAGCGTTGCTACCTGTAGGGTCTCCCAAGACAAACAGATGAAGAGGGTAAGAACCAGACGAAGAGAGAAACCTAGGAGAGGGTAAACCCAATAAAAATTCCTCGGATGTTGGAAGCAGCGACGTCAGTAGCGACTTGAAGCACAGAGCAACTAATGCTTGAGATGGTTCATGATCGTGTAACTACAGGCGTGACCAGAGTGATTAGAACGGCTGCTGTACTGCTATGTGGAAAGCAACTGGAAAAACTAACACATTATTAGTGTTCCTGGTTAGTGTCCTTCCAAAAACAGAGACAAATGCGAGATGTATCCTCTGAAGACAAAACGAAGTATTAGGTAAAGTCAAGGAGCAGAGGAATATCCTACATGAAATAAAGAGGGGGAAGGCTAATTGGATTGGTCACATCTTGCGTAGGAACTGCCTTCTAAAACACGTTGTTGAAGGAAAGATACAAGTAATAAGTGATGGGAAGACGAAGAAGGAGAGGTAAGCAGCTATTGAGTAACCTTAAGGAAACGATAGGGTACTGGAAACTGAAAGAGGAAGCACTAGATCGCACTGTGCGGAGAACTCGCTTTGGAAGAGGGTATGGACCTGTCGTAAGGCAGATTACGGAGTGAATGAATTGGTTGAAGGTCAGTGGTTACACTCATGTTCCGCCAGGTGTTCTGTCGCGAAAGTAGCCCTCTTACTGCATAGAAGGCTGGGTGGACCTCGGAACCCTGTTTGGACCCTGTAGAAACGAGAGAGAGAGAGAGAGAGAGAGACCTTCCCTCTGCCGGGAGCCGAACTCCGATTGCTCAGTCCTTGTGCCTCTAGCCTCATAAGTGTCTCGACAGGTATCCTTCATTCCCCGCCACTCTTTGCAGGTGAACACTGGGCGACAACTCCGTTGTTTGAAACGCTTTCTCGTTCATAATTATTCCTCCGACCCTAAATGACACCTGTAGTTGATACAGCGTAGTTGAACATAAGAAGCAACGCAGCTCCGAGCTAGTGCAGACGCACGGCCTACACTGCCGGGGTTTTGGTGCCAGTGACCCGGTTGTTACGCCGCCGCACCGCTACGTCCAATTTGTCTCGCCCGGACAACCGGGTCAGCTTAGTGACTGTCGCTAATAATCGTACCAGTTGATACAGTGTCATGGTCTTTGCATGTCGATACAGAAGCATGATGCGTCGCGCGCCCTAATAGGTTAACCGGAAGCCTGGCGTGGACGGAATGAGGATGGTGCTGGGTTTCCGGTGCGTGCAACACCGTGTCAAGTGCATGTGAGTCTGCGATTTGATTTCACACACACATACACAGCTAGAAAAGGCGTCGGTGTGGTGGCGGTGATGTCGCTTCCTGTCACAGCTGCACTGCCATTACCGTGGCAAAATCGCCATTTCCGCTTCACCGTTAAACATTTGAGGTCATTGTCAAACAATATCGGGTAGGTTTTATATTTATGTAAGTTTTGTTTCCAACTATTGCACGTTATTTACGCGTGCTGCTACATGTTTCGGCTGAACTATTCAGCCATCGTCAGAGAGTCTATCAATGTAGACGTGAGCAGCGTGTGGCGTGTCACAGAATGGTAAAATATATACACGTGTTATATACTTAACAGATCTTACGTACAGACTGTTTATCACGCATGATTTTAAAAACTGCACGCATAACAACGCACACAGCTGTGACATGTGTATATATGTATAATTACCATTCTGTGACACGCTGCACGCTGCTTATGTCTACAGTGACCTGATCCCCTGATGATTGCGGAGTCGGTCAGCCGAAACATGTAGCAGCGTGTGTAAGCAGCGTGCAGTGGTTGGTAACAGACAGAACTTACATATATAAACCAACTGCATGGCAGATGTGTAATACTGAATAGGTTGTTTATTGTTCATAGCGTGCACTGTCGATGATCAGATGACAATATTCAGTCCTAAGTGCCCTATGTAGTGCATTTTGTTGGACTGCGTATTGTGGTAAGATGAGGTAGATTGTGATCGTGTGGAGTGCTTTGATATGCGGATACCAACCTTTCGAAGGAACCTGGTGCCTCCGTCTTCAGAGTATATGTTCCTTTTAGTTTTATTTATATTCGTTTTCCTATACGGTGGGTGTCTGGTCATTCCCGAAGGTAAAGCGGCGGGGCGTGGCGTTAACCACCTACTCCCTAGCACCGAGGTTAAAGAAACTGACTGACTGACTGACTGACTGACTGACCGACCAACCGACCAACCAACCAACCAACCAACCAACCAACCAACCAACCAACTAACTAACTAACTAACTAACTAACTAACTAACTAAGTAACTAACTAACTAACTAACTAACTAACTCCATGGAGCAGAGGCCTTCTTGAAAAGCTAACAGTTTCTCAGCTAGTCAAGAAATGTCCGGCATTTTATGGAACCCAGAGGTTCATTACCGCATTCACAAGAGCCCGCCACCTGGCCCTAACCTGAGCCAGAGCAATCCAGTCCATGCCCCCATCCCACGTCTTGAAGATCCATTTTAATATTATCCTCCCGTCTACGCCTGGGTCTCCCAAGTGGTCGCCTTCCCTCAGGTCTCCCCACCAAAATCCTGTATGCACCTCTCTTTTCTCCCATACCTGCTACATGCCCCGCCCATCTCATTCTTCTCGATTTGACTACCCAAATAATATTTGGTGATGAGTACAGGTCATTAAGTTCCTCGTTATGTAGTCTTCTCCACTCCCCTGTCGCCCCGTCCCTCTTAGACCCAAATATCCTCCTCAGCACCCTATTCTCGAACACCCTCAGTCTTTGTTCCTCCCTCAGTGTGAGAGACCAAGTTTCACACCCATACAAAACAACAGGTAAAACTACAGTTCTGTATACCCTAATCTTTGTGTTTTTGGATAGCAACCCGGAAGACAAAAGACTGAAGTTAAAGAAGCAGTAGAGCTATACGTGTGCTCACACACTGTGGCTTCATGGCAGGTTATAGGGTCAACTTCACTTGTACCTTGACCCTTTTTTTTCTTAGTTTTGATTCGGTTTGCATTTCCCTTCTGCTTTTTAACTCATCTTTCTTACCTGTAATCATTATTTTACCCCACCCAAAATTTCCCTCACAAAACAGCCCCATTTAAGGGGCACTGCTTTTGTTCTTCGAAACTGAACCCTAATCTCGGTACCTGTACCGCGCGGTTTGGTGTTCTGCATTAAAAAATGAGGTTGAAGTTTTCTTCGAAACGTTCGGTGCGACAATGGGCGTAGCAGGTTGCTTAGAGACGTTGATCCATATCTGCCAGACTACATGGCGTGAGTCCTCAGCAAACCCCCATATCACCGTGAGAATTTCCGATCTCGCAGGATTAAACAGACACACCTCAAATTGCAACAGCCATATTTTAGAAACGGTTTCTGTTGTTGTATGGTGTGTCAGGCGAGGACGAACGCCTGTCACAGAAGGTGTGCCATGCTACTACAGCCAGTGTCGTCAGCGAGACGGGCTGAAGACAAACAGTGCGGAGAAAGGCCCTGCATGTTTAACGACACGAAATTAACTGCACATGCAGCACGGGTCAAGATGTTGAGATCAACAGCGTTGTGAGACGGTATATATGACAGCCCAAACCCGTAACGGACATTGTATTGTACATATTACATATGGAGAGGTGTCACAGATCTAACACTGTGCGTATTTCATGGCCGATCCCGGTGGCCGCGCCCTTGCTGGGATTGCGGGTTCGAATCCCGCTGGGGGCATGGGTGTCTGTCTCTTGTGAGTGTTGTGTGTTGTCAGGTAGAGGTCTCTGCGTCGGGCTGATCGCTTGTCCAGAGGAGTCCCACCGAGTGCGGTGTGTCTGAGTGTGATCGTGAAGCCTCGATAATGAGGGGGCCCTGGCCCCACTGGGGGCTGTTGCGCCATAATAAATAAATAAATAAATAAATAAATAAATAAATAAATAAATAAAGTGCTTGGTTGCTCACTATAGACATCAACAGGCAACACGACGATGTAACTCCTGTAGCAGGAGGATGTCAGCATTGACATAAGCGTCTGTCTGCAACCGTACTACAAATTTGTAAAAAAATGTGAAACGTCTATATAATCCTATATTTTATACATGGTAGCAGTATTTTATCACAAGCTATTTATGCTCGTCTTTTTGACAACATTTTATCATGTATTCCTTTGTAACTGAATTCTCCCTGAAGATGGCCTTCATGGGCCGAGACATGTAGGAGGAATATTACGAAATATATCGGTATTTATAAATATATGTGCAGTTAGTTGGAAGGGATGTTCCATAGTTGTTACACTTCTGCGTTCGTCACATAATGATTAGCACAGTATAATAATTGTGTTAATATGGTTACTGTAACTGACTACACATATTATTGTTGTACGAAATGTTACAATTATGCAATTATTTGTAATTATATTAACATTTATTTTTAAATTAATTTATAGTCGCGTTCGCATAGTCGCGGAAAGTACCTGTGATCTTCATATCCGTCCGTCCGTCCGGTCGTCCGGCTGTCTGTCCGTCCGGTCGTCCGGCTGTCTGTCCGTCCGGTCGTCCGGCCGTCCGTCCGGTCGTCCGGTCGTCCGGCTGTCCGTCCGTCCGGTCGTCCGGCTGTCCGTTCGTCCGCATGTATCATCGCGGCTACCAGTGCAGGGATTTATGTGAAATTTGATATTGGGGACTTACATGGAAATCTCGCGGAACTCCAAATTTGGTTAAAATCGGACAAAAATATCGGGCGCTTTACATTTTTCTTGTTGCCAGCGTTGTGAATTCACCGTGGAAGCATTTGCATGTAACATTTAATGTTTTTATATTGTTGACAGTAACATGTAGCTGAACAATACACACAGAACGCATTGTTGCGTTTCCATTCAAATAGACATTAGTTGAGTCGTCCACACTGCTGCGTTATGCGTACATTGCCTAGCTTGTTAGGCGCGTCCGCAAATTTGCGAAAACCGACTGTTACCGTCATGTCTGTCTATCTGTCTGTCTGTGTCTGTCTGTCTGTCTGTCTGGAACATTTCGGCTCCCACTGGACGGATTGTCATGAAATTTGACATTTGAGTATTTTTCGAAAATCTGTCGGGAAACTTAAAGTTTTATTTAAAATCTGACCGGAATAACGTGTACTTTACGTGAAGACCTGTGTACATCTATGATACAATATCTCGCTGAATTCTTGTTAGAATGAGAAATGTTTCAGGCAAAAGTTGTAGAGAAACTCAAAACACATTTTGTGTTCAATAACTTTTTTTCTGAAAATCGTGCCGTTTATGAAGTAATGTGGAAGAATATGGTACAGCCAGACAGGCCACAGATGACAATATAACACGGCGCATGCGCTTTGCCTGCTGGATGACTAAGGCTACGGACACACACTCAGAATATGTAATACTTATTGCTTTTCCACAGCAACAATGGTTACGCGAACGCACTGCAGTGTTGGGTTAGACGTACATTGCCCGTCTTGTTTTCAAGACATTGACGGGGTTCACCTTGCTGTCCGCAGTCGCAGACGCACCCAGTTTCATGGTTAAGTATGAAGTGTGCCAGAATAGGTCACTGATCTGAAGGCCGCGTTTTGTTGATTCGTCTGACGTTTCATAGCCATGTTTGTAAATGTGAATGCATTGGATTGCGTGGATGGGGCATCAGCCTTCCGGTAGGCCTAAGCAGCGCCGATAACGCCAGGAGACTCGGGTTCGTTGCGGGTGACATGTTGCGTCTCTCTGCACGCAGACTGTTGGGGTTGTATCATCCCTTTACGCTTCACCCAGGGGTAGATCAATACTGCTGCTACCCCAGCCAGTGATGTCCGTCCGTCCGCCTTCCCAGCACGCATTTCCATGGCAACTAACTGCAGAATTGATCGCAACGTAACGATGGTACGTTAAACCCGTTCAGATAGGCCACGACAAAATTGCGCAATGTGTAGTGTGGTACTGTGGGATGGGTATTAATTAGCAGGTGTTTAAAAATGCGGCCGTGAGCAATTTCGAGGCATAATGCCAACAGTTTTTTTGTCTTAAGGTGCTGAAAGCACAACAGGAAAACTCGGGTGGCGGGACAACCTGGCTTTGAGCAAGAATAGACTGAATCACGAGGGCTGCGTGTTGGCTTCAGGTCCGTGACTGCGGTTTTACATGACCCCGATATCAGACTTTATGAATATGAGGGCGGGGGGTGATGGCTGTAGTGTGATCAGGGACGGACCAGCTGGGAAGCTGACCGGGGGGCGCCAGCGTATAAGCGTCGCCAAGACGTCGCTGGAATAATCGGTAATATGGTACTAGTAATCTCAGGTTACCACACGCGAAATAATTTATCCGAAAATTATTCCCATTTTGGGCATGCGCCCTCAAAAACCTAGGAAGGTTTTTGAGGGCGCTGCCCTAGGACGATAAAGTTTAAAGAATGTCGGTTTTAAGGGGCGCCAACATGTCTGGGGGTGGCCCCGTACCCAAAGAAATCGCAGATGGAGTAGCAGTACAGTACGTAGTAAATAGTGTAGGTGTAACAAGTTAGGAAATGTATGCATTGCATGGTGGTTCTGGCGCGTTCTTTTCTTTTGATATAATTGTCACCAAAACTAGAAGGCTGGTTGGAAAATATATGGATCAAATTCCCAATGATCTTGTAGCTTGCAGTAATATAAGTCACCATATACATACCAACAACTGAACTGTAATTAGATACAATGATATACAAATGTGTGGTAAGCTTCCTATATGTTCAGCCTTTTTAGGCCATCTTCAACAAAGAAAAGTATTCTTTCTTAGAGTATGTCCCAGAGGATGGCCGAAAAAGGCCGAAACTTGTAGGAGGTTTGCCACTTGTCTGTATATCGTTGTATCTAATTATAGTACAGTTGTTGAAATATATATGGTGTATGGATCATAAAATTTGAGTCACTCTGCTACAACTTCTGTTTCAAACGTTATTAGCTCCAGTAAATATTTAGCAAGTTAATGTCACAGTACACTCGATATTCGTGCGGAAATTCATATACGTGTTCATGTGAGGTGTTTGTTATTGTCCGAGATTAACCAAAATTGGAATGAGTTGTTACGGATGGACAGATGTAAATGATGGGACAAATAGATACATTTCTTATGCAATTTTTCTTAACCATTGGTTCTGGTGCCTTAAAATATTTGGTTATTGCAGTGCATCTTTACATTTACTGCTGAGTTTGTCTCACTGAATCATCTCTGGCATGGTTATATGGGTTAGGAGGGGTGAAGGTTGCCATCTTATGGGGTTTGACACTGTTCAGTGGGGTACCTAAGATCAACATTTGTGGATGACCCTTTTGTCTCTGTCTCCAGTTGATGGTGGTAGCAGTTTCATATGAAATGTTAGTATAACGCTACCACACTACATGGCCTCACTTCCCACATGACAGTAATGTTCTTAGTCACTGCCATGTCAGGACGGGTGTGCAGTATATTTTAACATACTGTCCCAGCGTTAGTTCTGAGGAAAGCCAAGACAGATCTTAGGGTAGTGGGTCACTGGTCAAACTAACTGCAGATGTTCCAAATATGAAGCTGTAATGCTGACCACTGCACTGTGTGTGTGAGCTGGTGTCACTACACTGCTGAACAAAGTGCAATGTCAGTGGTCCTCCCTGGCCAAGGTTTGAAGCATGTGTCATCTAAATGACACAGACACTTTACCATTAACGTAACATACCCATAAACTTTACTCTAAATATCCGGTTTGATAAAGTAATCTGCCAATCACAGCTGAACTTTATTGTTCTCAGAATTTAGTATTCATTACGACATGTTTGGACCAACCTGGCCACCTTCAGCCAATACACAATACATACAAAATACATAGGAGGAAATTGGCAACATAAAGTTCTATAAAAAGAAATGAGATCTTATTTTACATAAGTGATAATAGTAATATGTAAAAGGTGATGTTATTGAAATACGTACAACATCACCATTTATATATTATTATGACTTATGTAAAAATGAGATCTCCTTTTATAGAATTTTATGTTGCTAATTCCTGCCAAGTATTTTGTATACATCGTGTATTGCTTGAACATGGCCAGGTTAGTCGAAACATGTCGTAATGAATACTAAATTCTGGAAACAATAAAGTTTAGTTGTGATTGATGGATTTTTCAATATAACATACTCATTTTGGATGCTGATCAATGTCAGAGACATCCTGTGAGCTCTTATGCAGCCTTGTGGGTTGTTACACTGTGTCCAGGCCAAAATGACACATCCGAATGTCTAATGTGTACGCAATGCTCAACAAACCTTATTGTCTGAAGTGCAGAATACTTGCTGTGTGTTAAGTAACATGTGTTGAATGTTAGGTGAGAGTACCCATGCAGGTTCAGAACAAAGAACAGTGGCATAGATGTGGGGAGTCAATTTTTGTGTGGCTGAACTGAACCAGCATTTCCTTAAACATGTCTACAGCACCAAGGGTTTTATTTACAGTTTCTGTGATAGGTTTGTTTGTTGTAGATTAAAGTCTGTTAGTGCAGCTACACCAATACCACTCTCACAGGGTCACAGATTTCCTGTTGACTGAGTTGATGTACTGTAAAGATAGTGACTGGACTTATGGTTGGGTCCCTGTCAGGGTCATAAAGAGGTTCTTTGTTCTTCCGTTATTCACTGACCTCTGGAGCCCATCCACTTTTCTGTCTAGTGGCTGCTTGGGGCTTTTACACTGGGGGTAATGTGGCCACAGCATGAGGCACCAATATTCAGGATGCATGGTGTTATACCTTAATCTCCCATACATCTTTACCAGTGCGCACCCAGGATTTTTGATTGTGGGTGGGAGGGGAGTGGTTGACCCTGAGTCTATATATAATTTATATTTGATTTTAAAAATTGTGTTATAAAAATCATGTTGCAAGTATAACTGTAACATAACACTGTTTGCAACTGCATTTATATACAAATATATCTACATGTTCCGTGGCTGACTCACCTAATTTAAATCACAGTGTCTAATTTTGGTTTTTTAGTTTCATCTAAGACATTGCAAGTTTTTTAAATTTTATTTTTATGAAGTTATAATGCACTAGTCGTCTCGCAGCTTCAGTTGCTGATTTTGGCTGAACGGTAAATCATGTAAAACTCTAATAATCGCTGTGTCTACAAAATCTATAATTATCAGATTTTGTTTTGTGGCGGGGGGGTTGCAGCTTTGCCCCCGCATCTCTATGGTGTGATGCTTAAATAATCACTAGGAAATATTTAGAGTTTAATTTAATGAAATGTGTATTATTATAAAAAAGGTGTTACACATGTGTGTCTTACGCGGACCTGTATTCTATCATTTAGTGACGTTTTTATTATAAGGCATTTTTAAGAAAACTTACTGTGTGATTTGAGCTTCATGTAAAGTATGGGTTATAGCTGACTGATATGGATCAACATGATCCATGTCTTTCACTGATTGCAGGTTGTCACAGTAGATGTCACTGATGCCTGTCAAATACCAGTGTCAGATAGCTCTTCACTGGGATGTTTGTTTTACATGGATTAGACAAGTATGACAGACACACGTGATCTCCCTGTTGGGATATTAACTCTTAAGTACTTCAGAGAGCATGTAAATGTCCTGTCATACTGATGCCAGCTGTTTGATTCCTTTTGTATTGAGTCTTGGCCAGTATTTACATGTCCTGTGTTAGTATCGCAGTTTCAGCCCAAGGTTATGGTATGTGCATTTGTTACATGGCCATTGTCAATCTGCATAATATTACTTGAATTTTCCTTGTGATTACAAGTGGGTGGGCCTGGTTGCCTGTAAAAAGGATTTAAATAAACTAGCAACTGAAGACTGTTAGTAGTTAGTGTAATCAGATTTGATAAAAGGGAGTAACTAACTAACTAACTAACTCCATGGAGCAGAGGCCTTCTTGAGAAGCTAACAGTTTCTCAGCTAATCAAGAAATTCCCCGCATTTTATGGAACCCGAAGGTTCATTACCGCATTCACAACAGCCCGCCACCTGTCCCTATCCTGAGTCAGATCAATCCAGTTCATGTCCTCCCATCCCACTTCCCGAATATCCATCTTAATATTATCCTCCCATCTATGCCTGGGTCTCCCAAGTGGTCGCCTTCCCTCGGGTCTCCCCACCAAAATCCGGTATGCACCTCTCTCCTCCCCCATACGTGCCACATGCCCCGCCCATCTCAGTCTTCTCGATTTGATTACCCGAATAATATTTGGTGATGAGTACAGGTCATTAAGGGAGTAACCTGGGACAAAACTTGTGCATGGCATACAGGAACTTTAAAAGTTCCTTGCTGTTTAAGAGTGGAAAGTAAAATTTCAAGACATACACAGAACATGACACCTTAATTCTAATTAACATCATCCTTTTGTGTTGTTAATAGTACAAAATTAAATCAGCATCTGTCCAAACACAACTAAGCTCTTATTTATTATACAGAACTATATGTTTCGACCTATTTCAGGTCATCTTCAGGTTCACAATTGGTGTTTAAAACATATTGAGGGAGAAAAGACTTATGTATTTCTTCCTCAGTACTTTTTAAAGACCATTTATGAACTTGCAGATGACCTCAAATAGTTTGAAACATATCAAGACGCACCAACACATGTAAAAGTTTGAAACATGTAGTCCTATATAATAAATAATAGAATGTAGTTGTGTTTGGACAAATGCTGATTTAATTTTGTACTATGACATCCCAGCTCTTTATTATCTTTAATTAATGTAAACAATATAACAAGCTTGGTTGTAGCGTGAGCATGATATGAGTTCTTCTAAATGGTCGTCCTATACAGGACTGAAACGTGTCAGGCCATAATGGATTATGATTTTAGCCATGATGGAGTTGATGGTGTTTTAAACAGGGAAGAATATGAATGCTTTGTGTTTTTGATAAGTGATGAATTTGACAGAGAAGTGTTACCATTGTAACAGGTACGAGTCTTGAAGTAACAGGAAAGGAATAGTAGTGACATACCACCAGGCAGTCGCAAGGTTACAAAGGCACTGTGTTGCTATTGTTCACACATTTGAATTTGCTGGGCTGTTTATTCAACATTAGTGGTAGATTGGCACCAAAAAATGAGGCTACCATTATGATACTCATCTTGTGGTCTTCTGGGTCTAATCTGTTAGGTGGGTGCCAGTGTTCTACCCTGAAGATGGAGGCAGTGTGTCCCTCTGCAAAGTTGGTACCCACTTAGCAGTGTTTATTGTGTCATAACCTGTGAGACCACAGCAGGAATCTTCAGTGATCTGTGAACCTCAGATTATGCATAACCAATACCATGCCTGCAGATATTGGCTACAAAATTCCCAAAACTGGTTTGATCATGAATTTACATGTGAAATTTAATTCCCTACGTTCCTGCTTGGGGCACATGGTTTGGGTTAAAGTGTTACATATGTCACCGAATATGTCATGCCGGAAGGGAAACTCTGACCCCATGCCACATCTTTGTTTCTTTACTGACACTTTTTTGTTTGAGGATCAACAAATTTCAGTTGAGTAGCCTGTGAGACAAGCATATGACCTTGTGCTATTGGCTAAGGAAGAAACTGTGCTACAGGGCATGATTGGTAGACTAATTGAAACTGGAAGCTGCTATGGGATGAAAATGAATGTGGCAAAAACTAAGGTAATGAGAATCTCAAGGCAACGTTCCCCAATACAGATTATGACAGATCAGAAGCAACCGGCAAATGTTGAATATTTCAACTGTTTGGGTAGCATGATAACAAATGATGCAAGATGTGCACATGAAGTTAAATCCAGGATTTCCATGACAGAAGCAGCATTCAACCAGAAGAAGACTCTTTTCACTAGCAAATTCGACTTAAATTTAAGGAAGAAACTAGTAAAGTGCTACATTTGGAGTATAGCTTTGTATTGTGCTGAAACTTTGGACACTTTGGAAAGTAGATCAGAAATATATGGAAGGTTGTAATGTGCAGGAGAAGCATGGAGATCAGTTGGAATGATGGTGTGAGAAATGAAGTATTACAGAGAGTCAAGGGGGAAAGGAATATCTTATGTACAATGAAAAAGAAGAGAACTAACTGGATTGGTCACATCTTGCATAGGAACTGCCCTCTAAAACACGTTATTGAGGGGAAGATAGAAGGAAAAATAGAAGTGATGGGGAGACGAGGAAGAAGATGTAAGCAGCTACTGGATGACTTTAAGGAAGTGAGAGAGTACTGGAAATTGGAAGAGGAAGCACTAGACCCCATTCTGGAGAACTCACTTTGGAAGAGACTATGGACCTGTTGTAAGACAGACTACAGAACGAATGGTATTCAGGCTTCTAAACGGATGCAGAAAAGGAGCAGCTGATGGAGGGTTCGAATGTCTAAAAGAGTTTGCATTTAGCACAGTTGCTGCAGTCATTTAAACATATGAACTTCCTGAAGTATTGATTTGCATCTTCATCATTAAAACTTCTGTTTACATATTATAACATTGTTTTCCTGTATAAGTCTCGATCTTGCAAGTTGGGTTTCTCTGTGGACTTTTTTGTTATTACGTTGTATTTTGCCATTCTGTCCACATGTCCACGTGAGCCACCTTTAGGAAGGATGGTCTCGGCTACAACATGGGCACTCAGGATTTCATTCCCAGGAGCTGCAGAGATTTTTCTCGTGAACCACAAAATCTAGACAGGCCTGGGGTCGTGTGAAGAAGCCAGGAGTTTGTCTCCAGAGATAAAGCAGCTAGGGCAAGATGTCTCCAAACAATGATTGAGTTCAACTCCCAGTCAGACCACATTTCTATGTGAGGAAGGGAAACATTTTTTTTTTTCTTTTTCATTTTTGTGTCTGCTGTGAAACTTATTTTAAGATCCAGGTCTTTTCGAAGTTCAGTTTGATGTTTTATTTTCATTGGAAAATTTATGGTTTTAACCTCTGAACAGACACATGGGACTCTTCAGTTATGCTTTGTGTGGGGGTTTTGTCCCCACAGAAAGCAGTTTCCACTTATAAAATTACGTGAGGTTTTTTTAAAATTGGTCATCCAATGAAAGTAGACCCTCTTTCATTGCCTGACCAATCACTGGAGAGAAATATGTCAAAGATGTTGCCTTAGATGACGAGATGGGTAGAAGGACAAGGGGGATTAAAAAATTTAGACATTAGTTACTGGACAAGAGACTGAATGCAAAGGACCCACCGCAGATGGCGGAATTAAATGTCAATTTTATGTAAATTTTAAAGCTGAAAACAAGGGTTTCAGTCTTGTGTGCTACTGGCCAGTAATTAATCATCTTTAGGGGAGTGACTAAGTGATTTGTGAACATAGTGTGTGGGTAATAGAGGGCAAGCCATACTACTAGCAGTTTGTCAGTGTGGTTGTGATCTGAATTTCCTTCAAAATCTGTCATGCATGTTGTGGGTGCAAGCAAGACCTTTAACGGAAGGTGACAATGAATATGACCACTCATCTCCGTCTGGTGACAAGATTAAGAATATGTGGCATCATACATTGGTTCCCACTTACATCTTGGTACAGTCCTTGATCCAACACAGGACACCTGTGTGATCTGTAAATAAGTTACTTTGTTTAACTGGATCTGATTGGGCTGAAGAGTTTCTTAAATCATATTTTCTTTCTGTTTGCATTTTGGTCTGTTTCCATCCTCCATTTCCACAGTGCAGGCCGGGACTGCAGAGAGTTCACGCCTCCAAAAACAATGCGGTACACAGTCAACAGCACATTCTCACTCAACTATAAAGTGCACCCTTAGTGCAACGATAACAAAAAAGTTCTCCCTGAAGATGACCCAGCAGGGTCAAAACATGTAGGAGTGTGTTACAATTGATGATAAAGCTCTCTTTGTGCATTTGTTGGTGATTAGCGTTTTTGAAGTATTTAAATTTGTGGTGAAACGTGGGAGTCTGGTGACCTGTATCATTAAAGTTTGTGTAATTCATTTTCTGACAGATTCGTTCCCAGAAGAACAAACTGTGGACCCAGAAATTTGGAGCAGAAATTTAATAGAATGTTTATTTGCAGAATGTGGACCATAAGATGAAATTTCGGTCAAAAAAGGGGCAACTGCCTTTTGTGGAGCTGAATGGTGAGGAGATTGCAGACAGTGCTATCATCCTTAAAGAACTGGCACAGCGATTTGAGAAGGATTTGGATGCAGGCCTCAGTAATGACCAGAAGAATGTTTCACATGCTATGATATCCATGATTGAGAACCATCTGGTGTGGTGAGTGTCTCACATTTTTTTAATAAAGCTTCCTGATTTGTTTGTGTGTTTGTTTATTTGTTTTGCCTGTGCTGCAAAGTACAGAATTTTGTCCTTGTCACTTCTAAACCCTTTGAAGTCCTATGTATTTACAAGCTTCTTCAGTGCCCCTCTCCCCAGTAATTGTCTTACCTCTTGAAATACTGTTTTCAGTGCATGCATCTTATTTTTATATTACTATATTATAAATCTGGTTGAAAGGCTTGTAAACATATTTTGCACCAGGCCTGCATGGATCCCAGTTGACTAAACTTTATATGATGCTGTCTAATATATTCCAGTCCTGCGTATGGAACTTGTTTCATGTCACCTAGAATTCTGAGGTGGTTCTTAGATTTTTGGAAAATTTGTACAGCCCTGTTTTACTCTACTTGGGGAATTTTTCTTTGAGTCTGTTGTGGTGTTTGTAAAGGACTGTTGCGGTAGAGTGCGGGTCCCATATATGTTGATGGATAGGTACCACTGTTTCAGAGGGGCCTGCTGCCTCCATCTTCAGCGTAGGAGAGCGGCTCTTCTGCACTAAAGATGGAGAAGTAGGTTCCTCCAAAATGCTGGTACGTAATGATCAAACTACACGGCATCACATCCTAGAATACAGTAATATTCTTCATAGAATGACAAGTGTTTGAGAGTGTAGTGTGCCACTACTGTAGACACATGTAGTCCCATGTCAAGTAAACACGCACTTGTGCCCGGTATGGCTTCTTTTCCAACAAGAAAAGAATAGAAGACTGGGTTATTCCTGTTTTAATTACGTAAGGTGGAAAAATGTCCCCATTCTGTGATGTCCTCTGTCATGGTGATCAATTTCCGTTCCAGTTAACTGCAGGATCGGAGTCATCCATTTGCCAGTCATGATTGTCAAAATTTTGTCTTTCCTCTTCCCTGTGCTGCAGTGTGACTGGTGCAACAGGTAATGCACTGTCATTAACCCTGTCACATTCGCTGTAATTCAGTGTGTGACTCAAATGTCATCAGAAATTTCCCTATGTGATTACTTCATTACTTGTTCCTACAAGTAAGTAATGTGGGGGACCACACCCTTTCCCTGAGCGGCCTGAAACATCTGCAATGACAGAGCATTGTATGCTGGCACCTTATCATTTTTAATCAAACAGTCTCAGTTCTGATGTAATTCCAGTTATTTTTGGCAGACTTGCTCATTGAGACATTGCAAAACCTCATAGTAATGCTGTTTGTCCTGGAGGAACAAATTGAACAAGTTTGTGATGAACAGTGATCTAACTCAAAAAATATCACCAACATGCTCTTGCGTTTTGCCCTGAGCACACAACAGTCTTTCAGCCGAAGTTTCTCCCTGTTTGAAGAGACGAAACCTCTCAGAAGTTTGCGTTCTGTCCATGGCATTGTCACTAAACGTTCTCTGAGCATTTTGTGCATTTCCCATGCAGTTTTCAGAAGTTTATGCAGAACATAACACAAATGCGATTTTTCTTCAAATCAGAATTAGAAAATCATGGATTACATTTATCACACACAACAAAAGCACCCACTGAGAAGCAGTGCAGGGAGTTATGGCTGCAAAACTCACTAGACTGATTCAGAGGAGAACAGTACTATGGCACATAGTAACGTAAAAGTGTACTATGTGCTGTCCTCAATCCTAGTGGTGAGCTCAGGAGCTTTGGTTATGCCTTTGTAAATAAGGGCAGTATTCAGCAGCACAGTTTCTGACAGGAACTGTATTAATGAATTCATTGCCTATTCTGCAGGGGTATTGTCTGTTTTAAGGAGAAGTTAAGCCAGTAAATTCATTGAAGCAGCTACAGTTTAATTCAGGAGGTCTCGTGTTTGGATCTTGGCCAGTGCACTCTGATCCTGATTGAGTTTTTTCTGAGTTTCTCCAGGCAAATTCCAGAATAGTGCATTAGATTAGTCCAGATCTGCTTCCTCCAGCATCCCTTCAGAACCAGTATCCGCTATGATCCAGTCATTATATGCTAAATAGCAGGGGTGGCCACAACACAGCTCATGCACGTCACTGGCATTGCTTGTGCAAGTTGCCTCTAAGAATAATGTTCAGGTTGTTTACCTGCACAAGAGGCTGACCACAAGTGGCATTTTAAAAGATTTTTCTAAAGAAATGAGACTCGTAACTGAAACTAACGTTGTGATTGAGCAGAAATAAGAAGCCATCAAATGAGGAAAAATAATGCTGCGTTTTATTTAATGTGTGGCTGTTGTCTAAGTTGCGTCCTAGAGTGTGGCTACCAGAGGTTGTTTAGCTGACCATGACTGCTGTATAGTCTGAGGTACTGACAGCTTTGAAGGAGCCAGCATAGCATAGTTGTTTTGTATGGGTGTGAAACTTGGTCTCTCACACTGAGGGAGGAACAAAGACTGAGTGTGTTCGAGAATAGGGTGCTGTGGAGGATATTTGGGCCTCAGAGGGACAAGGTGACAGGGGAGTGGAGATGACTGCATAACGAGGAACTTAATGACCTGTACTCATCACCAAATATTATTCAGGTAATCAAATCGAGAAGAAGGAGATGGGCGGGGCATGTAGCACATATGGGGGGAAAAGAGAGGTGCATACAGGATTTTGGTAGGGACACCTGAGGGAAGGTGACCACTTGGGAGACTCAGGCACGTATGGGAGGATAATATTAAAATGGATGTTGAAGAAGTGGGATGGGGCATGGACTGGATTGAGCTGGCTCAGAATAGGGACAGGTGGTGGGCTCTTGTGAATGTAGTAATGAACCTCTGGGTTCCATAAAATGCGGGGAATTTGTTGACTAGCTGAGAAACTGTTAGCTTCTCAAGAAGCCCTCTGCTCCAGGGAGTTAGTTATTTAGCGTAGCGTAGTTGGTGTAGCAGCTTGCTATATAGTGGACAGTCCAGGGTTTGATCCCTGGTGGGGGCAAGGGGTTTTCTCTTCACCAAAACCCATCCAGATCAGCCCTGGGGCCCACCCAGTCTCCTGAAATGAGTGCCAGGGCTCTTCCTTGGTTTAAAGCAGCTGAGGCATTGCGTTGATCACCCACCCCCATCTAATGCCAAGATTAGGACAGAGTGAAGCTATACCTGTACTCTCCCTCTGTGCCTTCGTGGCATGTTATAGGGAGAACTTCACCATCCTGACAACATTGTTGTGTAAACTACAGTTAAAATATTTAAGGGAAACAGCTTTATGAACAACATGATAAGACTTGACAGGTGTAATGTGACAAGCATGACCAACAATATTGCATGATCATTACAACTCGCATATGTTCTGTCTGCAGGGTGGTGGCTTGGTGGAGGACCAAGTACCCAGAGAATGTCATCAAGGGCTACAAGATGAATTTGCAGCATGCCTTGGGCACCAGGATCCCTAATGGAATACTCAATTTCTTTTTCAAGATTTCATTTGCCCGTAAGGTGGGTGCAAGTAGTTTTGCTGTGTTTTAGTGCTGCAAACACTAAGATTTATAAATTGATATTGTTTGCCTGTTTTCTTTCACTTGTGTACTGAAAGTGTACACAGATGGCATGCCCCATATCGAGTTTGTTTGGTGTACAGCAGATATGAGAAAAGATCCAGTGGTCAGCCATTTTTAAAAGACAGTATAATCTCATTGAACTGTCTAACATGCCATGTATGAACATTTTTTGATCGAGCAAATATTAAGCAAAATGTAAGTCTTCGGGTTTTTAAGTGTGTTATTATTCAGGCTGTGATATATTAATGTTTTTGGGGAACGTACTGTATCCATCTTCAGGGTGGAAGTGAATAATGTGTGAACGTGATAGGTTATGTAGGCAGGTTGGAATGAAGGTCCATTGGAGATGAGAGGAGATTGTACCTGGTCCAGGCTGATGGAAACTGTGCAGAGGGAATGTGTGGGTACAGTACACTTGTATTCTTCCTTGTGCACCTTTCTTGCAACCCACCTATGTAACCCACCACACATTAATGGTAAACATGGAGGCAGCATGTTTCTGTGAAAGTTCTCTATCCACCTACAGGACTGCAGTGTCACAACCTAGAAGGCCAATATGGTTCAACAGAATGTTTTTAGAAACTAATTTTGATTTTCTGTAGTTAAATGTTGGCATTAATTGTCCAGTGGGGTAGTGTGTATAGATGTTTATCATAGTTTGGCATTGATTGTCCAATAAAAGTAGCATCTACAGATGTTTATCATGTTTTGGCATATTAATTATCCAATAACGGTGGTGTCTACAGACATTTATCATGTTTTGGCATATTAATTGTCCAATACGGGTGGTGTCTACAGATGTTTTATCATGTTTTGGCATATTGTTTGTCAAATAATGGTAGTGTCTGCAGACGTTTATCATGTTTTGGCATAATGATTTTCCAATAAGGGTAGTGTCTACAAACGTTTACCATCTTTACAAGGTGTTTGGCAGTGGATCGGTATTTGTTTAAAAACTTTGGTATGGTGGCCAGTAATGTCTGAATTACCATTTATGGCTTGACTTATGAAGATTTCAAGTGTTGAGATGCCAAATTTGGATTCAAGTGCACTTCAGTTAGTGTCCAAGAGCAAAGCAAAACTTAAACTTACTTGTTTTGGCAATGGCAACTATTGGCATCAGCTGGCTTATTTGTGCTGATGCTTGGCATTGAAAACAGCAGCTTATGATACAGAGGTCACAGAAGGAAATTCCGTGGATCAACCCTGTGCACATTAAGTATGAGCTGTTATGGTTCCCCTTCCATGGCAGTCTCCCGTATTCCCCTTCAATCATCGAGCCATTCTGTTAATATGAGTGGTCATAATGATAGCCTTCGCTGGCAACAAGCAATTTGAGCAGAGGGGTGTGGAGGGTAATACAATTGTAGGGAGGGGGGAAGACCCTTGCACTGTCGTCCTCACTGTTGGTGAGACTGTTTCTGTTGTCTCACTGTAGGAGTATCAAACATTAGTGATAAAGACATGTCATTCACACATGAAATATTTCTTTCAGTGTTGCTGTGAATGATTTGAATGATGCAGCAGGTGGATTAACCTTTAGGCAGCACCGATTGTGTCTATAGGACACAAGTACCACTACAACCCAAATAACATATTTCATATATTTAGTCAACCAATTTACAGCATTTTTTTGAGACATGCTGCGCAGTTTGCATTTGTTTCTCCACAAAATGCTGTGTATTTTGTGATGTTATTTTTTTTGTTTGTAAAATATTTACATTTTATATGAAAGATGCACAAAAATGTAAACGCACAGCCCCACCACCAAAGGGTTAAATTGAATTGATTCTTCCAATATGAACACAAGATGGGTTTTTGACATACATATGTAACATTTGCAGGGAGCCAAGAAGGTGAAGGCACAAGGAATGGGTGTGCATAAGCCTGAGGAAATCATGGAGTTTGGTCAAAATGACCTGAAGGTTCTGTCTGAGATGCTGGCTGACAAGCCATTCTTCTTTGGTGATGAACCAACCACAGTAAGTATGAACAGCCAATCTGATGGGTCCACATAGAATCGGCCTTTGCAGACTCACTTCTTCATATCGGTGCTTGTATGTTGCAGTTGGATGTTGTGGCATTTGCTAGCCTGGCACAGATATACTTCATCGACAAGGAAGTGCAGTACTCACTACGGGACTACATGCAGGAGAGCTGCCCCAATCTGGTGGGACATGTCAACAGGATGAAGGAGATGTATGTGACACACATTATGCAACCTAAAATATTTGTCTACCCTTGAACCCTAACTGAGGTGTTCAGTATATTTTTTTTCCTTTCCTTCTGGCTTAGTTAGCTACACTGCTAGTATCGAAGCCTCAGTATTGGATGAAGGAATTTGAATTTGGAGCATTGGTGGAATGACAATTAAAGGGGAAAACCAAAATGCTCTGAGAAAGGCGTGTCCTGGTGCCACTTTGTCCGCCACAAATTCCACATAGACTGCCCTGGGATTGAGCCCAGACCTCCACGGTGAGAAGCTGATGTCACAACACTGGAGCTGTGATGAAGCCCATGGTTCATTTTTTCATTTGCAGCCTGTGTGTAGAGCAAGATGCCAGCTGGCATTTTGTTTCTCTTTGATAAGGAAGTTAACCACTACTGAACTGTCTAATTGGAGATTCTCTGCGTGCTCACAGAAGAGCATCTTCAATAAAACCACATTACAATAAAGCCCACAAACTGATATCCACCCAGAGTTAATGCGTGTCATAGATTCAAGTATCCATACCAGTCTTGAGCATTCTGAGAACAGTAATTTTGAATTCATGGTGGCCCAGAACTTCCTAAATTCAGGTATCTTTGGGCTAAAATTTCTTCCTTATAATGGTGGAAACTCTTCCCCTCCTGGTTTGGCTGAACCATTTCCAAAGATATGCTTCATAGGTTTATTCCTGGGGGAAAATAGTAAACATCAATTAACTTGACATTTAACCTTAAATTCCTGCGATGTGACTCTTTAAAATTTCTTAATACATACATATGTGTGTGTGCGCGAGCATGAGATTGTAATGGGAGGGAGTAGGACTCGCTGTAAGTCTGTGCTTTAGCTGTGTAAATTGCACACAACTTGATTAACTTCCCATTGTTTGCTTAGTTGTGTATGCTGCTACTATAGTGGGTGTTTTGCTATCAAAGCATATAACAGGTAGGCTGGGTGTCAACATCTGTCAGTGTGTGTGTGTGTGTATGCCCTATTCCAAAATTTTGGGTCCAGTTCTGTTAGAACTGCTGTGTGAGGAACATTTGGGATGTTTAGGCACTTGTATAAACAGAAGATTGTGACGGACTATGGAGACAAAGGAAACTAATTTGCACATCATTGTGTTCTCATGTATATGTACAGGCAGCAGACATCGTAACCACCATCTGGAATAACACACATATTTAGCAAATCCTGTAATATCTTTTGTTTAACATTCTGGCATTCAAGGCAATCCTCACACTATTCAGTAGATGTCAGTCAGGTACAAAATGTTTTTGCTTCTAACACCATTCCTGATTGGCAGAAAGGTACGTAGCTTTTGGCTTCAGCTGATGGGGCTGGATGTTTAACACATGCCTAATGACAGGTTTTGTTTGTCGCTGTACTTGTCCTTTTATGAGGACAATGTCCATGTTAGTCACATTACAGTGTGCCCAGTTAAAGAGCTGGAGTGTGGTCATAATTCAGTCTGAATAAGTCCATTGTTAACTGGCTCCTGTTGCCAGACTTTAAAGTGCCCCCTCCCAAACTGGCATGTGCTCTTCAGAAGCATAAGAGAAATAGATTTTCTGTGGAGGCAGATTAATATTATCTATAAGCAAACTCATGGAGTATTGCTGGCTAAGAACTGCAGCTGGATCATTTTTGGACATGGTTGCATTGTTGTGAAAAGCGCCTGGTAGACTTTATATTATTCATACCGTGCATAGTTATGAACCCTTTAAAGCCTAGCGGTAACTTTACGTACCACCAGGCTCAACATTCAGTAATTCTCCGTAGTGATCAAATCGCGTTTATGTATTTTGTACATATCTTGGAACAAACTACAACTTTTACTGTAAACATCAGCAACTCATTCGTTTTTTATAACAGAGGTTGAAAGTGTTCACTGCGGGGTACGCACAGAGTCTTTATATAAAGCAGATTACGTTTTGTCTTTAAAGGGTTAATTAAGTACAAATTCATCCCAACTAATGCACTGTTATTGTTCAGTATGTTTCTATATTACAGTATTTATAAGTTAGTCCAACATGTTTCGATCTGTATTGGGATCATCCTCAGGGATACACTCTAAAGGGAAAATTACACAATCAGAATGACAATATTTTGCGCATGTTACAACATGTAAAATGTGTATAAAAATAGTTAGTTGCCATGCAGTTCACTTGGTGTAGATCTTTGTTTTTACTGTCCCTTAGAAGTCGGATGTTTTTCTGTGGACGTAGGCACAGGGTGGTAGCTTTATCATGTTTGCCCATCTGAATGTATCAGTGTTGCTCCACTGGGCAGATTTCTGTGAGATTTGATGTTAGGGACTTCTTTGAGAATTTGTTGAGAAAATGCAAATTTGGTCAAAAGTAGGCAAAAGTATTGGGCATTTTACATGAATGCCTAAGTATATTGTGTTGTTATTGGCAACATTAAATTGTCATAAAAGGTGTCTCCGTGAATGAAATGTTATCAAGCTGTTAGGGTAGCTGAGGGGGTATAAACATTATCCAGGCATGCCACAATGTTACGTTGTACGTACATTGCCCATCTTGTTTATGTGGCCGTAATTTAAGTCATGTAAGATTTCATGACTGTCACAGAATGTAAATATCAAAGGGGTGCATTGTTGCCTGTCACGTTATTCCAGTGGTATGCTTGAACTTTGGCTTACAAAGTGAAGGAGTAATTCTTTGCAAAACTGTAAAAATGCTGCCTTTCAATTGAGAAATGTATTTTCCTGTGAAGCCATAAGGGGATATTATGATGGGAGCTGAAAATTTATCTGTTGTGTCAAGAAAGTTGCCACTGAGTTGTGTGATTGTCTCAACGGCTGATCCATTTGTTTGCAAGTAACCGTTGCAGGAATATTTTCTTTAGAAATGTTCTAAAGAAGGAGCTTTGTGTAGAAGGATAGCAGATCTTTATGACCAGACGTTAGTGGTAGCTGGAGAGACGAGTATCAGAATGTATGGTCAGTTGAGATAGTTACAACACTTTCACATGAACTTGGCATTCCGATGCACTGTACATATGTACATTGTGTGTTCCGCTTCCTTCAGCCAGGATTAACATTTTACTGTCTGCAGTATCAAATTTTGGACAAAAATTCTACCTTTATTTCAGGATGAGTTGACTTAAAACAAGCTTGCTGTTCCTTTAAATGACTAAGAATTATTCACTTCTGGCCATGAGTTCCCGTCCCATGAGCTTTAATTGTGTCTTTTCCTTGGTGTCACTCTTTTGATCTCATCACTACAGTAAACCTCTTATTGAGGGTGACATTGTAACAGTAACATGAAGTATTGCAGGTGTGCATTATAAAATGTAACTGTGAGATGACAATACACATGCAGATAATGATTACTACACTGTACTAACCTTTAAATGACCAGGTTGTTATTTAAATTTAGTAGATGGTTTATGAGAAACATGAATATTATTTGAACAGAAAAAGACAAAATTATGAAATAAATATGATTTTGTGGAAAATGAGGCAGAGATTATGCAGCAAGCCTTAATTAAAAATTCAGTAATTTTCTTGTTGCCTAAGTATATAAAATGAATTTCTAGGGGTGTTTTTTAATGTGTGTTTGCATATGTGAATGTATGTTGTTTAAAGGCTAAAGTGTCTCTCAGAGTCAGTAACTGTTCTTTGACAGCTCATAAAATTGGTGTATAGTCTTATTTCTCGCAGTTCTTTGTGCGGTGTTTGTGGGAGCAGTTGTTATTAATTTTGTAGTTTAGCCCATCTGGGAAGTTAATTAAATTATAACCTTTTGTTCTCGGTTTCTTAGCCTAAATCACATATGTGGTCCTGAGTTCCAGCTGCAGTGTTGTAGATGTGTTTTTTTGTCTCTGTCTTGGTTGAGGTTGGTGTGTGCATTCCTTGTTTACTGTTGTATGTGTATTGATTTGTGGGAACTGTCCCGCACAACATCAGATCAATACATGCAGGACTGTAAACAAGTAACTTGCACCTCGACATAAACAGGATACCCCCGACAAGAATTAATGAATTCAGAGTCAGAGTTCACATGTGTCAGTTAGTGGGAGAGACTGCTAGTACCAACTTGCAGCTTGACTCCAGCATTTATTAGAATGTAAGACTTCGGAAATATCAGTACCTAAAATCTAAAGTCAGTTTGCTAATCAGTCCATTCCAGAAACTAATGGATGCGGACTGCAGAATTACACAGACTGATTACATCTGTGTTTCACTTGTATGGATACTGTACAGAATGTCTGTGCTACTGTCTAGCCAGTGGCCTTCCGTCTTAGCCCATAATTTTTAATGACTTGCCCAGGACGGAACGGTTTTAAATTTGTAGTACGTATAACCGTTCGGCACTAAACAGCAGCTTTAATCAATGCACAGTGTGAGGCTGAAAAAACCAGAAAGTGATTAAGTTGTTGCCAAAGAACACACAGAGTTACAGATGGCTGTTTAAATGCTGCGTCTTTTGAGAGTACACAAGGCAGTTAAATCTGGTGCTAGTGATAAATGTGTTTGTGACTGTGCAGGAGCAGGTTAGGAATTAAAGGTCAATATGGTGTGCTGAGGGTGGCAGTACGGGGTTAGCCATAATGTTTTATTCCTCACCAGTGCTTGTTTCATGAACTTAGTGCTTTTCAGTAGCTGTAAGTAATGTCAGATGCTTCATGCTGTTCATGTTGTGGTTGGCTTGCCTTGTGAACTGTACCACTGCTAATTGAGGCAAAGGCTCTTCGACACCGTTAAATATGAACACTGAATAGAGATGCGACATCACTGTTCTTGACAATGGCCTTATCTCACTCACTTCACATACTTCTTTGAGGACTTTTTTCATTGTCACCACCAAAATAAAAACATTACAACACTAAAAACACAACGTTTCGGAAGGACCTGAGGAAGGAAGAAACTTCTTCTGAAACGTTGTGTTTTTAGTGTTTTAATGTTTTTATTGTGGTGATGACAATGGAAAAAGTCCTTAGAAGTATGTGAACTGAGTAGAGATGTTGTAACTTTGTGAAAGATGCTGAGGATGAGTGAGAACAGAGCACTGAAGCAGATATTTGTACCTAAGATGAAGGAAGTTTCATAATGATTTATACTTCTTAACGAATATTAGGCTGATAGATAAAGTGTGTGTGATATGTGGTATGCATGGTGGCGCAGTTGGTTGAGGCACTGCACTACAAGCCACAAGGTCACAGGTTTGATTCCCAGTGGGGTCACTGGGATATGTCATTGACTTAAACCTTCTGGCCACACTATGGCCCTGGGGTGACTCATCCTCTAACAGAAATGAGTACCAGGAATATTTCCTGGGGGGTAAAGGCAGCTGGTGCATGGGGCTCACAACCTTACCACCTTCATGTGCTGATTGTCTAGAAATTCTGGGAGCCTCAAGCTCCTGGAATCCTCAAGGCCTCCGTAGGCCTGTATGGGGATTGCTTTACCTTTACCTTGCATATGGCACGCATGGGAGAAATGTATGTGGGGTTTCTGATGTGAAAGTCTGAGGGGAGAGGCCATTTGGGAGACAGAGACATAGATGGGAGGATAATGTTAAAGTGGGTCTTACATAAATAAGATGGGAGGGTGTCAAATGGATTTGTCTGGCCCAGCACAGAGACTAGTGGCAGGCAGTTGGGAATAGAACAGTGCATCGTTAGGTTTTATAAAACGCAGGGAATTTCTTTACTTGCCGAGGAACTGTTAGCGTTTCAAGAAGTATTGTGCTGCCTGGAGGTAGTTAGTTGTTAAACACATTTGGAGAGTGCGTGTGATTTGGGACCTGGGTGTGGTCTAGTAGCTGCATATGGGCAGCAGTCTGACAATATGCATATTGTTACAGGTGCTTCCCAGACTGGGAAGACATCTGCAAGACTTTGGATCTCAATTCCCATCTCCCCAAACCACCCCCAGAGGAGAAAGAGAACAAGGAAGAGAAAAAGAAGGAAAAGGAGGAGAAAGAGGGTGACAAGGAGATTGAAAAAGAGATTGAGAAGGAGATAGAAAAGGTGAGGTGTGTTTGTTAGTGTGTTGTTTGAGCAGAGAAATGTTGAATGCTGTTGTGTTGAGACTGAAGTTACGTTATGTTTGCAGTCTGAGAAGGAGGAAAAAGAAGCTGAGAAAGAAGTAGAAGAAAATAAGCAGAAAGAGGAGAAGGAGACCAAATGAAGTGGTATACCCTCATCTGTGGCGGTGTTCTACAATTTCAGTTCGTTCTGGTGCAAAACGATGAAGAAGAGAAAATTACAAACACATTTTATATAAGCATTTTTCAAATACTGAAATTTTGAGGGTTATTTGTGTAGCTTTTTGTAAAAAAGACCCCAAAAAAAGTGAATTTTCTATGTCTTACATGTCTCGATTAGAACAGTTTGATGGTTGTTTCCCCATTTGAACTTTTTGCGAGGTGTCCATCATTCCACTTTGCCTTCTCAGTGTGACGCGACGCGGACGACACCAAGTAGCCTGTGTTGTACCCACCCATCCGTATTCATGTTAGCTTGATTTGTGTGTTACATCTGTATGAATTGTTCACTAGGTGTAAGAAAGCAGTTTATTTTGAGAGATGTACGAGAGCAACTGGGGCTTGTCCGGGACCAGCGTTCAGACTGCCGGATGGACAAGCCATGTTCCCACAACCACTTACAGTGCTGGTAACTGGAACATGGTTAACACAACCCCACCCAATAATTCTTCAAGGCAGCTGAAAATTTTAAAAGAAAAATATATATACATACAGAGATGAGAAAGCTGCTGTCTCTGTGAGTGCATTTCCTTTATAAATCACTTGGCTTGTTTTTATTAATAGTGTAGGCATAGTTGTATACTTACTGAGATTTTATTGATTAAGAAAGAAATATGAAAATGTCACAGGAATTGTGATGTAAAAAATAAATATGTCATGACATAGTATGAGAGAATTTATTATAATAAAATGTATGATATATGTTTTTTGGGACTGTTGCCACCACTGATGTCGGAAATGCATATCAAGGACTGTCCGACCACAATACTCAATGGCACGCCCATATTGATTACTATATATTGGCTTCATCTTGCTTGCAAGCTGTAATTAAAAGAAATGCCCAATAAAGGTACAATATCTTGATTAAAACATCTTGTTTAATTACACTTGATGTTGGACTGATGTGTGCTTGGATCTGCTGTGTGTTTTCTTAATTGTTCTTAGTTTTACATGTGTTGCTTGATTAGGTGCAGAATGTTTCAGGTGGCTTAACTTAATGTTACTAAAATAGTATTCTGATTTAAGGTTTGTTTATTCATGATTTTCCTGCCTTTTGGGTTAACTTCTTGTGGTCCTGGCCAAACTCCCATATAAATAGTGTGCAACTTTTCTCAGTTTAAAGTTTCTTGAACTTAGGTTTCTCCCATGTTTAAGACATGAAATTTCAGTCCCTACACCATTTTTGAACCCCAGTTTAGGGTTCTTGTTTACAGCTTTGGGCTTGGGTTGCATGAATAACACAACCATTATGGGTAATGGAAGTGAAGTGATGTCAGAATTGCTTGTGATCTGGTGCTGCAATATGGTCTCAGTTTTGAAGATTCATGAGAACGAGGAAGGTAACAAGGAAGTTGTCACTGAATGCTGGAGGAAGCTAATTGCAAATGCATTGATTAAATTCTCAGATTTTCAAGATTTCAGGCTTTCAGTGTGATGTAGTTGAGGTCTTTGCTGTTGTGTGATTTCGAATGGCTTCGGTTGGTAGTTGGTTGCTCATGTTTCCGGACAACAGAGCAGTCACATCTTCAGTGATCTTGGACTGCTTTACCCATGAAGGTGGGAGTGACACACTGCTCCAAAATATTGGTAATGTACTACCAACCTATGCTGCACAACATTCCAGAAGATCAAAGACCTTTTCTCAGATTTTATGAAGCCAGATGAAACCACTATGACAGTGGCCACCATGACCATTGGAGAACTCTGTGTATCAGTGAAAAGTGGAATTGTGAATAAAGTGGTGGTAGTGATGAAGAGGCAGATGAACAGCCCCCCATTTCTTACATTTGATGAAGCAGTCTCCAGTTTTGAAAGTGTCAGGAAGTACTTTTGCTCCTAAAGGATTGACAATGCCACTTTGAGCAGACATGAAGATTTCGCGAGACTTGCTGTACATTCATCACATCCAAACAACCGATCAGATATCGCTGTTCACTTGTTTTAAAAAGTAATATTACAGGTATATGTGCATGAAACTGATTTTGTATTTATGTTTTACTCTGTAGTGTTCAAAATGGAGTCATGTTTCACTAACCTGTGTGTTAACTCTCTTTCCAGATCTGCCGACAGAAGATGGACTTGGAATGTGTTGTGCAATGAACGCCTGTGTTTGGTTTATTTTTCAAGTTTCTTTCTTTTTGTCCCATAAAATAAGTATATAAATATAAAATGGATCAAAGAAAACACCAGTAGCTCTAAACGTAGACCACAGTAGTAATCTTTTCTTTCATTTTGACACAACCCACATTTAAGGTTTTTCTTGATTTAAGCTATAGCAACTTATCCCCAGGTAAATTCTAAATTGGGGTTCTTCTGTAGTTAGAAGAAAAGCTAAATGATGACAATTTGATCTTTTAGGTTTTTTTTGGAGGGCGGGAGTGGAGATTGTACATGGTTTGTACAAGACTTGAATTATGTGTTGCTCAGAAATCATTGGGCATGTAACAGTAAGGGGAAGCAGTCATCACTGCTTGATGTTTTCTAAACTTGATTGCAGGAAACATACAGGTTATGTGCCAAGCAATTCATGTCTCTTCAAAATGGCTACTGTTCCTATTACTACCACCACCACCAATACTAATAGTAGTAGTGGTGGTAGTAGTAGTGTACTGTTAATGGTGGTGGGGCATGCTGGCAGTGCTGCTGCTGCTACTGCTGCTGCTGCTACTACTAGCTGCTACTGGGGGCTGTGGGTTGGCAGTGCTGTGCAACTGCTGCTACTAAGTAGTGGTTGTGTTTGTGGTGTTGAAGATGAGAATGAGAGACTCAAATGCCCTTAAGTTTGAAACTGAAGTTAAAGCTATCACAGTGGGAGCAACATGTATCAAGAATGCTTCTATACAGATATCCACCATCTTCCTTCCTTAACCTACATGTAAGAGAACTTGTGATGCTAATAAGCAAGGTGGAAGGATGCATTGTAGCTTTGGAACAGGTCATAATTGCCTAAACCGTGTTTGGAAGAAGTTGAACGTGAGGATAATGCAGAAGAACAAACCAACAACTGCAACACTTTTAGCACCAAGAAGTTATTGCAGTCAGATCTTCTTTCCTTTGTAGATGTCAATATTTCGCATGTTTTCTTTGCCAGAATTGTGTTGCGTTTAGAGAGAATGTATGTACTGTCTTCTGAATTTAAGTATGTCAATTTGGCATTACGATTTAATGTTGTTGCCTACAAGAAGAGCCTATGCAGTGATGAGATAATGAGCAAAATTGAACAGAATGAAAATAACATGTTTGGTGTTCAGATGATATGCTGTTCAGGCAATAAGTGTACGGAGATTTGGTGGTGAAAATATTTAAGTGTGCAATCTGTCAGGCCTCAAACACACGAGTCATAGGCATTTGTATATCTGGCTTCAGATGTTTACCTCCTGTGCATTTGTAAACTGGCCCCTAAGTGTGTTCCCAGAATAGAAAGCAGAACAGTACGTGGTCCAAGACATACATATTTTGTCATGGATACCTTGAAATAATCCCTTGAAATAACCTGTCATTCCCTCTGTTTTCTACATCTTTATGAAAACGTCCACCACACCATTGTAAAACAAACCTCATCTTCGAGCATCAGTAATTGCAACATGGAGTTTAACCCTTTAAACACGAAGCGTATCTGTTTTATATAAGGACTCAGTGCGTACCGCGCAGTAAACACTCTCCACTTCGGTTATAAAAACCAATCTTGTAATGTTTTATAAGGCAAAAGTTGCTGTTTGTTCTGAGATCCGTACAAAACACATACACACAATGTGGGCACCACGTAGAATTTTTTAATGTTAAACCTGGTCATATGTAAAGTTGCCGCTAGGCTTTAAAAGGTTAAAGAAGTAAAGTGAAGAGAAAAATTAGATAATGTGATGCTGAACAATTTGATTCCTATTAAAATGTCACATTTAGAGTACCAGTTCTCACACCACTGTTCAGACACCTTCAGAGCACATGAACTATCATTTAATCATATGTCTTCCTCACATAACCCTTTCTTATATTCCAAATGCTTACTGCATCTGTCCCATTCCTGCACTGTGACATTTTTGCACAGTATTAAAAACAATAATGTCAACAAAACACAAAAATAATACTTTTCTAATGCAGAGAAGTAAAACAGTTATCTGTACCATTCTTTGGATGTACAAAAACATGCACACAGTAGGGACAAAGAAGCTCATGATGTCTGGCAGTGGTAAGTAGTTTGCGATTACATGCATACATTAAAAACATTTGTTGTGTTCAAGTGCTTTGAGGTCCATATTAGAAGCAATTTTACAAACAGGAGCTATTAAAAATGCTAAACAACCTGAATAAGGCAGAACTGCAGATAGCAGATAAAATCTAACTGAAACACTTTGTGTTCAAGCCTTTACAATGTACCATACTTGTTACAGAAGAAGGCTACAGGATGATGAAGACGAAGGGGTTGAAAGTAACTGTGCTCACACATTATGGTACTGCATGGAGACAAAAAGCTGGAATTTGAGTAACACTTTGTTACTGTTCAGTTCGGTTGTGTGGGCTAGCTCTGGGTCGGAGAGATGAACTCTTACCATCATGGGAATATTTCGGGGAAGTGACCCAGCGCTAGTGATCACTTCACCTGTTCACACAAAAAAGTTATGACTAATTTGATGGTTTATTTCTCAGTAATAGTTTTGCTATTAATTTGTGATTTAGCACGGCGCCTGAAAATGATCACATCAGTATTGTAGAGATTTCACGTAAGGCTTTTCTGTTTAAATTGAATTTCACAGTCTTCCAGTACACCAATGAAACTTACATAAAACTTGCCATACTTTTTGTGCATAAATGTGTCAATTTATTTCAAGATACCAAAAGTTTATCGACCTGTCAAGTAACTCATCTACTTCTGATATACCACAAGAAGTGTGTCAGCGTTCGACGTCGGGCGATGGTCTACTCCCCAAGGAAATCTTCTGTCCTAATTTTAAAATATTCTCATTGGCGAAAATGTGAATTTGCTGTACTCCCATCTGGGGGAGGGAGTTCACACTGAAAGCTGGGATGCCACTGGCGAGGAGAAGTCCTTGCTATGTACAACACATTGTCAGAGTCACTGCACACAAATTGATGTCCAGAGAGCATGGCCGTCGCTGTGTACGCACTGCAGGGAGTGGACTTCTTGACCCTTGAAAATGGGACCGACATGGTGTCCCGAAACGTCGGTAAAGTATTACCATACGACGCTGCGTAACACCCCACAAGAGCGCAGTTCTGATCAACATTGCGGCGGAAGCCTGAAATTATTTCAGTAACTTTTTCCCGAAAATCGTGCCGTTCTTTAACCTTTTAAAGCCTAGCGGTAACTTTACGTACCACCAGGTTTAGCATTAAAAAATTCTACGTGGTGCCCACATTGCGTTTATGTGTTTTGTACGGATCTCAGAACAAACAGCAACTTTTGCCTTATAAAACATTAAGAGACTGGTTTTTATAACCGAAGTGGAGAGTGTTTACAGCGCGGTACGCACTGAGTCCCTATATAAAACAGATACGCTTCGTCTTTAAAGGGTTAAATAATATGGGAAAATATGGTACAGCCAGACAGGCCACAGATGACAACATATAATAGCGCATGCGCATTGCATGCTGGGTAACTAAGGCTGCAGACACACTCAGAATATGCAAAACTTATTGCTTTCCCACGGTAAAAGTGGTTACGCGAACGTGGCTCAATGTTACCTTTATACGCATATTGCCTGTCCTGTTTAACCTAGGCACGGGAAGTTTTTGAGTGTGCAGCTGCACTGCTCAGCCGCTTTAACCCTCGCGAATGAGCTGACGAGGCCGACTGGGCCCCTACAGTCCGTCTGGACGCTTTCTCGGAAAGCTGCTAACCTCACCCCTTTGTTCAGTTGTCCAGCTGATAGCCTGGTCACTATACAACCTGAGCTATCCCGGTTTGTATGCGCTTGTAATGGAAACAGGCGCGCACCCACAACTTTTCCTTTGGGGGGGGGGGGGGGGGGACTGACCCTGAGGCTAGATATAATTTATTTGATTTTAAAAATTGTGTTATAAAATCATGCTGTAAGCACAACATAACGCTGCCTGCAATTGCATTTATATAGTATGAATATAACTACATGTTCCATGACTCAGTCACAGTGTCCTGTCTTCTTGTTTCTTTTTTTAATTTTATTAATTTGTTTTTAAAAATCCTAATGTACTAGTCATCAGCCGATTTCAGTGGCTGATTTCGGCAGAAGGGGAAATCACGTAAAACTTTTGATATCATAATATCTACAAAATTTGTGTTCTTTAAAATTCGGTTTTGGGGGTTAGGGGCTGCAGCCCTGCAGCCCCCCATCCCCCCCGTGGGTGCGCCCCTCAATGGAAGGGCTTTCATCCAGGCTCTCCATAGCTAATGTTATCGGAGTCAAATCCGGCAGCAGCGTCTCGAACAAAGTAGTGGTGCATTTAGTCTACTGCGACTGAAGGGGCGCACCAAATGCCATTGTTTGGTGCTGTTACAATTGCCCAGCTAAAACTGCAGTGTAAATCACGACGTTGATAGGTATAAGAATCAATCTTTAGCACATCGTAAAGCGTAATAGCACTCTGTGCAAAATGACGTAAAATTTTGTGTTTCAGCCAATTATTTTTCCTGTAGTCAAATTATATACCAAACGTAAGCACGGACAATTTTAATTTAGGTGTGTGTGTGCGTGTGTGTGTGTGTGTGTTAATTTTGCAGATGTCAGTGGACGCGCGGTTTAAGGCATCGGTCTGCGGCCGCTAAAAGAAATTCAGGACCGCAAGGAGTAATCCTTTTTTTCGGTCGCCTTGTAAGACGTTTTGCGCATTTAATTCCTACGCAAAAGAAAATAGGGATTCAGTGGAAAGGGTGCATATTAATTCTTATAACGTAAAAATAAATTCCTAATTGCTATAAAACTTCATAATAAAATTTGCAGTGAAAAATGAAAATACTAAACTTTTCAAGCATGCGAAATTTCTAAGTTATAAAACAATCATAGTTCGCGAAACAGCCAATAGGATATCACGTCACAGAAGCTAAGGTTTCGAGTTCTAACTTGGTGGTGGTCGGCCTGCAGTCCGGCGGTGCTGTGACGTGTGTGTGTGTGTGTGTACTTGGTTGTCGTGCAGTGCGTGCAACAGATATTGTTAAGATGCTTGTGGTTAGGTCTGGAACACTGCTAAAACTAACCCTGATTTCTAGGCGCATTTAGAAATGTCGGTGTATGATGTGATCATGAAAAGCTATGCCTACTGTTTACACATTATCTTTTCCTAGGGCAAACTAGTGCTAACCTTGCAGGCATAGCGCTAGTCACAAAAACGCCCATTATCTAGGACTGGTTGGTGTGAGCAAACAGTCGGTAGTGGTTTTACCTTTGTATGAAATCAGTACAGGGGTAGGTCGTCAAACGTTTAGCAACAGGTTACAGGCAAGAAGCCAACAGGTGAACAAAGAGGTAGGGGAATAGCGAAGTAGCTGCGCGGGTGAGAGCTGCTGGGAGAACCAATGTGAAGTGCGTGCGTGTGCGTGTGCGTGTGTGTGTGTGTGGGATTATACGGAACACACATTTATCTCAGTGGTGTAAGTGAATATATCAGTGAAGAAATCTTCATATTTCCGTTAGTGTTGTGAATATTACTGCCAGTTGTGAATTTCCAAGAGCCAAAACTACAAGCTTCAACACCAGCATCTGTAACTACAGCCCTCAGCAGCAAGGCGTCGCAGTTAAAGTAGGTGGAGTTTTGTTTTCCCCCGTTGCTTTCCAGTCTAAGGGTCGCTGGCTGAACCATTTAGATGTGCTCAAACCGCATTGCATCAGGCGGTGTTTGGAAGGCTATAGAGTCGTAGGGTTTTGTAGTTGTAAGCGTCAAGTGGGCAGCCTGAATTTCAGAGGAGTCACTACATATTTAAGAAGTGTTTATTGTTTTTCATGTTGCAGTGTACATTCACCGAACATCCCCCCCCCCCCCCCTCTACAAAGCCGGTGTTAGGTTTCGTGGCTAGGTTTCTGTAAGCTTAGGCAGGCAACTGTTTCAGCTGTAGTACCGTGCCAGTGTGCTGGGCCGCACCGGTAGCGTAGTGCTCCCGCAGGCTGCATGAAACTTGACACTCTGTTTCAGCCAGCGGCGGACGGAAGTAACACTTGGAGAGGTCGCGGAGAGATACATCAGATTGACCGCCAAACCAAACACCACTCCTGGACAGCCACATTGCCGATATACAGGCAACCCCATTTAAATGATACTCTTGCTCTTCTGTCAGAATTTGAGTCTCATTTATTTACAAAATTATCGATGCTGAAACGTAAATTCCCTTTCATCGCGGTTCTTTCAAATCATTATGAGCCTCTGCAGTTTCCAGGCTAGCCTGATGTGTAAGTTGTGGCCTCTCCCGTACAGAATTGATTCGCAAACACCAGGGATTAGTTCATGCGCTGATATTTGCCGCTTGTTCTTCAAGCGATGGAATAGCGTGACACTAACTCCTATCTACGTACACTTACTATAAGGTAGATGCCTTTCTAAGAATATTCTACAAAATCACTTTTATTATATGATGGCTTTTGAAATTGCTTTTACAATTTTATAACCTTTTAAAAAAAGTCTCTCATTAAATTATATAATTTCACGTGCATTGGATGGAAAGGCTCCTACAGCTACAAATGGTGTCTGCACTCGATTCTTCCCTTAGCTCCTAGAGTGAAGCAGCCCGCTCCTCATTTTCACACGCACACGAATTTATAGAAGGCAGCATTTCACAGCAACACTGAGACACTGACCACACTGGGCTGCGGAACTCGACCGGTTTCCATTGGCAGCCGGAGGCGGCGAGCGGAGTGCACCCAGCATTATGGAGTAATTTCTGTTTTCGTTCATGTTAGGTTTGCGTTCGGGAGGGGGAACCAGTGCTTCATCAGGACGTTATCAGAAATTGCTGCACATGCTGCAGGGCACTACGTGAGCCAACAGTGCCACTGTGCATTGGTTTGTTTAGAAAGCCATGCCTGAAAAATGGAAAGTTTTTTTTATTACTTCGAAATGAATTGATTTTGAACATTGTCACTGAACCATGGTGCTGAATGGTTCTTTAAAGTCACATTTGGGATGACAGGCCGCACCTCTTCCTTTACATTTGTTATTTATATTGTTCTTTGCATTTCGGCAGGGACAAGGGGTAACGAGGCCACCTTTTAGGATGTTTAGGATCAGATGCAGCCTGTATTAGAACATGAGGACTTCGAGAAAGTCTCGCAAAAATGATATGAAAGTCCCCAATTTTCACTAATTCTGCTTTCCTTTTCAGGTACTCTAATACGTTTTGCTGAGTTGTTTCAGATCTTCGCCCAACTTGTACACACTGGAGGCAAGACACGGAGCGGAGCAAATACTTAAGTTCTGTTAACAAAATTTTAAAAATATTTTTGGTCCCGACAATATGCGGCTTCTAATTCACTTCGTAATTGTCTTGTTTAAAATTTATAGGTCTACCTCAAGGGGAGGGGGGGGGGGTACCGGGATGTTTGTTAGTACATTAAGTTTTGGATCAGCTGCAGCCTGTGATGGAAAGTGAGGACGCAGTGATAATCCCGATAAATTTTGATTGTAAAAGTCCTCAAAGTTTCGTTAACTGGATTTTTATTTCTAAGTTTTATAACAAGTTCCGCTTGTTGCTTCAGATGTTCGTCACCTGCATTCAGAAGCAGCAGGATCGGCGCTGGAAGAGGAACAAAATCTACGCGCCCGCCTGTCAAACATTTTTAGTCTCATCAAGATACAGTCTCACATGCTTAAAAATTTATAAATCAATTACAAATATTTTGCATTTCTCAACAATATTTTAGCCTTTATTGCCGATAAATATCTGTATCCGTTGTTGCCATCTTCATTCGGAGAGAGTTACCGCGGTGTTGTGGGTTGCTGTTTATGCCAAGGTGTACTGTTGGTTCACACTTTAAGCATTTTTAAAAATTTTAATTGATTATATTGTATTTTAAGTCTACACATGCACATCGTCAACAGAATTGGCTGTATTTGCATTTATTTGCATACAGCGCCCCTAATAATGGCGTTGTAGAGGCCGAAACATGCAGCAGAGGCATACGTGACTGATGATTATCCATTATTGATTGTGCAGTTTGTTAGATTAAATATTATATATTCAGTCTGATGTATTACATGAATGCGGCAATGAATCTCCGGGTTCCATAAAATGCGGGGAATTTCTTGACTAGGTGAGAAACTGTTAGCTTCTCAGGAAGGACTCTGCTGTGTGGAGTTAGTTAGTTAGGGAGATGGTGTGTTTTCTGTGAGTTTGAAACTGAAGTCTTAAAATAAACTTGGCGCTGTTACAGCTGCAGGCCCAGCTGTTAAGCCTGCGGTGTGCTGGCGTGTGACGTCATTATTTAGGTCGGTATATAAAATTACAAACTATTCAGAGGAAGTCCTTTTATTATTGCCAACCTCTGCACAATAATTATTTTTACTGCTACATGTTTCGGCTAACGATCATAGCCACCATCAGGGAGTACGCTATTAAGTACACTCGGAGGAAATTATCCACCGAGGTATAAGGCGTCGTGTCGCAGAAGATCGCAAACATAAATTTTTAAATTTTCTTTCGGTAAATCTAATTCTGCATAAGATGCAAGTTGCCAATACGCATGAGGCACCGGCTTTATGAATTATTAATTGAAATCTAACGTATATTTTATTTCAGATTTGGTGTTTATTTGAAGGCGATAATTGTCTGTGTCGGGGGGGGGGGGGGGGGCTGAAAGGTGACTGACTGGAAGGAAAATGATGCAGGAATTTCAAGCTAAGAGGGTTGCATATATGAAAGTAGAGGAGTCTGGACTTGGCATTTTATCCAGTGCAGAATTCAGTAACGCAAGGACGAGAAGACTTTTGTGTCGTAAGGTAGTGCATAAGAAGGTTCTAGACATGAGACTGAGAGACAATAATATTGCGTCTGTTGGCAATAAGGGAGTTGAATATAGCAAGTAACAATTGCATAAATGTGATCAGATAGTGTGAATTCTTACGTCACTAGAATAAAACTTTACCACTTGTTAAAACGGAAGTTAACGTAGCGAAGTTTGGTGAAGTTTTTAAGAATGTTACAAGGATAAATCCTAAAATTATATTACTGAGATGCAGTAACAAGATGCCGTTCAATCTAAGTCACTAATGACTCTAAAAGAAATGAGTATCAGGAATTTCTCCTGGGGCGTAAAGGCGGCCGGTGCGTAGGGCTGACAACCTTACCACCTTCATGTGCCGATTGTCTTTAAATCTGGGAGCCTGAACCTCCTGGAACCCCAAGGGCCTGTCCAGGCCTGTAATGGGATAGCTTTATGGGCTACACCGTGTGCAGGCATCCTAGGAATGTACAGTATATCCATCTACACCACGTTTCGATTTGTACTTCAACATGGCAGACATTGTGTGACTTGTGTTCACGAAAATACAATGAATACTACGCCATTAGAAGCCTCTGTAAGCCAGCTCATCTTAGTAGCTTAATCGCTCTTTCTTACCTTCATAAATATCAGGAAAATGGCGGCCGTGTGAAGGGCTGACGTTGGAATATGATACGTTGCTAGACAGCCCACAGTATGTGGTCGCAGTATCCAGTTGTGTTTGTTTGTCAATACATTACTGAATTTTGTGTGGTGATGGTTTTGTGGACTTTATCCATCGTCCGAAGAGTAAAATATTAAAATCTTAAGAAACTAAAAATTTCGTCTCTTCTCCCCCTCCATTTATCTGAGGACGGACGCAGAGCCAGCTTCCGAAACGTTGTGATTTTAAATTTTAATATTTTAATATTTTACTCTTCGGAGTATGGATAAAGTTCATAAAATCATCACCACACAATATTATACACCGTCGTCAAAACCTTTTAGTGTTACTAATTTTGTTTGTTAGAAATGCAACAAAATATGGATTTTAAAGAGATTTTATTGATTCCACGTAGAGACATATTTCTATACGAGATATCTGATGGTCATCTCGATATGTGTTTGTCAGTATATGATGTACAGGGTGCGTCAGAAGCTATTAGACTATATGTAATTTTAAAAAGAACATTTTAATTAAAATGAAAATACTGAGTATTTACACAGAAGCAAGCTACAAAGGAAAGCATTACGTTATATGGTCACTTTTTGAAATTGGTATCATTTAGATGAGCTCCACCGGATTCCAGGCAAAACTCTAACACGCCGTCTAACACTGGGCATCACTTTCCGCAACCTTTCCTGTGAAATTAGTGCAATATCAGCTCGAATGCTATCCTTAAAATCCTGGATAGTGTGGGGTCTATTCAAGAAACAATTAGGTGATTTGAATTTGGCTACCGCCCACACCACAAGAAATGCAATGCAGGCCGTGCGAGAAACGTTCCCAGAACACGTTACGTCCCGTTTCGGAGACATAGCGCGGCCCCCGCGGTCACCGGATTTACCAGCATACGGCTTCTTCTTACGGGGTTGCTTGAAGCAAAAGGTGCTTGTGAATAGACCCAACACTATCCAGGATTTGAAGGATAACTTTCGAGCTGAAATTGCACGAATTCCATAGGACACGTTGCTGAAAGTGATGCACAGTGTTAGGCGGCCTTTTGAGTTCTGCCTGGAATCCGGTGGAGCTCATCTAAGTGACACTATTTTCAAAAAGTGACCATGTAACATAATGCTTGCCTTTTTTGCTTGCTTCTCTGTAAGTGATCAATATTTTTATCTTAATTAAAGTATTCTGTTTAAAATTATAAATCGTCTAATAGTTTCTGCCGCACCCTGAGTGTGATCAAGTGAAAATAACCTCGACACCTACTGTCAGGAGGTTTAGAGGGTTTTTGTGATTCCACTTGATCACGCGCAAGCACACACCACAGTCGGTATGACTCCTCTGGACGTGGGATCGGCCCGTCGCAGAGACCTCTACCTGACAACACAAACACTGTACAAGACAGACATCCATGTCCCCGGTGGGATTCGAACCCACGATCCCCGCAAGCGCTCGGCCGCAGACCTCACGCCTTAGACCGCGCGCCCACTGGGATCGGCTAGGGAAGGACTACGAAACGAAAATAATACCATTGCACTCCTGTAGAACGACACGTGATAAATGTGTAGTTTCTGCATGCACTCGTTTGCCTTTGTTACTGCCCAAATTACATTCTTTTCTAGTGAGGCAGAATTGTCATTGTTCGATGTTTGAAGGGCGGAGCATAACATGTCAGGGGTTGATGTATGATACAAAGGACGCCACAGGAATCGATTTCCGGCAGCTTATGTTGTCCTTGCAGTGTTCAGTCGAATTTGCTGAGGCCTGGAAGCACGCACCTGTTTTATCCACACAGTAACTTTCTCTGTTAGTTGTAAAGTGCTGTGCGCGGTTTGACTTCAAAGTCTGACTTTTGACATGTGACACTGACAGCTATACTACCATTCTACTGAACATGTATTGTGAATTTCACTGCCTTTCATGCTTCTTTCGAACGAAGGTAAGGAACGTCTTAATTAGTAGATAAAGCAAACAGATTCTGATGACTAATTACAGTTTGGTCTTGCACGTTCCTGCAATTAAAACCTCAACAATGCCATTGTCCGTCTTGCTGTATTGCTAACACCGACGAAGCTGGATCAGACGGCATTGGTTCTGGATTGTGTCACGCCGCGTTTACACCATAAGGACAGCCACGTTTCATTCAACAACCGGTGAAGCATTACTTCGTTGCGTCTGGTTATGACTGTCCACACAGCGATCAGTTCTGGGCCAGACGAGGTCAGGAAAAAGGGGACTAGACACAGGAAAATAATTTAATATTTTACACCTTCTGTGCAGTTGACACGCATAAACAAGTTTATTAAGAAATCGTCGCACTAATATTTGATTTAAAATAGTGCTTCTACATGTTTCGGCTACCTTCTGTGGCCATTTTCACGGAGTGTCTATATTCAAAGAAATACACGTTTTTTTAATGGTAAATCCAGACAGGCCACAGATGACAATACGGCGCCTGCGCTGTGCATGCTGGATAACTAAGGCTGCAGACACAGACTCATAATATTTAATACTTACTGTTTCTCCACGGCAACAGTGGTTACGCGAACGCGTCTCAATGTTGCGTTATATGCGCATTGTCTCTCTTGTTCAAATGCAAATACGAGTCTGAAAAGAATAATGACTTGCATCCTGATGTCTCTATGTTTTTTGCTTACAGTAAGAAATATTTCACATCTTTAAGACATGAAACAAATAAGCGACAAGAATGATGGTAAACAAGAAAAGAAATTCTGTGAAAGATAATCAAGTCCAAGGAAATCGACTTGTTGGTCCCGACGACGGTGTCAGTGATTCATCGCCCAAGAAGAAGAGAAGCAGGCGGCTGCCTGGGAGGAGCAAATCGCTCGCTGATGCGACAGGGTCTAACAGCAGGCCGGTTGACGCAAGCCGAAACACAGCGCGGTACACGCAACCGTATCTGCGACGGGCGCCCACCCAAGACGACATTTACAAAATCTTCACTGAAACCAGCGACAGCATACGGCCATCAACGGGGAAGTTAAAAAGGCTATCCCCTTATGTACCCCTACCCGCCATTGGAACCAAGATTAGACCACTAAAGGACAGCGATACTAAAGTGAAGGAAACCGCTGATTCATCTTCGGTGACGTCATTTGATGACGGTAACCAAAAACTCGTTAGGGAAGGGACATACAACGTGTTGGAACCGAAATTTGTTAAAGGTCCTACTGTTAGTGACGTCTCTGGAAATGTAGCTTATAGTTCTGAAGAAAATAACAGTGACGAAGGGTCAAATAAAGCTGTGGATCAACTTAAAGCGTCATCTGCAACTATTATGTTTGGACCTCGGTTACCAAAACGGGAAGAAAATGTTATTGAAGAAGACTTAACGGTGACTGACGTACCAGGTGAGCAACGACATAAAAATCTTCCGACCACTCACTCAAACACAAGCATCAAAACTAAAACAAGTATAGCAGGGAATAAAATAAAGAGCATTCTAATGCAGAAACTGTACCACCGAGATGCAAAGAAGAATGGGAGTCAGGAGCTGGACAGTGCTTTAACCAGTATCGATACTGAATAAAGGCAGCATCGTACAGAGACAAGATTAAAAAAAAAGTAGGAGAATTTTGTGAAAAGTCAATTTCTAGGGGCGCTCGCAAAGTTGCGAAAAGCGACCATTAGCTTCGTCATGTCTGAGATCTGTGCTCTTCTGGGATGTTACGCAGCGTAGAGTGGGTAATTCTGTACTGACGCTGCGGGACAACCTATCGGTTCCATGTCCCGAAAAGTCGGTACAGTATTACCCACTCAACGCTGGGTAACATCCCAGAAGTGCGCGAGTCTCATAGACATCGCAGTGGAAGCCTGAAATCTTTCGTTGTCTGCGTGGAACAACTCTGCTGTCATGTCTGACAGGTTTATACTCTTCATCAAATACAGTCGAACCCGGTTATAACGATATCGGTGTATGCGACACCTCGTCTACAACGTCAGATATTCCGTGGTATAGTGTAGTAAGGATTAGACGGCACACGCGCAGAAACCACATTTCGTCTTTCGGCAAAACGGACGAGTCCATGTGACTCGGCGGGGGCGACAGGTCACTCGACTAGTGGCAGCCGAGGTCTGCGGGTTTAGCTGGTAGCATTTGTACCGTGCTGGAGAGGCTATGTTCCGCGGTCGTGGGAGGCATGCTGGATACCCACTCCATTCTCCTGTTGCCCCTTCACTTCCCCTCCCGCGCGTCGCCGTTGTGCCGTGTCGTGTCGGTCGCGCTGTACCGACTAACGGCTCAGTGTTAAACGCAACCTTGTATTAATCTGTTATAACAGCACTCGTTTATAATGACATAAAGTATTCAGTCCCTTTCGTGACGTTATAACAGCGTTCGACTGTAATATCAGAACGCCTAGAAGTCCGTACTCACGTAGTGTCGTTATGCGCAAGGTGATCCACGGATCGTATTGTATGCATCTGTGTTACTCCCTGGAGGTTGCTAAGGACACGCCATTAAATTATCACATTGCGTGACAGAAATCATCAGAGTACATTGTCAAAATCAATATTACGTGGACTGACTGAGTGACATATGCTGATGTATAGGCACGGCGGTAGGTTGCGATCGGATGATTCGTATACTTACCTGGGACATCGCATTGTGATAAATGAAGAGCAATAAGGAGACGAAAAACCGCCAATCACAACTGTGTAATATGCAAGTCATTACATAGTATGCCACCCCCACCCCCCCCCCCGGCAACTACACACCATGTGACTTCCTTGACATATTTACCTCTCTTAAGAGGACATACCTGATGTGTTTATTTTGTACATAACTACCATAAACTTCCTCACAACTTTATTGGACGTCAATAATTATATTTATATTACACCAAATAAATTGGCTTTTTAATAACTCGCATATTATAGGCTTGCTTACAGTCTACTTTCGACGACAGACAGTTTTCGGATTATGTAATATGTGACGTTGTAAAAAAACCCTTATTAATTATTAATCTGCCGATTCCAGTGGCTGCGCAGTCTAAGTCATGGGTCTGCGGCTGCTCGCTTACTGGGACTGCGGGTTCAAACCCTGCCGGGGGAATGGATGTCTGTCCCTTGTGAGTGTTGTGTGTTGTCACGTAGAGGTCTCTGTGACGGGCTGATCCCTCGTCCAGAGGAGTCCTACCGAGCGTGATCAGGTGCAAAAATAACCCTCTACACCTACAGTGAGTAGGTAGAAGAGGTGTGGCTAAGAAAGAAATAATTATTAATATTTTCATTAATATATTATTAATTATGAATACTGAAATTATTAACTGGATGTTAATACGTGTGCTTCATATGAACAAACTGATGGAAATAGTACTTCAAACATGTACACTGACAGTGTAAAAACTAACAAACAACCGATGAGGTGTGATGAATAAGTAGGGGTGGGGTCAATCCCGTCTTACATATATTTTGGGTTACATAAACATTTCTGGAACAGGACCCACAAGTAAGTCAGAAACTGTCTGCAATTGACTGGACAAGATACAAAGAATGAATAAATGACATGGAATACTGTCCCTCTCCAGCATCCTCTTCTTTCAAAATTAAAAATCACAATTAGATATGAAGCAGGACATTCTTTTCTATGGTTACGCATATTCCATACAGTATTTTAGAAAACAATCCTGAGTTTTCAACTTGATAAGATTTCAATTACAGGTCATTCCCCTCAAGGCTTTCTTTATTACTGAAGAACTTGCCTTTCACACTCAAAGTACTGGAAACAATTTTAATATTATACACACCCAGCCCTCATCTTACGCTTTAGTTGCATTCCTGAAAAAGTGGGCATAAATCAAAAATGATATTCCCATCAGAAATGAGGGGTTAATGTAATAGAACAAAGTGAGCCAGATGGCATTAAACGGAAAATGAGACCGCACAAATTAAATAGTGGTATAAAGTGGCAAGGGGACTTACAGGAAAAACGGAAGTAAAACAAGGGCTGAATGTATTACATTTTAATATACACACTTTTATCCAGTTTCAGCTTACATAACACCTATTTTTGTAAAGTTGAAATCTCAGATATTTGATTGCGCTGTATATAAATAATCTTTCTTTATGTATTTTTACATCGGCTGAAAATGGCTTTCTACAAAAGCCAAAATATGTTGCAATAAAACAACATAAACACAGTTGTGTTGACAGTTTTAATGGACACACATGTCCATCCATCATCAAGAAGAGTCTTAAAGAGTGTGTGGGTACACAACAAAAGGAGGGTGGCCACCCATATTACGAAATCAGGACAAACATTGCCTTGTGTTTTCATAATGCAGGCTCCAACTGAGGATATATTTAAAATCCTAACTGGTTACATGTTACGTGTGAGACAAGGCAAAAGACCACAGAAGTATGCAGATGCCAGTGTTCGTTTGGAGGGATCCATCTTTGACCTTCCTGTAAATCCAGAAAATTGTGACTCTCACAGTAGTCTACTGGGAAGATGGAGGAAGCAGGTTATTTTGGAATATTGGTAGGCATCCACAAGACTGCAGGATTTCACAAATAGGAACAGGCAAATATAAATTTCATTTTCAGTAAGAATGTTACTGTGTTCTGGAATGTGATGCCATGCAATCTGATACATAAGGACCAATGTGAAGTTTCAGGTTCTCACAGTTTTATTGCTGGAGATTCAAGTCTTCTGGGATGTTACATCTTGTAAAATTTTAAATAGTTAACAGACATTTTAAGGGATCAAAGTGCCTTTGCAATGTCTGCAATTGTTTACAACAGCCCAAAAATCACGGATCTTGAAGTACCAGTCATTAGGGTAAAAGATGGACACAGCAGGTTCACCAGAAATGTCAGCATGTGTCTATCACACTACACTGTGTCACATCCCACAGAAGAGCAGTTTTCATACTTACTGCCACAAGAACCCTTAAAACCTCATGAATTTTCACTACTGTGGAAACTTCAAATCTCGTACAAAGGGGAATTTTCACAAGTTTCAGTGTAATTTATTCAGTTAGCAGGAAGGTATTCATGTCCCCGTCTCTGTTTGCCACACAAAATTATGACACACTTCCACTTCCTTGGGTGCTTGCTTGGAGTTTTGTAATTTCAGCTTTAAATTTCACAATTGTCTCTTTTGCAAGTTTTACTCTCTCCTTCAGGTCACTGATCTCGTATCGAATCTTATTTTTGGCATTCAGTATATTTTGCAGCGTTCTCTCCTTCTTTTCTTCAACTGAAACAAGCAAAAAGGCAATTAGGATACAAATAAGCTTTGAAAGATATGAGAGTGAAATACCAACCACAGTACAATAAATCACATTTAATCACAATTTCATTCCTGTTGTTTTCTGGGGACGATATAATGAAGTACATAACTTGTAACTGACAGTATTAAAACTTTCAGGAAAATGGTCACAGAGTTTTTTAATACATTCCATAATTTCTGTGTATTAGTCAATTATTAAAGAGTCCAACTAAATACCTTTTACACTATCATTATATATTATCATAGTCTTCTACATGTTTGGGCCCTATATGGGTCATCACTAGAAAGAAAAATAGTTACAAGAGACATATGTGGCACTTAAGTATGTCCTCATTAAATGTAACTCATGCACGTGTAAAAATATACAATTAAAGTCTAAACTATACGAAAGGTGTGTTCAACTTGCACATACAAACTTGCGATATAAAAACAAGAACAGATTTGTATTGCAAACATCTGCTAAACTCTGTTCAACACAATGGAATAAATGCATACCTGTAGTATTTGATTATGCTGTAGAGTCTCTAAGTCAACACACTGTATTGCACACTGTACATTACAGAACCAGCCACCTCTACAGGACCAGCAACTAGCACAAATGTTGAGACACATTTGGTACGCAACATTAACAGTCCTTGAAAATTTGACTAATTTTTTACCAGAAGGGTTATGTTACCAAAGTTGTGCATTAAATTCCTGTTCCTGAAAAATCACGATGGCACTCAAACACTACTTTGAGTGACAGTGTGATGGTTTGTCTATAAAGTGCACAACAGGATGAATAACATAAGGAAAATTCTTGTTCTGTAATTGTTTTATAAGTCAGGCATTATCCAGAGGGAGTACCTTTTACTAATTGGCCTATATTAGGAATCATATGAATAACAAAGGAGTTACTGCCTGAACATGTTGCTGGGTCATGGCACAGTGCAACTGTCATTGCTGCATCCACTCATAATCAGGACGTGCAAAGCTGGGTGCTGATAGTAGAGGGAAGAATGAAAAGTAATGGGCCTCAGTAAATTTATGGCTAGAGCTTCCTGGACAGTCCAGTGCTGGATAGAACAACTTCTACTGTAGTTCAGTTTATTTTGCTATATTAGAAAACGCCAAGCTCTGTTTGACTTACAATCAGTTTCGTGTTTCCATGTTCCATGAGAAAGCTGTCGAGTTGTTGTCAGCAAGTGCTGCATCAGGACTGTTGGGTCTTGAAATACAATTTCTTCATAAAATTCAGAGACAAGTGTCTTTCTTCCTTGCATTACATCTGGTCCAGACTGAAAAAGCTTAAGGATGTGGTACAGAGTCACCTAAAAAACAACAATATTTTTGTGTTTACCGGATAGTGCACCTTTTATATGTCTTAAAGGGTTCGAGGCAAAAAAAATTAAATAAAATCTTCTTAGACTATCAGCACCAAAGATGGTATTGAGCATACCTGTTGTTTTGGAGGTTTATGGAATACAGGTAAAGGAAAGTTGTGTGTGTGCATGCCATAAATACAAATGGGGGAGTGTCAGTATAGCTGCACTCAGTCTTAACCTTGGCATTGGGTGCAGGCAAGAGATCACCTTCACATCCTGGCCCAATGGGGAAGGAGCCCCTAGTATCCAGTCAGTAGGAGGATGGGTGGGCCCCACAACTGGTCTGGACACTTTGGAGAAAATCTCCTGTCCCTGCTGGAAAATGAATGAATATTCCTTGGTTGTCCACCCTGTAATCAAGGCAGTATAATAACTACACTATCCTGGCTCAGAAATAACAGAGACGTGCCCAGTAATAAACCAACGAAGTCTTGCAAGAATGCCTGACAACGAAACTCAAAGCTGTTTTACTAACAGAAACTGTCAAGTAGAAGGTGTCAAAATATGAGTATTCAACAAATACAGGAGAAACAGTTTCAATCCTTGTAACCAAAACAGGCCAATGGTTCAAAACAGAACGGTAATAATGGTGATTCTGGAAGCCTGATGTACGGCACATTGTTATGACTTTATTACAACATTTGTGACCTAACATATCAGCTCCATGGAGCAGTCTTTAAGAAGCCAGCAGGTCCTCGGATAGTCAAGAAATTCCCTCCATTTTACGAACACCAAAGGTTTATTACTTTGTTCACAATGACTCCCACTGGTTCCTATCCTCAGCCAGATAAATATAGTCCACACACTGTTATCCCAAGACCTTTAAGGTCAATTTTAATATTACCCTCCCATCTATGATTAGGTCTTCCAAGCAGTTTGTTTCCTTAAGCTCTTCCAACCAAAACCATGTGTACATTTTTGTTCTCTATTATGTGCCACATGCCCCATGCATCTCATCCTCAGTTGGGACGTATGCACAGAACAGAAGTATCACACCGGCAACCCCTCAGCACTATGTACAACGTTGTAATACTGAGATATTTTAAAGTGAATGTGAGTAATGCTCTCAAGGGATATGCAAGGAATTAAGGGGCAGTACATACAGACAACATCAAGGAAAGAGTGGGCACAGATATAACAGGAGGAACATTAATACCAAAAAAAAAATGCAGAAGTGTTTCGTAAGACAAGCAACCCCGATGGAAGCTTCACTGGATAACAAATGGCCTAATGGAACATTCTAATGTAGTGTCCTGTCTTGACACGTGGAAAAGACAAAATGTGAAAAACTTTGGTTTGGATAACTGGTCCCCAGGAAGGATCTGAACCTGGTATCCCAACACAAATCTGAAATATTACTGCAACACTGACAAATTCAGTTCCATATGCATGTGCAGGGACAGAGACTTTAACAAACCATTAATTACTATGTGGTTCAGCAAATCCTGGGCACCAGGTCACATGGTATTTTTGACCATAATTATTTTAAGTTTGTCCACTTTTCCTCTTTTTTTTTTGGAGGGGGGGGGGATCTCAAGTTAACAGTGATTGAAAAGAGAACTAATCTCTAGCAAACAACCTGAACACTAAAATAATTGTTTAACAGTCATCTGTGATCACAGGTATCATGGCAACTGGTTGCTGGACAGTTTATTTGCAATGCCATTATGTGATGTGAAGTTTGCCTTGTGTGCTGATTATATGATGTGCCCCAATCTGCACAGATCATGCATGAACCCTGATAGTGAAAATCTGTCTAGCTCCAAGTATAGAGGAAATTTTAACATACCATGAAGTTGCTAGTTTTGTCAATATGTACATCTGTAACGTAGTAAAATGGTGCCTTGGCCAAGACTCAAATACTGGAAGCCTTGGATAAAAACCAGAAATGAACCAACATGTACCATGTACAGATGCAACAAAATATGACTCACATCACATCCTTAACACATTCTGTTGAAAATAAACTATTTAGCATAACATCAAAATTAACAAGGCCACAACATTTAGAATAAACACAATTATTAATTGAGATGTTTGAAGCATTCTTTCATTAAAAACAAGTGTTCAGTTTATAACAACAATATATATAAATGAGAATTTTTATGAACAAAATTTTGAAATGTAACCTTTAATAATGCAGACAGAAATCTTCTACCTTTCCTCCTTTTGTAATAAACAGTTATTATGTACAGTCTTAATTAATACTTACAAAATGTTATGTGATGAATAAAATCACCATTAAAATTAAACCACAACCACAACAAGGTAAAACAACTTACTGTTGGCCGTTCATTGGGATCATGAAAGTAGATTTTAATGACAATCTCAAATTCTCCCCAGCCTGTCTCTGTCACTTCATATGGAGGCTTCACCACAATCCGATTTGGCTCTGCGTAACTTTCATGCAACTTGAAATGCACTTTCTTCACATAGGTCGACATGTCTTCATTATGATATGGTTTTACATAAACAGTCCACTGATGTGTGTGCCCATCCTCTTCTCGTTTCTTTCCAAAATATCTTGCTATGTTTCCATATACTACTGGCTTCACAATACATACACCCTGTGAACGGTATAAGTTAATATCACTACAATCCATTTTCATAAATGTTTTTTAATGCTGGTAGCCTGAACTACTGACAGTGTTGTAAAATAAACCATACATGTATCCTGACATAGCCACACAGACAGGTAGGCAGGCAGACTGATAAGTAAGTTTGCACACAGGTTTGTGGGTGGATCAGACAGGTAATAGTGTCAAGTGAAATAAAGCAGTCACATAGGTGTGTGGGAGAGGGTGGAATAGTCACGGTCTATCTAAAAAACACTACTATGGAGTCAGGATAGCATAGTCGGTATAGTGACTAGGCTACTGGCTGGACGACAGAGATGTTGAGGTTTGACTTCTAGCAACCACACGAAACTTTTCTTGTCCAATGCGTCCAGCTCCACTCTAGGGGCTCACCCAGCCTATTCAAATGGTACCAGGTGCTCTTTCTCGGGGAGTAAAGCGGTCGGGGCGTGAAGCTGACCACTCACCTCCCTTTAGTGTTGAGGTTAAGAATGACTGGCGCTATACCTCCCCTCCCCCATACATCTTCATGGCGCGCAAAGGGAATTTATGTCTGCCTTTACCATTACAAGATTCATTAATCACTAAAATTATTCATGAAAGCCGGTGTTTCTGTCAAAATTTATACCGGGTACAAAAATTAATCCCAACGTGGCATCACTGTTTAATAATCAAACTTTTCAAAATCCCTGAAATAGTTACCTTAACTCGTCCCCCAGAATCCGGCCCATAATCAGTAGGGCCAGACATTGTATCGCAAAGCACTAGCGTTTTCAGTACACAAGTTACATTAACACCGCACAGTTATGACGGCCATTATATTCCGTCCTCGCAATTGTGATCTCCTTGGCAACTCCGTGGCTGCAATTTATGATCCGTGACTGCCAAATTGGAAAACCGCACCTCGTTGTCGCTAGTTGGAATGAATAAATGGCTGTTGTGGATGCACGTGGGTGGTAGCGAGGGAATATATTTCTAAATACGCCTTGTGAGAAGTGGCTCATAAACCGTTTGTTAAACGTGACAGTTGTGTAGATTGCGTTGAAGTTTAAAATTATGGAATATCTGGCTATAATACTGCCCGTTACTGCGGTTGGATTTGTAGTCTTTAGAACCGGCGTGAGCTTGTATTTTAAAATTAGGTAGGTAGTTGTTTGTACTAAACGCCGTGGCTGCAAATTATATATATATATATAGACACACCAGGAACAGTAATACTTCCAGTTGCTTTAAACCTTGGCCATTAACCTGAAAGAAATGTGTATATGAGCAGTTTTATATTTATGGGCCGATACAGAAATACAGCTTAAAATATTATTATATTTATAAGTTTTTTATTATACCAACCACTGCACAATACTTCTGTGTACTCCTACATTATTCTGCTAACCATCATAGCCATAATCAAGAGTCACATTTTACAGACGTGTGCAGCGTACAAAATGTCAATGAATGATAATATGTACATAATTATTTACAGCAGTAGCCACTATATAGTACCAGTAATTCTATATAGTTTAAATTATGTATGATATTAAAATATAGTGTGCGTTAATACATAAGATATAAAGTATAAAATATATATCAAAGTCTGTCTCCAAGGGTCTGGCTTGCAAATCACTTCTAGTTTTGTTGGGTGGAGACCCCCTGGCTCTGGTACCCAATGTTTATGCCATGCGTAATATATCTGCACACATGGAATAAACATCGGGTATGGTAGTCAGGGGTCTCCGACCAACAAAACTGGAAGTGATTTGCTAGACAGTTGTTTGCAGACAATTTCGTATATATTTTATAATTTATATTTTATGTGTAACAACAAACACACTGTATTTTAATATCATATGTAATTTAAACTATATAAACTTACTGGTACTATACAGTGGCTAATGCTGTCAATAATTAATGTACGTATTACCACTCATTACCATACCATATGCTGCATGCATTTGTAAAGAGTGTCTCCCTGATGCTGGCAACATTGGTTAGCTGAAACATGTAGGAGTAAATAGAAGTATTGTGCAGTGATTGGTGTAATCAAATTACTTATATGTAAAAAAATTGCACAGAATATGTATAATATTAAGTATATAAATGCCCACCAGGCAGAAACTATACATTTCATGGACACCAAAAAGAAACTGTTAAAGAAAAATGCAGCTCTATCGTTCAATAAAATATGCAGAACCCACCAATTAATGCCTAAGTACATCAACATAAAAGTGAATGGTAATAATAAACAAAGTAAAATACAAAAAACACAACCATTAAATATAAATCAAACCAGGAACTGAAATTTCTGTACATGAAAAAACAAAAACTCGATGAACAATTATGTAACATCCACTTAGAAAGTGCTAAAGAATGGAACAAATTATGGAACTGTATCCAGATGTCTATCGAATATAAGTTACAAGCCATGAATGAGACTCTGTACAAAAAATTGAATAAAAAATTGGACAAATTATGTCAGACATATAACAGACATAACACCAAATCATAGTAGGGCACTACTTTTCATACGCGGGTTCAAAATTTAACTAACGAAACCTTTAATTAGGAATAACTTAAAATTTTGGCATTAGGCTTTTAATATAATTTTGAAAAAAATCCACAAATCAGTTTATTACAGACCTGATCGTACATACTGTAAATGACATTCGAAAACTAGGCCCAGTCAGTACAGAGATACTATGCATGGAATAAACATTGGGTACCATAGTGGGGGGGTCTCCACCCTACAACACAAGAAGTGATTTGCAAGACAGATGTTTGGAGACACTTGCACATATATTTTGTACTTTATATTTTACATATGAACACACACTATATTTTAATATCATACATAATTTAAACCATATAAAATTGTTGGTGCTATATAGTGGCTACTGCCATAAACAATTAATGTATATATTACCGCTCGTTGATGTAATGTACTCTGCATACGCCTGTGAAAAGTAACTCCCTGATGATGGCTGTGACAGTTAGCCAAAACATGTAGCTGTAAATAGAATTACTCTGCAGTAAAAAAAGGTAAAGCAGTCCCATTACAGGCCTGGACAGGCCCACAGGGTTCCAGAAGGTCGAGGCTTCCAGATTTCTAGACAGTCGGCACATGAAGGTGGTAAGGTTGTCAGCCCTACGCACCGGCCACATTTACCCCCAAGGAAAGATTCCTGGTATGCATTTCTGTTAGGGGCTAAGTTGACCCCAGGGCCATAGTGCGACCAACAGGATTATGCCAATGAAAAATCCAATGGCACCATCAGGAATCAAACCCGCGACCTTCCGGTTTGTAGTGCAGTGCCTCAACCAACTGCGCCACTGTGGCCCCTATTACTGGCCGGTGGTTGGTGATAATAAAAAAAACTCTGCAGTGGTTAGTGATAATAAAAAACTTATGTGTAATACAACTGCACGGAATATGTATAACATTAAGTGTTATTTTATTTCTGTACAGGAATAAATTTCCAATCCGTGTTAACTGCTGGTTTTGTAACCACAACACCGACGTTCCATATGCAAATCATAATTGCTGGGATTGCCCGAACTGTGAGCAGTACAATGGATTTCTCCCAGTGAGTTATGCTAACATCTGTATTAGTTATACAGAAGTTGTGTAATATGCTAGATATGCTTAGGCCACCATATGGGACTGAGTCTTTGCAGAAGATGTTGAACGTGACATACCTCTTTGTTGCAGAAGATTTCAATTTTATTACTTTTATCACATTTACTCAGGCACAAAGAAGTCTTCCAGTGTATTGTTAATAAGCATCTCTCATTGTGTTGTTGGACTTTTTTGTTTCTTTATCCATTAAATGGCTCTATAGGGAAAAATGTTTGGAAGGCAGATTGTAATGGCTGTACATGCTTTGAAAAGATGAGGTCACCAAAGAACTCTAACAGTGCTGTTCTGGAGTTTCTACTGTGCAGGCTGTAATCATTAATGTAGTTCAAGTCTCGTAGAAATAGTACAGGTTAAGTGAAAGTTGTTGTACACCTGTCAGAAGTAGGCTGGAGTTGAAGTCATAATGAATGAATGAATGAATGAATGAATGTAAAGTACTTATGGGTATGGTGTGTTGGAAGTGACCCCGACAGGCATATGACAGAGGTCACATATGCCACCAAAAGTGTTTCGTGTATGTGACTTCCACTTCCAGCACACGGCAGCGGCCCTGTCGCACAGGTGTACAAGGACTTCTTGCTCACCCTGCATTATTCTGGTTTTGTGTGTGTGTGGGTGTGGCTACATTTTGTACATGCACACATGTTCGGCATTGGTTGTCTGATATAGTTTGCAATACTTTATTCACAGGATGGAAGTTATAATAAGACAATTCCAGCCCAGCATGATGAATTGATGAATCGTCCAGTCCATGCACTCTTTCCTAGAAAGAAAACGCCTTCTGATGCAAATGGAAATGGTCTGTGTCGAAAGTGTAACGTCAACCAGGAGCTGAAAGTGCAGCAGCTTGCAGTGTTTACGCCTATCAACCCAGCCCATTATGATGAGGAAGTGGATGAGTACAGGTACATTTACCGACACTCTGTCCTGTCGTTTCACGCCAAGAGTTTTAAATGCATGTCATGTACTGTTATGTGACACACAGAGGCCACTTAGTGGTAAAATTTGGAGCTTTCATATTATCGGACAACCTGGCTGATAATTCATATTTGGTTTGATTCAGTCTGATAAGACCAGGCTTTTTTTTGAAATATGTTCAGAATATGCTGACAAGTGAACTTAAGTTACTGCTCTAAAGCGTAGCAGAGTAAGGTACGACTTTCACTAGCTGGTTCTTGGGAAGCTCGCACGTACCCAACAGCATTACCTGTACCTCTTCTGTACCCGATTTTATTTTATCTAAGTGATATGAAAATGTAGCATATGTGGGTAAAGTTTCATTCATGCCCTTAGTATGCTTTGAGGGACTGATTCTGACAAAACCTATGATTAGTGAATGGTATTACCTGTAGTTCTATTATACTGAATTGTTCCTAATTCAGTTAAATGTGGAAAATATGGAAATTATATGTACAAATTCAGTTATGTTCGTATGTGAAGCATGGCTTTCACTGTAGAGATTTTTGCAGTACTCACAATTCCCCAGCTGCAATGCGTGGGGATGTGGTATACCAGATTTCACTGAAGTCAGGAAAGAAATATGGAATGTCTGGGTCAAAATATGGAACATCTGGGTCAAAATATGGAATGTCTGGGTCAAAATTCATTTGTGTATTTAAGTTAAGTGTGACTGCCACTGAGCCAATTTTCCTGAGACTCGTGACTGCTCAGTGGAATCACGTGAAAAGTTTGTACACTGTGTTTCACACAAATACTCGTGACTCAGTGTGAAAGGTAAAGTAGTAATTTATGTCCATGAGTAAAGTATTACTGTTGTGGAGGTGACTTTCATGAAACATGTGTTCACACTGTCTTGTAAAGAACTGCAGTACCGAATTTAAGAGGACCGAAAATAGGTGCTACTTGCGATAATGTTATGAGTGGCAGTCATGTTTGGAGACTATATTATTACAGGTTTTCTGATAACTGTGACTACACTAATTTTGCTTGCAAGCCACGTGAAAATTTCCACTGCGTGTTTGAAAGTTAGGATAGTTGAGGAAGTATCAGACCAGAAGCAGGATTTATAACATCACACTTCTGTAAATAACCATAACTGCAAAGGAAATTTAGCCACAGTCTTTAACTGCAATAACTGTTTTGCTATAAAAAGTAAAAAAGTAAAGGTGAAATGGGTGCACCACGTGGACTCTCACACTGAGGGAGGAACATAAGTGGAGGGTGTTTGAGAATAGGGTGCTGAGGAAGATACGTGAGCCTCAGAGAGATGAGATATGATGGGAATGGAGAAGACTACGTGACAAGAAGCTTTATGGTCTGTATTCCGTACCAAATATTGTTCAGGTGATTAAATCAGAAAGAATGAGGTGGAGGGTCATGTGGCAAGTGTGGGAGACAGGGTAGGTGCATAGAATATTTTGGTGGGGAAACCTGAGGGAAAGAGACCACTTGGAAGACCAAGGCATAGATGGGAGGATAATATTACAATGGATCTTCAAGAAGTGTGTGAGGGGGCCATGGACTGGACTGATCTGGCTCAGGACAGGGTCAGTTGGCCGACGCTTGTGAATATGTTATTGAATGTTCGGGTTTCATAAAATGCTGGTAATTTCTTGACGAGCTGAGAACCTGTTAGCTTGTGAGGAAGGACTCTGCCCCAGGGAGTTAGTTAAAGTTCACCCTCGAACAGGCCATGAAAGCCCAGAGGGGGGTGGGAATAGAGGTATAGCTCCACTTGTTTTTCAACCTGGGCGCTAGATGGAGGTTGTTCGTCAATGCAACGCCCCAGCCATTTTACACCGCGGGAAAGAGACCCAGTACCCAATGTACAAGAGGCTGGGTGGGCCCCAGGGCCAGTCTGGACGGGTGCGGAAAATCTCGCCTCCACCAGGATTCGATGCCCAGACCGCCCAGCCTTTAGTGAGTCGCTGTACTGACTGAGCTATCCTGGCCCACATTTTGCTAGAAGACGTGGCAAATTAAAAGAGTGTAACTTTTAACTGTGGTCGAAGAGCAATTTCAGAGAAACAAATAACCTTGAAAAAAGATTGTATGTTGTTTATTTTTGAAAATGTTAAATGGTTTCATGGTATGAATGTAAATGGAATTTTATTTACTTACATTAGTTAAGGTGCAGCCCTCCATGTGCCAATTTCCACAAAACAGACTAGTGCTAAGCAGCATGTGCTAATTACTATACTGAATTTTACCAAAATGAGACAGTAAATGTGGGAAGTACAAATAGAAATTCATTTATGCTCTTCAGTCAAGCTTGACTTTCACTGGATGGATTTTCCCAAAACTCATACTTGCTTAATGGCTTTACGTGTCCATCATCTGTACTGGATTTTATCCAAGTGGGATGCAAATGTTGGAAATGTGGGAAAAATGTCATTTATGCCAATATTATCTAGTTCTAGAAATGAGTGTTTCAAAAATCAGTGACAGTGGCAGGCAGTAATGAAATAATGACCTTATGACTGCCATTACTGCAGTAAGAAACAGCTGTTTTGTCCTCAAACTTAAAGAATGTCATGGGAAAATATGTTAGTAAATACTGTATGTGGTGTACTTCATTAAAGGAAACCCTGCATCTGTGCCATTACAATATTTTATATTATTTCAGGCATCATTTGGAGCGTGCGTACCGTCTATGCCCTCCCTGTGAAGAGGTCCTTAAACAAACACTGCATAAACAGAAATCTACGCTGCTTGGTTTTAGGTTGAAACAGTTGCATAATACCTCATTACATGGCAAAGTGAGTGCAATTTATATTATAATATTGAAAAACTAATCAGAATGAAAGAATTCATTGTTTCTGTGGTGAATGTGAACATAATCATGCAACAATCAGTTGCAGTGTAGTGACATACAAGCATGTCACAGTAAAGTGTAACGTTTTGCCTGTCTATGCCATGAAGGCATATGGAGGGAGTAGAGGTAATAGCTCCACTTATTCTTAACATCAGGGGTAGATGGAGGTGAGTGGTTAACTTCACGTCCCGGCTGCTTTACCACTGAAAAGGAGGCTGGGTGAGTCCCACTGCCAGTGTGGACATTTTGAAGAAGAGAAAAATCTCTTTGTTCCTACTGGGATTCAGTCGCCGGACCGTCCAGGCCATGGGTTAGTCGCTGTACTGACTGTGGTACCCTGGCAGTATAGTTCTTGTTTTTATGGTACTTTTGAGAGGCTGTTTCCAAGCCACATAGAGGTTTTCTGTGTTCTGTGATAAGCAGTCTGCCAGTCCTGAGGAACCCATATGTATTGTTCCCATAAAGTCTTTGATGTCATATCCTTCAAGTGCTGTGATTGTGAGAAGTTTCTTTTTACCGTTTCTAAATTTTTCAGCACGTTGTATCTTATCATCATAAATGTTGTATCAATATTGCATACATGCAACATTTCAGAATAAAACCTCCAATTAATGATAGTCGTAAAGGTAACCTGTAAAGTGGCCACTGGTTAAAGCGATGTATACCAACCATGCCTAGGCAAGGGAAGAGTTAAGTACCATGATGAAGTTGCATTAAGTGGCATAACTCTCATAACCACTTATTAGCAGGATACTGCACTTTGTTCAAATTGTGGGGCTGCCAAATGCATGAACATAAGGACTGCACAAAGGTCAGTTATGGTCAAAGTGCCAGCCCTCCTTGTATTCTTTTCTATTATATTCATCCCCAGTTTCATGTGAATCCTTTGCATATATAATATAACCTGATTAATATCTTGTTGTCATGCCAGGATTAGAGAAAATATTATAGGATAAGAGTTTATAAAAACAGCTGCAGATCCATAGAACTAAGCTGCATGTTTATTTCTGTGTATTTTAGTGTCTCAGTATCTTTTGCATTGAAGTTGTCCCAGTGGTAAGCCAGATTCTCATAAATGCTGTTTTATGTTTCAGGGTCTTATATTTACCTTGAAGATGAGGTTTTTCCAGTTCTTCTCATGGGATCATGTGACCCATTGCTTCACTGTCATGCTGGCTGCATCTCTTGTACTGGCTGCATCAGGTCATTTGAACAAAGGACAGTTCCCATTTCCTGCTGTGATACAAAATTCTACTATCTGGTCTGCAGTTGAAGTCCCTCCACATATTGTCAACCTCTTACCAGTAATATTAACATACGAGATACCTTTGACTGTACTTGGTATAATAGCTCAATTTGCAGCATTTATCGCAAAGAAACCTGGAAAGTTTGGCATAATCTGTTTATGCATGTGGATCCTGTTGCATGTTCAGACTTGGCTGAGGAAATGGAAGAAACTGGAAAAGTACATCACTTTGCTGGATTTTGGCATTTTGCATGTAAGTTGCTGAATAATATTTATACTCATTCCTGACAACATGATGTTAAGTAGACCGTAACTGGGTGTTTCTCCTCACCTTTGAGTGTCCTAAGCTGTGTTTGGTTCTAGAAATTTTCCTGATAAACAGGTTATGTAGCGGTTGTGTCTGATGTACAGGAAATGCCATTGTTAAAATCTTAATTTTCCTGATAAAAAGGTTATGTAGCGGTTGTGTCTGATGTACAGGAAATGCCATTGTTAAAATCTTGATTAACAAAATCAGTTGAAAACTATGTAGTAATTTAATCTTGCATCATCGGTTTGTATGAAGGTCAAAACTTCTGACAGATTTTGACTGAACTCATTGGAAAGAGACATAGTTCAGATAGGGAACATACTGAATTATGTGCACGTTGTTGTCAATATGTGATACAGGCAGTAACAGAAGGCGTGCAGTATCACTCTAGTTAGGTTATTTGCAAGGAAGTGATTTCAGGCATGCTAAAGAATGAAATTTCATATTGTTCGTTCTGTGCATTGTGGATAGCCAATTCACAACACTGAGCCAACAAAATGCACAATGTTCTTCCTTAGATATTTATATTACAATATCACATTGAGTATTTCTACATGTTTCAATCCATGAGGGATCATCACCAGGGAACTAATATCAAACAGTACTGAATAAAACTAAATTAGCTGTTTTTATACACAATGTGGTCTAAAAGAGTCAAGTATTAAAAGGTTAAGTGTTCTTTGTAGAATAGTGGTGTAAGTGAACTCGAATCTTGATATACAGTATCTCTGAGGCAGTTTACGCACTGAACGAGATTTGACACAGTTGGGTCGGTAAATACTCTCATGTCCTTTCATAGAGTCAGCATGGGTTATGCACAGTTCACATAGTTTATACTTACAAGCTGACGTGTTAGACTGAGGCTTTTCCTTCAGATGTAATGAAGTATAATGTAGCAGTTTGTTTATGGATTAATTAACCCCTCTGATTGGAGTTCCTAGTGTTACTCTTTGTTATATGTTCGCCAGATGCCCTTGGATTGCTGATCTTTTATTACATTTAAATTTCAGCACAAGGTCGAGGCTATGGTGGAGTGTTAAAGGATATGCAGAACAAGGCAAAGCAATTGAAGGTTGCCTTTCTTTGCAAAGTTTATTGCCTCCACTGCCAACACCAATGCTTTTGTGTTTATTAATCATTAATTTACATGTGGCAGTGCTGTGGTAATGTTCTGTATGTTTTCAGTTTCCGTAACCCCCCTTTTTCACGTGAGGTTTTAACGTTGTGCATTATGATTTCACTGTTCGTGGGATTTTGCAGGAACATGACCCTTCTGAATAGCGAGGGTTTACTGTATTGTTTGCACGTGTTTGTCGTTACAAGCTTTTCTGAATTACTTTCAGCTGCTGTAACAAAGGAATTCAGCTATTGTTGTTATTGTTATTGGTTCAGATATTTCCAAGGGCATGTTACATCTGCGTCTGCTTCTTCACAAGATGTGACGGGCATCATAAACTAGCAGGAGCCCATGAAATAAGGTTATTTGTTTTTTGTTGTTGTTTTTCTTCCCTCTGTTGTATATTTGATCTACTAACAGTACATTTGTTGTCCAGCTTGTTGTTGCCTTCATGACACTTTGTGTTTGCACGTGGGATGCCTTGATGCCAGGCAGAAAGTATGCTGCAGTAAAATGCCATAACATACCAAGAAAAACTGAGAGGTTGAGCAGTTCTTCAGAATCTTCATGTCAAAAGTGAGTATGGTTATTTTGTGCTTGAATGACCTTAGTTCATAAAAGTAGAAAATTGAGTACTGTGAAACATGTGTGGTATGTCATTTGTAATTCTTACTCTTGGGTAGTGGCCATGAGTGGTAAGGCTTTTGACTTACATGCAGTAGGTTGCAGCTTCAAATCTTGGCCACGGCACAAACTGTCGTATCTGAGATTTTCTGTAGTTCTCCTCAGTCCAGGTGGCTGCGAGACTAGTACTTCAGTTATGTCATGGCCACCACCTTTCATGTCTTTTTCCAGTTCATTATTTACTAGTTATCGTTCTGCTCAACACTATATTGTCTTCAGTAAATATTCACCAGTATTCCAGAAATAAATGAAAACATAACTTTTATGGTTGGCTGGAAACTGTCATGTGTTCTCTAGTGTTCACGAATGTACACATATTCTCTATTAAAAGCACCGGCGTCTGTAGTATCTTAGTTCTTGTTATTCTTCATTTAGATATTCGCCACAATATTTACCAGATTGTAGAGGATTAATGTTTTGCCTAATTTTGATCATATTTCATGGATGCTTGTTATGCTAAATCAGTGTGATAGGCGATGAATAATTGCAGAGGGATTTGTCAGAAGTAGAATTTTAGACTGTTTACTTTTGAAATCCGGAGTGTGCAATTCAGCTAAAAATATTCGTAATGGTTTGTCGATATTGCGTATGTTGATCTGATTTGGGACTCGGAGAAGAAGACATATAATTTGGTTACAAGAGAACAAGGTTTTTGATATTGTCTGAGTTACAGTAGTCAACCTTCATTACTTTTCACCAACAAATGCACAAAGAGAGTTTTATCAGCAATTGTAACACACTCCTGCGTGTTTCGACCCTGCAGTCTGGGCCTGAACTGCAGTTCAGGCCAGGACCGCAGAGAGTTCACGCCTCCAAAAACAACACGGTACACAGTCAACAGCACATTCTCACTCAACTGTAAAGTGCAACCCTAGTGTAATGGTAATGAAAAGTTCTCCCTGAAGATAACCCAGCAGGGTCGAAACATGTAGGAGTGTGTTACGATTGATGATAAAACTCTCTTTGTGCATTTGTTGGTGATTAGTGTTTTTGTATGATATAGTGCACGGACATGGAACACATTAAACTTCATTACTTTTATTAACCTGGAGTACATAGGATGAAACAGTGGGACAATCAGCGAGTGATTTGTTGGAAAAGATGTGGTTGTGGGCTAGCGTATTGTACTGTTGTGGTATTTGCCTTGCTGGATGACAGGGTCCAATGATCCCTGGTCAGGGCAGCCAGTCTGCAGGCCCAGATCAGACCCTCGGAACTACAGAATGAGAGTATGAATCACCCGACTGTAATGTTTTATCATTTGACTTCATGTTTGAATCCTACAGTAGTTATCATTTTTTACAAACGTCAACTGTCATTGCTTGTGTAACAGTATACATCAGCTGCTGCAGGGGTACACAAATCCCGGGTGCCAGGTTGCTGGGGCAACTGCATTTTGTGTGGTGGTGCCTAGTGTACATGTTCTTCCTCAATATGGAAATTGCTTCTTGTCATGTTTTTGAATCTAGAATTTTTACATGGGTGCTAGATTTTTGGAAAATATGTGGACCCATGGTCTACTCTGTCCTTTATGCCCTGTTTTGTTTCTTTTTCTGCACGTTTTGTAATGGGAGTAAAGGGGAATGCACAGGTCACGAGCCTTTCATGAAGTTACTCTCTTGGCTGTTGCCTTATGCAGGGACGGAAATGTAGAACACTTCAACTTGATGCCTCATAGCAGGAAGCCAGCTAGAGTGCATGTATGACTTCCAGTCGGTAGCTGCATATGTTTAACTTGCATCATTCAGATTTCGTGGCTAAACCAGTTCTTTGTTGCCTAACAGTCAATATGGGTTGTGCAAGTAATGTTGCCAAGCCTCTAACCACATTTTATATATTTCTATGTGTAGCATAAAATCAGATCCCCTTTTATGACATGCATTCAGTTTTTTGATGGAAAGTTTTTTGGAAAGGATTGTGTGTGTGTGTGTGTGTGTGTGTGTGCGCATGTGCGTGTGGGTGGGTGTGTGGGGGGGGGGGGATTTTGATAAGTACAGTACCATATTTACTCAAACACAAGGTGACTCTCAGCCCCCGAGATAAAAAATGTCTGCAAAGGGAAAATGTATTTATCCATATCTAAGGCAACCTCCCAAAAATAAAATGTCTGCTAAGAAGAAATTTTGTACTGTTAATTTCATACACTTAATACACAAGGCATGTCAGGTCCTATCTACCTTTACCAATCAGTGTCACTGTCTCCATCTTCACAGTCAGTGCTTTCATCTTCCTCACACTCACTCCTAACATTTCCATCCTCTTCACTGTTATTCCACAACGTACCATCTTCAGTCCCGTCCATTGCATAGGATGTACAGCACTTCTGAAAACCCTTCACAGTCACTTCTGATGAGACACGCTGCCATGCCATCGTGATCCACATTGACTAAATAATACATTTATATTTCTTGGTTTATAAACTTACTTGAACCTGTGAAGAAGATTCACAATTTTATGGTGTTATTGGTGTTAAGAATTCTAAATACAGGTGTTCTGGATTTTTGTGTTGTGTGTGTGGTCTGATCAGTCTGAGTTCTTGGCTGTTTTTATGGTTTCTAATTTGTAGATTGGTCCAGGATTTATTTTTGAGTCTTATAGTTAAATTTTTAATTTTGCAATAGCTATTTTTCCTGTTACTACCCTTGGACTAGATCTGTTGTGCATATCTTGGCAAGTTTACTGTCTCTATGGTGCCTAGGACTGAGAACAGCTTGCTGTAAGGGATCCACCAGGTTAGTTGCTTCTTTGCTTGAAAGCAGAACTAGAGCTGACTTCTGAAATGTTGTGCATCCTTAAAAAATTAGGCAATGGACAAAGTCCAAAGAAAGAAGGTCATGTCAGTTAACATGTCGTGCTGTGTTCTCTCTCGTCTACCCACGATGATATGGTGATGCAGGCCTTGGTTTGGCTCTGTATGGTCCGGTTCAGAGCAAACTGATTTGGCATGGTCCAGTTTGGAGCTTCGTACATGAATTTAAGACAACCTCACATATTTAAGCAGCAAATTTTAAGGAGAAAACCTCATCTTGCATTGGAGTAAATATGATAACTAATCACACAGTAGTAATTATATGGCAAATACTTCATAAATTAAGAGTCATGAAGTTAAGGTACTTGTGCTAGTTGTGTTAATGTAAACATTTTGTTACAGCTCTAATATTTCTGATGATAGTCTCACATGTGCCTCCGAGAACTTGCAACGGAAGCATGTAAACAATGCACCGCCATCTCGAGGTGATTCTGAACTTGAAAACGTTCATGATTTCCACCCTGTTAGTGGCACGTTGTCTCCACATAGTGCTTCTCTGACACCTTGCAGTGAACAGCCTTCACTACGTGTGATATCTACTTGTGAAGATGATAATTCAGAAGACTTAGGCCGTGGATTTGGAAATTTGACTTTGGGTTCCTCATCTTGTGAGAAGTGGATCAATAGGAAAAACGATGCATTTTCTTTGTTTGAGACCAAGGTGTATGGGGAGAATACGTGTAGTGACCTGTTTAATGGTAATTTAAGAAACCGAAAAAGAAGACCCATTATTAGACCATCTCAACTAAGCTTGTGTAAGAATGTTACCCAGTCGTCATGGGTAGCTGGAGGGTACTGGCAGTCTGGAGTCCACAGTAAGACCGTTCCAGTGTCAGGAAGTGAATCACAGGACATATCTACTGCACCGGCATTTACCCCATTGTCACGTTCATCTAGCCAAAGCTCGGGGTTTGTTTCTCAGTCCAGTCAGCCTGGTGTGTGTGATGGTGCTACAAGCCTGCCAAATTCACGTACAGGTTCCATTTGTGGTGCTGACTTTGACAGCTTCTCAGCCCTCTCAGAACCAGTTTATTCATGTACATCCTCTCCTGTTTGCTATGCTGGAGCAAGGCCTGGTACATTTATTGGAGCTCCATATTATGCAGGATCTCCAGTAGTTACACACCAGCCTTACAGCATGGTTCCACAGCTGCCTGGATTCGTGCCAAATTATGGACCCCCACAGCAGCAGCCTCAACCTGTACCTTGCTACTACGCTCCTCGTCCACTGAGCACCATCTGGAACCCGCCTGCATTTTCACTTGTTCCTGTAAAGGAACCTCAAACTCCAGCACCTGATGTTCTCAGTCGGTCTAGCAGCCAGAATTCAAATGAGAGTCGAGGTGTTTCAGGTGAGGCTATGGCAAAACGTGAATGTGTGAGGAGACATAGAACCTTTGTTTCAGCTGTGCGTGAAAATTTGTTTCTAGCCATTCTGTTTGTTTGCAGTATTCTGTTCAATGTGTTGATTCTTGTGTGTGTCATGTTGTCGAATAGCAACATGCTGTTTCCTGGGATATTGTCATGATGTTACAGTAAAAGTTTTGTAAATTGAGTGGTGCCATAAATTAAGTTTTTTCAGTGTAATGACTGTGTTTCAGTAAGTTTCAATATTGTGTTTGTAATATGGTATTTTAAACTCCCCAAGTAGTTCTGTTGGCAGAAGACATTTGTTTTATACAGAGTACGTAGATGTAGTGCCCCACCTTATAAGTGTGGTTTTTAATCATTTTCAACAGCTCAGGTAGCATTTTGTTGTGTGATACAGGAGATGGGATGGAAGGCATATTTCTGCAGTGCAAAGAATTTTATCCTTAGTGTCTTGACACCATGCAGTTCAGGTTTTTGAAGCAAATGTGTGTGGGTGCAGAATGTCTCAGAAGTTACAATGGCAATGGTGCCTTTTTATTTAAGTGTTAATAAGTAATTGCTTGTATTTTCAAATGATCCATAACTGGGCATTGAACAGTTAGATGTGGGGATTAAATCCAACAAATGGCACACAAGATGATGAAGATGCATTATTAACATATTAGTACCACCAGCATGTTTCATCCACTCATGTGGCCATCCTCAGGGAGATGGTGGACAAAGAATAATTACATTAAGATGTTACAAAATTGTGTGAACCAATGCACATACAAAATATTAAGTATTAAAATTCCATACTTTAAAATACATATTACAGTATAACACACAGATAAAAGTTTTTGTAATTCTAGTATGTAAATTTAATGCATGTGGATAATATGCATGTTACCATCTTCTGTATATCACCCTGTCTGTAGAGTGTTCTGTTGGTTTCGTGATGCAGGTCAGCACTCTGTTCATTTTGATTTTGCAGTATGTCGTGCACATTTTCTGACAGCTCTTGATTGCATGAACACTGGCCTTCACAAAAACCCATGAACTACAATTTGAAAATAGCAGTTCGAGGGTGTTGGTGGTGTTTTCTTCCTATCAGTTTTAAAACGTGTTATTGTAATCGGACGGCAGTGTGGTCATTTTTATTGTGATTTGATGTGGATAAGTTGGGAGTAAGTAAATTTTGTAAAGTCTTCAGTTGTGGATGAAAATAATGGTGCAGATGTGTTAGCAGGTGGCCAGAATGAGCAACAGATTTGTGAGGGCCAGTGTGAGTTGAATGAAGAGCTGTCAGAAAATGTGCATGACATACTGCAAGAGCAGAATGAACAACAGAGTGGTGACCAGCTGTATGAAACCAACAGAACAATCTGCAGGTGGGCATGATACATGGAAGATGGTGATGTGCATGCTATCCACATACATTAATTTTACATCCTAGGATTAATTACAAAAACTTTTATGTGTGTGTTGTACTGTGATATGTATTTTGAACCATAGTATTTTAATATTTAATATTTTATGTGTGCATTGGTTCACACACTTTTGTAACATCTTAATGTTATTACTCTTCATCAAGCAACCCCCTGAGGATGGCCACATGAGTGGCCAAAACAGGTAGGAGATATGAATTGTTAGTAATAAGTCTTCGTCAGCATCATCATCATCATCATCATCATCATCATCATCATCATCATCTGGTGTGGATTTCATGGCTGTAATCACCATATCTAATTGCATGTATGTCTTGTTGAACAGGAAGAACTCTGGAACTGTATAAAACTGAGTTAGCAGGGCTTTTTTTTCTGCTTGCAGGTGAATATTTTGGATAATTGTGTATTTTATTTTTGTTTTAATGTACTAATTATTTTTGTTTACCATTTTTTCATATTAGATCTTTTATGAATGGTGACGGTCTCCATCATGCTAAAAGAATGCCAGAAGGAGCACTGTGCTTTTCATTGAAAGAACAGTGCTTGGTTAGTGGAATATAGAAACTTACAAAGAGGGGACGGACCATTTGAATCAAACATGTCAGTGGAAAAGCTATCATGTGGTCTTCTGGGATGTGATGCTGCGTTCTTTGGTAGACAGGCCCCCTCCATCTTCTAACCTGAAGATGGAAGCAGTAGACATTTGTATCTGTTAGTCAACCTTCTGCCCTGATGATAAAGCCACCAGGTTTCTCAGGAACTTTGGAACTTATCTACTGAAGTATGTGACATGACACTCTAGAAGACTAATGTGGACACTTGTTGCCGTTAGAAGCTCAAACATCATACGAGATGTGATTTGTAAGGTACCAGCTCCATCTAGTTAGTTCTTGCTGTTGTGAATTACATCTCACATCTCACTGCCTGTGATTATTTGTGTGTTGGTGGTTTGTGTATTATTAATTTTTGTACTTTATGTATCGAATGTGTCTGCTGTAGAATCCAGCAGTGGAAGGGATCAAAATGTATCACCTCTCAAGTGTTCATGTTTTGTAAAGCAGGTATATTACAATTATTCTCGCAGTGCTTCCATTTTATATGAGTCACTGTATAAGGAGCTTTCACTCTCATGCACCTTCTTGCAACTTGATTCATTTTTTTGCCAATTTTTCAATCTGTTTTTGATGTGTTTCAGTGTGTGCTGTGTACCTTCTGGGGTTGGGTCATCCTGCTGGCAACTGTTCTTTCAATTTTAGTGCTATTCCCCTTCTTAGTATCTTTGCTTTAGCCAGTGGCTGAACAGCTGCAGTAATTTCTAAACAGCATATGATAAGATACGCTCTCTTTTGGGTTATTACGTGGTGTTGTGTGGTAATTGTTTACTGGTGTTTCAGGACCACGTGTTGGCCTCATCTTCAAGGGTCAAGAGTCCGTTTCTTCTCAGACTCCTGCACCTTGAAGATGGGGCCGGTACATGGTCCCAAAATGTTGATAAACAATTACCACACATTGCCATGTAATAACCCAGAAGAGTGTAGATCCCATCAACATCGCGGCGGAAGCCTGAGATCGAGGCTAGTATATGATAAAAATTCAACATACCAGATTTCTTTAAAAAAAAATTAACCCCAAAAAAGTAAAAGGCATCTGCAAAATAGTCTAATGTCATCTCGTATTTATTAAAGCATTTACATATCAAACTATGAATTTGAAAGTTATGAGAAATCTCAAAAGGTTAAGAATTAAGTGAAAAATATCAGTTTCTAAGTTCATCGTCATGTAACAGTTTCTTAACTAGTGGTGTATGCATCTTATACACAACTTGGCACCTTCACTTCTTGTAGATGTATCTGCTGCGTAGCTCTAAGAGAAAGTGCTGTGTGTAAAATACGTGCATCTTTAGTTCAGAAGCCGTTACACAATACTGAACTTCAAAGGCACTACTTATGTTATCTGTCTTACAAAATATGCAACTAATTTAGTTTTCAAGCACAGATACATATATAAGAAGCTCATTCATTTTGAATTTCTTGTTTGTTGCAACATAAACGATGGGCGGAGCTTATAAGTCAGCGGCTTCTCTGAACCAGTCACATTGGTCAGCTTGTTAGTCGGATTGGGTTCACCTTTGGGCAGCTTCCTTTCAAAGTCTTGCCACCTCCTCCATGTCTTCTCTTTGCAGTTTCTCATCCCTCTGTACACATGCAACGCACAAGCCATTCTTGTATTTGAAATAGTGATTCCATCTGCTTATTTCAGCATTTTGTACATTCAAAACATAATGAAGAGAACACTTCTGAAAGTGCAAAATTAATACATGCACAACTCTTCAGATTCAAAGATTTCCACATTAATAATTTAATTGTGATTACTGCACACAACACACTGCAAATTTGTACGAGACTGTAGAAGAGCAAGAGAAACACATGCACAACCAAAAGAGGCACATGAATGTGTTGAAGTAATAAATAGGAATGTGACTCATGTTTATTACTTGGAAGTAGGTGTTTGAAAGAACAAGGAATAATGGATGGATGAGTCTTTATTTATGCATGAGTCACGAGAGTGACTGAGATATTGGAGTGGGCAGCGCACATTCTGTTCAGGTCCGGCAGGCAAGACACATGGATATTGTGTGTGCAGTCATTGGCACACCTGAGCTTTTCATTTATTGTAATGTGAGGCATATCTTTCTTAACTTGCCTCATGGTCTAGGAACTGAAACAGGAAAATGGCATGTGCACTGCCAAGTCCCATTGATGGTATCTTTTTGCACACTGCTAGGAAAGTCTTCCCTATCCACCATTCAGCATCCAGCAATTTCCTCTTTTGTGGATCAATGAAAAAGCACTTTGAATAGAACACTTGTAATGTGTTGATGAAATTTGTGTTCTATTTGTGGGTGCAAACAGTGAGCTCCTGTTTCTTCGCCAGCTGATCGTAAAGGCATGGTGATAAATTGCAGTGTAAATGGATATTACTCATCTATATTTCATATTTCCTTTTCCACACATGTACTTTGTAAATTGTGATAACCACACAAAATGCCAAGGAAGGAAGTTGTTCTAAATCATGAGCTTCAGCAGCAGATGTTTTTGTAATTAAAGTTTTGTGAAGTGACAGATTTATAAACTATTCAAATGTCTGTCCACATTTTCAAATTTTCTCCAAAAGAAATAATACTGTTCGTAATATATATTGATTATGCCTGTTGGTTTTATTTTAATGTGTTTAGAGTAATGGGAAGTACATTATAGTTATGATGGAGGCTGTATGTGGTCACCATACCTATTGCATGAAAACACCATATCGCTCATGAAACAGCAACTTGTCGTACGCAGTGTTACAGGAGACGGAAGAAACTTGCCAGATGCTTAATAGACCAACAGGTAAGCATGTTATGTTTTTACAAAGATATAAGGACACGCAATTTTTTTGTGGACACAAGATTTTGACAGAAGGTGTGTTTGTAACGCATTTGTCTTGTACTGTGGGAATCTCAGTTTGACAAATTGTGTGGGTTATGACAAATCGCCGTTTCGTGAGTGATATTTCTGCGTAAAGTCACATCTTTATAAAATAAACTTATCTAACTGTGATACATATATCCTGTGGATGATCGTAATGGATATGCATTAACAAATACAGGTTAATTCACCAGCCAGATGAAGATCTTCCTCTACAGACATTTCTCTGCACAAGAAACCACGCCTGCTCAAACCTTGTAATTTCTCTACAGCTACCTACTTGTCATCAAGTAGTGTACAGGACACACACAGTCATGTGCCTGATATTACATGTGTACAAGATATCTCATACTGTTAAAGTTTACTCTTTGACATCTGTTGAGAACCAATAGAGAGCTAGGCAGAATATTAAGGAACAGATTAAAAGATTTTCTGCTCGTGTGTTCGATTTGTCACTTGTGACAGACGAATAGACAAAACAGTTAATTGCGCTGTACTGATAGCATATTTATTTGTAGTATGAATCTCTGCTCTTGGGGCTGATAACTTGGGACTTCAGAGATATTAAAAGAATAGAGTACTGACCATATAACCCCAGGTTCGTCTTGCGTCCTCCTGTTTGCTCGAATTTCTCACCTTGCAAGTCTCAAGTTGTCGGCCCCCAACAGTCCTTACTGTATCAAGAGATACTTTGATGTGTGTGTGTGTGTGTGTGTGTGTGTGAGTGTGAGTGTGAGTGATTGTATGAAGACAGTATTGGGTGTCATGTATTTTGTATTTCCATAGTTAGTCTTTAGGCACAATATGTCTGTAGTTGTAAGAGTGTTTGTTCGAATTGTGGGATTGAAATGAGCTATGGTGTGGGCTGAACGTACAGTTTCACGGTTGCTGTGTCAATATTGAAGATGGGGTTTCATTCTTAGAATTCTCACTTTTCATTCTTAAAAACACAACTTGCCTTTCATTATCTTACTTTTAGAACTGAATGCTATGATTTACGTGAAGACAGTTCAGTTATCTTTTTTCACCGAACATTGCTGTATATTCGGCAGAACTTGAATGTGTTTGTATTAAAACAAGTATTAAATCAAGTGGTAATTGTGAGAATTCTAACCAGATCTTGCAAATTGAAGTATCAGTGGTAAATATCCTGGTTTCGTAAGTCTGTTTTTTAAATCCATTGCAATCTGTAAGAATAAAAAATTGAAACAAAACTAATATCCACTGTTAAATTTGGGGCCCACTTCAGAATTCATGGTTGTGTTTTGTACCCATGCACAAATCATTATTTGTAGTGTTGGAGTTACAAGCTTGGGAAGTTAATGTACCAACAGTATAGGTAAAAAAATAAACAACGAAACTTTCTTCTAAGTGTGAGTGGTGCGACTTTACTGTATGTCACATCCTACTGTATATAGGTGTATGTTGATAATTTTGGAACATTTACACAAGCTTCCACTGTGCTCAGATTTGTGTATGGCTTAATCTTCAGTCCTGAATATCAGAGCTGTGTGTTGTTCTGAAATTTCATGAATTGCAGGCTAGATGGTATCCAAAATTTTACTGTGTTGCTGGAATGGAATTCATTTAATATGATGATAAGAACATGGTGTATCAAGATTATGTGAAGAGATGTAGTTTCTTTACCCATGAATGTATTATTTTGTGCCTTCACTGTTTTCAGTAGTACGTTTTCATCGAAAAGTGAATTTAAGTCCTCCAACTTTGATTCTGTTTTATGACTGAAGTGCTTTTGCACAATTGTAAGACCAGTGTAAAGCTGTCATGGAGTACAGGTTGTACAGCTTAAAGGGGCACCTGGTCATTGAATCTACAAACCCTGTCAGTAGCAACAGATGACATTGGTCGTTCTAATGTGGGACTGTGTGCCATGCAGCGGACATCATCAGTTGTTGCACAGCGATGCGTGATGCTACCTGCTGTGCAGTACTCAGTTCCACAATGAAAGTAACTCTGTGACGTAGATAATGGCAGATGTATCTGAATTATGGAGTGTTAAAGTGAACTGTGGTGTGAAGGGTATAGCCGAAACATGCATTTCAGAGAGTAGGTTTCTCCTAGTTGCGTTATCCTAATACCTAGTATTTTGATGCTGGCAGATGCTGTTGTGAGTGTCTAGTTACCTGGTGCTTAACCATGAGAGAATGTTGCTGTTTCAGCTTCTTGCCAGAGTTCACAGTTACGACTCAGTGCGCCCTGCACATTGAAGTTTCATCGTTTCTGTATATGCATCTCTGTATGCATGTGTGGGTGTTTTTCGTCTGCATCTTTCAGTGACAATATCACGTACAGAGACAGCATGTGTAGTGACTTACGTACTGCATTGCTCAAGTCTTAGGAGCTTTATAATGTGTTCATGTACTGTAGGTGAAGAAATGGGTTCGTTAACATTCCTTACCCAAAACTGGGAACTTCTTTCTACTGAGTATACTCGTATACTTTTGGGCTTTCTGTTGCTTAAAAGGATACAAAATAAGGATTTTTAACTTATTTGAAATGTATGGGTCATATATTAATTGTTTGTTAGTTGTCACTGCTGTGAGCATGAAGAGTGTTGTATTCTGGGATGTGAAGCCGTGGAAACTGATAGATATATACTGATGTTTCAGAGGAATCTGTTGCCTCCATCTTCAGTTGCAGGTGGAGGCATCAGATTCTCTGTTACTTCTGTACCAGACAACATGCTGTTGAATTCCAGAAGACAGGGAACTTCAGATGCCTCATGTCATTTCTATTTACTGTGCTTCTCTCCCTTGGCCATTGAGTTTGATGAGAGTTCTTTTCTTGTTTCAGGCAATTTTATTCTTAGTATTTTTGTTCACAAATTTTAGCACACTGTTCATTCTTTTGCAGCAGATGTGTGAACCATGTGGTACTTTCAGCTAGATATGCCTGCATAATAAGTTAGCAATCAGCCAGATATGCCTGCATAATAAGTTAGCAAATATAAAATTAAAATTTTCCATTTGAAATGGAAGAATTCAAGTCTTCAAATAATTCACACAATAGTGAAGTTGAAGCCTGGGAAGTGCTGCCTTTCTGAATTCTGATAATTGGATATTTTTGTGATAAAATAATAATGAAACAATTTATCATATTGTGATAGAGAGAGAGAGATGTGAGGAATTTGTAAAAATGTCAGATTTGAACTATGCTGAGGTTATATGAATACAATGTACCAACTAATGCACTTTTCGTTATTAACATTAACTAACATGTTAATGTTAATAACAAAAGGTGCATTAGTTGGTACATTAACTAACATGTTAATGTTAATAACGAAAGGTGCATTAGTTGGTACATTTTATTCATATACCGTAAAATGCACAGTGCTAACAATATATGCTGGGGTTCTTAATGGAGGAATTCGTTACTGGTATTTGGTTTTGTTGTTGTTGCTGTGAATGAGGTGTGACACCCTGTAACTGGTCTTATGTTCATTCCCCATGCTTGTCTTGACTATGCGTGGAGCTTGCACTGAAAGTGTGTGTTTTTTCCCAGACAGTGTATGTTAACCCCTCAAAGACGAAGCATATCTGTTTTATATATATATGGACCCAGTCAGTAACGTGCTGTAAACACTCCACCTCGGTTATAAAAACTAAGCTGTTAATGCTGTACAGTGAAGTAATTGCTGTTTGTTCAGAGATCAATACAAAACACATAAACGCAACATGAGCGCCATGTAGAATTTTTGAATGTTAAAGCTGGTGGTGCTTAAAGTTACCGCTAGGCTGTAAAAGGTTCATCCACCCTTCTGTAAGTTCGTTTGTCACTCCCCTGCTTCTCTTATTTTCAGTCTTATGTTAATATTTTACTTTTCTTATTCACTAATTAGAAGGCAGTGAAAGATTTGACCATTTAATAATGTCTGCAGTGTGCCAATTCTAAGAAAATTAGATAGCAGAGAGAGAGCATTTTTTAGACAAAAGGTAGTCCTCATGTTGGGTTGCTGATATGATATTGATGTTGAGGTTTGCTATTTATTTAAACCATTGGTGGCTTGATCATATTAGAAATATGTAAAACTTTTATATGGAATTCAGCGAACAGGCTATGTCAGCAGATTAGAAAACTTCAAGTGAACTGGTAAAAAACTTTCAGGCAGAATGAGTAACATGTTGCAGCAAAGAAGATGTCAACAGTGCGGGCAAAACTGAAAAGTTTTTGATGTGACACCCAATGGAAGGTTTTTATCTGAGGGTGAAAAATGTGTTGCTGGAAAATACCTAAAATCCTTTAACAATCTTATTGTGTGTGTACTGGACTGGAACTGACAAATACACTGACATATTGCAGCACACTACAGTTTGCAGTGACAGGAAATACAACAGAACTGTGTTCTTTCCACATTTGGTCAGATTTTCATTTGGTTTTGGCATAAGGAAGATTTTTCTGTATTCCTGATGTAGATTTTCACTGAGCTGAACACTGTCTTTATGAAAGTAATTTACATCCCTCTAGTGATAATTTTGACTCAATATATAATAGATATGTCAGCTGGAATTAGTCTGATCCTCTGTCTTAGAAGAAGAATATGATTCTGCTTATGCTCTGTGGGATAAAGAACTCCCTGTATGATGCAAATGCCAAAGCAGTGTGACTCATTTGTCAGAAGCAGCCAATGTAATTGAGGAAGGAATTCTGCATGCTACTTATGGATGTCTGTCATTGAATGAGCAGTTGTAGGCCCCAGTAGGTTAGCATTAAGACTTGTCACTCATAGTCAGAAACCCGAGGATTTGCACCCATCTGTGCTCCCTTTTCTGTTCCTTCTTTTTTTTACAGTTGCGTTCACAAAAACTGATTCTACGCGGATATTCTGTGAACAGTTTCTTTTGTTTGATATAGAATTTAATTTTCCTCTTCTCTGTTTGTCTTTGTTGTCATGGTCATTTTCATCATCATTGTTGTTGTTGAATTTGCTGTAAACATGTTTTAATATTATTATAGGCATAATTGTTTATGTTTTATCTTGGCATATTAGTGCAGAATTTTGCATGTTTCACATAAGCACAGCGTGACATTTAAGCATCCTAATATGTGTTTTCATTGTGCAACAAGTATGTAATAGTAATTACAAAAATCATGCCTTGGTTTTTTTCGCAAGATGTAAAACAAGGTCAGTTACATTATTATCAACACATTTTTATAGCAACTATTTATTGAAATCGTAAGACATGTATGAAGAAATACAGAAAGCTGTTCAAGAAGAGATTATGGAGTGGTTATGAACCGGTGACCTGATTATCAGCCGTGTGTCTTACCACTACACTGTAGAGTTTTTTTACTTCTTACTGGGGAACGGGCACTCATACGATGCCTGCAACAGGTTCGCTCAAGTCTTGCAGCTGTTTCTGAATGTGGGTACATACTGACTGCACATTTTACTCATTTTCGATTCTTTGATGTCACAGACTCGAGCGCAGTATGAGGTATATACAAGAATGGTACCAACAGATGCAGTAAGTGTATTAAAATTAATTTATGTTCACAGTGAACTACATGTTTCAGCCAACAGTGTTGCAGTCTTCAGGGATATAAAGTACGAAGGTTAGATATATTAAAAGTATAAAATGAAATTATAACAGCATGAGACCCAATCTAATCATACAAATCCACAGTTTAAAAAGGACATAAATATAACTTATTATGATAATGTGTTGATATTTGACTGGGTGGCATATGTGGAAGGTTTCAGTTAGTAATTCACCACTTCAGAGAAAATGTTGTGATGTAGATTGTATGGTAAAGCACGCTATGTACAGTATAGTGTCATGATGTAGACTGTACAGTAAACCGCACTGTACTGGTAGTACAGTACAGTGTAGTTTATTGTACAATCTACATCACAACATTTTCTCTCAGATGGTGAATTACTAATTGAAGCCTTCCAGATATGCCATCCAATCAAATATCAACACATTCTTATCATAATAATTTATATTTATGTCCTTTTTAAACTACTGGTTTGTATGATTGGATTGGTTCCAATACTGTTATAATTTTATTTTATACTTTTAATGTAGCTAACCTCTGTATTTTATATCCCTGATGATGGCCACGTGGTTGGCTGAAACACGTACAAGTTCACTGTGAATGTAAACTAATTTTACTTAATACACTGATGTGCATTTGTTGGTGCCGTTGTTGTATATTTTTGAGTAATGCATGTATCATGGTTCATGTACAGTATCAGGTATCACAGTCCTGCACTATCATTGTGTGTGCTGGGTATATGTAGCAGTGTTCTGGAAGTATATTTTTAATTGTGTTTCTCAAATGAAGAGGTATTTAATTGTTCTTAAGAACGTGGAATGTGGACTAGTAATGATAATGTGAATTTTGTTACATGGATTGTTAGTGTAATGTTTTCTATACATCCATACATTCTGTTGATGGCGCAGCATTCATTCATTTTTTTATTATTCTGGACTTGAAAGGATATTAATTAAATAGAAGTACCAAAATGTTAATAGTCCCAGACGTTCTATCATGTTTTGGAGGAACCTTCTGCCTCTTAACATGCCAGAAGACTGCAATTGTAATATTCACTGCCATAAGAACCTCAGATTTGATTTTTTGTGAAGGTTTGTGGGTGCCACATTTTATTATCACATTGCTCATTGTCCTGAAGAACAGTTGATTACAGTACAGGCAGTTTCTGGGTTATGTAGTATGTGACTTACATGAAAAAAGTCTTATTAATTATGAATACTATTAATTTGTATTATATAAAATATATTAATATTATTAATGCTGTAATTATTATTTTATGTTGTGGGTTTTATGTGAAAAATGCTGATACAAATAACATTTTAAATGTATGCTGACACTGTAAAAATGTATACATGACAGATAAGGTGTCATAAATAGGTGGGCATGGGGTCAATTCCAAGTTACATAAATTTTGGATTATGTTAAAATTTCAGGAACAGAAGCCTCATGTAAGTTGGAAACAGTCTCTATTTTGTAAATCCACTGAGTGATATAACATAAGCTGTGTGCACTGCCACCTGAAAGTCATTTGCTTTGTCATATCAAATGTAGTAATCCTAGTGTTTTAGAATCTTCTGTGAGTGTTCCTTGTGTATTCAGTGCCATTGTGTAAATCAGTACCAACTGAAGAAATCTAATTTGTCTGAACACAAAATGTTGCTGTGTGAATCTGAATATTTTCCAGTGCTGCACATGTGAGTTGCAGACTGTTTGAGTGTTAGTAGCATTAAGCAGCTGCTTATGTACTGACCTTGTACATTGAGGTGAGTGTTACATGCTTCAGGTCTGAGTAGTCCATCTCAGTGCAGTTATAATAGTGTTCATGGCCATAAAACTTGCCTCTAGAGAATGTAACAAAATTGGCAAGGTGTATTCCAACCCCAGAAGTGTTCTTTGTGATTTTGTAAATGTCATAGATTTTGTTGTTTATTTAGTACAAATACAAATGCAAATCTGTTATGACATTTTACATAAAAGTGTTAAATATTTTTGGCTTTAGTTAAATGTTAATAATAACGAAAAATTTTCAGTGGAAGTTTCAGAAATCCATTTGATCAGTTATTCACATGATGAACAGATTTCTGGCAACGTTATGAAGTTTGAATTTATATTCCTTTAAACTAGTGACTGTGTTAGACAAATTTCGACCAGAATTGAGTTACACCATCATACATTGCATAGGTCCACATTACTGAGTTTCATTAAAATTTGGTGATAAGTTTTGAATGTGTAATATACAGAGGGACATGGCATCCCTATTATGTGTACTTTTTTTATGTGCTTCATAGAAAGAAAATGCAGTCAGTTGCAGTATTTTTAACCGGGAGAGATGCAATACAACTGTACTTACTCTATATAACCATAAAAACAAAATTCATAGTGCTGTTTTGGTCATGGTTACTACAAACTGTTGAAATGCATTTCCTACGCAGATCTTAGATGACAAGAAGGGGATGAATATTTGTGTGTGATATGCACTGTATATCTCTTCTTCTTTTTGTTGTGTACGAGCTGATGGATGAGAGTCTCCAGTCTCTTTGTTCTTCACATGACAGTTCCTGCCAGGTGTTTCCTCTCTTCTTCAAGTCTTCCAGTATATGCCTGTACCTTATTGCTTGTGTGTATCCCATGGTTTGCTTTCCTTTACACTAGAATTCTAAGACCCTTCCTTGTTCTGTCCATCCATTTTACTTGGACAGACCATGGCTGTCTTCTGTCTTAACTCCATTCATAGATTTTGAATTCCGGTTTTTTCTACAAAAATTCCATCTTTTGTTATATTTATTCTTGTTTTTCCCACAGTTGTTTTAAAAGAATTCATAACCATGACTTGGTGTTTGCTTATGTTTCTCTTAAAAGAGTCAGTGTGTCAGTGTTACATGTGCGTCAGTTTAAGATAGCATTGTCCGGCATTGTTTTGGGACCTCTTTGTTCCATAATATTCCCTTTACAATTCAGAACTGTTTGGCATTCCGGTCTTCATCTCTTCATCAGTTTTTCCTTCTGATTTTTTTTCACCTGTTTTACAGTTGTGTTCGTAGATTTTATCAGGAAAGGAATCAATAATTGCTCATATAAATATTATACGCACATGCGTGCGTGCACACACACACATATATATGTGTGTATAATCAGATTTGCACATGTTTGAGCTGTATTTGCTAAAGAATAAATGGGCTACGTGTGAAAGTTCAAAGTAACATGTGCAGTTGTTGCGTGTCACTGTGTGCTGAATGGCTGTGGAGCCCATCCGACTTATGTCCAGATGTTATAGGGTGCTCCTAGCCTGCTGCAGCTGCCAGAGTTATGGCTGATGATGATCACATATTGCTGACTGAACAGAGGAGCAACTGTGGCTTTAACTTCTCTGTCGCTTTTAAGTGGTTAGTTGTCATAATGCTCTAGTTTCACTTAAAACTTTGGGTGAAGCAAGATAATAGCTGTACATGGGATGCTTTATGTGGAATGTGTCTAATAAATACTGAACAGTTCTTGTCAGACATGTAAGTATTACTGGTTTCCCAGACTTTGCCCACTACCTAGTGTCCTGAGCAGAAAACATTTCGAAGACGGTTTGTTTTTGTCCCAGCATGTCAGGTGGGTTCATTAGAAACAGTTTATTTCCAGTGGCAGATATTATGTTTCATACTGGACCTGCTGGAATAGGTGTCTTCCTACCTTGTCAGCCAATGATGGAAACAAATCCATTGTCCCTGTTCAGAATACTCTAGGATCGCAGGAATACTAGATGTGTTTAATGAATTACCTTTGAAAATTAAGGTACTCCTTTTGGAGTATTTGCACTTTGAATTCAGAATTGAAACATATGTGTAATACATATTCCCTTTCATACAGAAATTGTGTTAAGTGATTCAGTTAACAGAGACTAGCTTTGTCAGGATGTTCCCTTATAATATGCTAGTGATTAGAAAAACAATGTAAAACATATTTATGCCTCTGTATTCCATCATTATGCAACTATATAGGCAGTGGCATAAAGATATGTTGCAGAAAATGAAACATGCTGTAGATTAGGGCATATAATTCTAACTGAAAAAACTATTTGATGCGTGCGTCAGGAAATTGACTGTGCTAACTGTGAAGTAATTTATGCAGAGAATTCTTTTTAATGTGGAACTGAACAGGACTGAGCATTGCATAATGCATAGCATCTTTGCTTGCTATGCAGGAGTGATGTCGTCCATTCTGCAGTGCACAATTCTGTGATTTAAAAAACACTCTGTATAATGTGGTAGCTGCTGTGCATTTGGTGTGGATGAAGCTGATAAAAACTCATATTTTAGCATATATTATCAGGACCAACTTGTACACAACACAAATCACAATACGACAAGCTTCACAAAACTTCTGTGGAGCTTGTATTGTGATTCATGTTGTGTATGACTTGGTCCTGATAATATATGTGAAAATATACATACACGGTCGAACAATTTCAAATTTCGTATTTCAGCATTTATATTATTACAATGTATTATGCGTTTTTAGTATTTATAAATCACTAACATTTTGCATAGTCTGTTTTTGGTGATCATATTTTGTAGAACTGTTTGTATGTCTAAAACTGTGCCCTACTTTCATACAAATGTGGAAATACTTAACGTTTTGTGGTCCAAACTATTCTTGTGAATTCCAACGGTCTGGTCCAAATTGATTTTTCAGAAAATCTCTAATCTTGAAAGTTTAAAAGCAACCACTAGATAATAGGAGCTTATGGAAAACCAACATAAAACACTTTAAAGTAACATGTTGATTTGAAATTGACATTGGACCTGGTACAGCATAAAGCACTGTTGAGTTTAACTCAACATTAGACTGATAAGGGTTAATATAATGCAGAAAGACTCTTGTTTGTTCTTACTGGAGACTTATCTGGGGATTGGACTTACACCTGCTACTTTGTAGCTTGAATGGTAATGTTATAAAACTGCATCTCGGCTATGGCTGCCCATACTTCCATTGTTAAACCATACTGTATCTACAGTTGCAATGAATGCTTTTGGGCTTTTGCACTGCAGCAGTTGAGATCTTCATTGTGAGATGTGGCGCTGCATTACCGGGCGATTGGTGCGCAACAGTTTGAAATTGTACATCATGTGGCCTTCGGGCATCGGGCACCAATTACCTGGCACCATATCTCAGAAGAATGGACACCTCAACTACAGTACAGTTACAGTAGTACAAATTTTATGTCTATCAGTTGTGTGACAAAATATTTTTGGGCCCAAAAGAATTGTTCTGGAAGCTGTATCTGATTATTGATATCAACCTACAACATATGTTAACAATGTGAGAAGGCAGTATGTATCAGTTTGTTCACTGCCATCTCTTTACTCAGTGAATCTTTGCTACTGTTTGTGTTTGTTTTTTTTAATTGATATGTGTTACTAATGTGCGTATTGCTTTAGTGTGGCTAGTATATACAGAAGGTGTGTTACAGAGTTGGCAGAAAATTGTAACATTCTGTGTTTATTAATTGTACATTTAATGAAATATGCAGTGAAAATTAATTCTTTTTGATTTGTATGTTCTCTACAATATGATGGTCCTACTTTAGGGAGATGATTTGACATGGTAGATACTGCTAGTCATTACCTGTCAGGTCTGTTATCTTGTGTCAACCAACCCACTCACTTAGCTAGCTCCTAAGCTGCTTATGGAGAAGTGTCTGGTTCTGTGAGCCATGCTGGAGAAATAAATCCCACATTTGTGTTTAGTGATGAAGCTTGGTTTCATCTCAGTGGGTACATTAACTCTGAGAATAACAGATACTTGTCTGCAGAGAATCCAATGTTAACCTTTTAAAGCCTAGCGGTAACTTAACGTACGACCAGGTTTAACATTAAAAAATTCTACGTGGTGCCCACATTGCGTTTATGTGTTTTGTACGGATCTCAGAACAAACAGCAACTTTGCCTTATAAAACATTAAGAGACTGGTTTTTATAACCGAAGTGGAGAGTGTTTACAGCGCGGTACGCACAGAGTACTTATATAAAACAGATACGCTTTGTCTTTAAAGGGTTAATGTATGAACTGTCGCGGCATACGGCGTGCTACAAGCGCAGCTAGGGATATTGGGTCCATTCCCCCCCCCCCACACACACACATGTACACACAAAGGCTAGAAATTCATACTGATCTGTTAACAAGACACCATTTTCTGAATGCGTATTTGATTGTGAGAAATTTTGTGCCTCATTGAGCAAGAGAGTCCAGCAGCTCACTGCAAACAGTTCTTTCTGTTTATGTTTTAGGTGACAGAACAATATGCAAAAGCCTCCTTTGCCAGATCTGAACCCATACAGTTTTTAGTTGTGGGGCATGTTAAAGCATAAAGTGTGCATAGGAAACATCCTTGCATTGAAGATTATCTGAAAGAAAGCATTCAGGATGTAGTATCTTCAGTTGCACCAGCAGAACTTCAGTGTGTGATGAGCATTTTTTGTGAGATGTGATGCACATTTGCGAGCTGAAGGAAACCATGTCCAATACCTTCTTTACATGTGGTATGTGAAAACATAATATTAACTGCATAATGATGTAAAATGTGTGGCCTGTGACTCGTAACCAGATTGGAATAGTGGCAAGTGCTGCGCTGACTGTTGTCATGCAAAGCAGTCCAGTGAAGTGCGATACCCTTTGTCAGATAAAATAATTTACCTGTACCAAGTAATTCAGATTCAGCTTGGAAAGAAGGCTGTTCTTTACTGAGGTTTTCATGATTTTTAATGCAGTGTTTTTCAAGTGTAAGTTGTTAAACTGTCCAAAATGTCTTTAAACATACACTGTGGATGAGATATTGAACTGGTTATTCGCTTTCATATCTGGACACCATCATAATGTATGCAACACACTCTCTTGCTGTGGGCTTCTTGAATTTCCCATGGTTTGTGAAATCTAACAGTTCATTACAGTATGCAGAAGAGCCCATCCTATCCTCAACCATTCTATGTATTTCTTTAACCTTTATCTGCCAGGTATAAAGGCTCACAGTATGTTGTCATGGCCGGAGTTTCTCATACATTGTGTAGCCATTTAAATTACTGATGTGCAGCAATTCAAAAAATAAATTAAATTACAATTTTACACTCATTAAATCCAAATAGGTTCTAGAGTTAGAAGAAGGAATCTGTTTATTTGTATAAATAATTTTGAATATCTGTCATGTACCAGTCTTTATTAGACTGAATTTTCTAAGTTCAATAGTGCTGTACTGCCTATCTTCACTCTATATATGATAACTTCCCGCCTTACCAGGTGCTTTATAAATAGGCTTTTGTTCTGCTTCTGAAGCTTGCTAGATTGACTGAGTAATGAAAGAAAATTTCACTTTGAAGTTGTGATGCAGGTGGTTTCTGGTTTTGTTACAAATGTCAATGCATTTTGCAAATCTAATGATGGAATATGTCTTTGAATTCCAAGAGACAAGATGTGAAGAAGGCCATATTTTGGAGTGTACCTTTGATCCAAAATCTAAGAAGGAAGTTTAAGGGACTGAATATCAAGAAACGGTCTACAAACAGGGCAACCAATGGGACAGAGGCGTACAAGAATATGGTGTGTATGATAGTTCTGATATTGGCAAGAATCTAAAGGATGCGGCATGGGAAACTAACGGCAGAAACATATAATCGGTGTTTATTAGTTCATTGGTGGGAACAGAAAATATCTTGCCAAATAAGTATGTAACACAAAAGGTTTATATTTCTATGTCCTGCAGCATGCTACAGGCAATACCTGCAGAGACCACAGGCCATTCAGCAGTGCACTTTAAAGACCAGCTTAAAAGGCTGTTAGGACAATAAAGGTCCATACAAGGAATGAGTACCACCTCCATAGACCACTTGACAACCTGTTGTGATTTCAGGGAAGTGCACACTATGGTGGCACCAAGATTTTCGAGACTGTACATTTAGTCTCACAAGTCTTATGGATGAAATGGCACAGTTCAAAGCAGCATTAAGAAAATGCATTTGGGCATGGGAGAGATGACGTAACAGGATAATAAACATCACTACTGTATGCCTTAAAGCACATTAAATCAGGAGGATGAAATACTTGGAATGTATAACTTTATGTGGGAAACAGGCGGTGCATACCATTTCAGTGGTACAAACCTCAAGAGAAAACATCCACAAACAGATGGAAGGACATTACAATGTGCCTTGGAATCTGGATTGTGAGGATGGGAGATTTTTTGCGCTAGTTCAAGATAAAGTCCAATGGTAGGCTTTTGTGTTAACGGTCATGAATTTTTTTGATCAGAAAAAAACCATAAAATGATCAAGGCAGACCATGTACCATGCAGTTCCTGAGATCAATAGCAAGCAGCCATTGATCTGTTTTGTCAAAAGGTGTAGGTGGACTGAAACATCTTGAATCACAGAACAAACAGAAATGACACTGTATCTACACTTTATTATAAAAATGCTGTATGAACAATATCTGATATATGCAATACACAAAACTGATATGACAGAAACATACAGACTTGAAAAACTTCTCACTGAGAAGTGGAAAAATTTAATGTGTTATTTATCCTGGGATGTTGCTTCTTCTGGTGATGTAGAATTCTTTGTGACAAAAGAGTGTTCTTGAACCACGGTGATTCGCTTGTTAACATCATCCATATCCTTTGCAAGGTCCTGTAAAATCGCGCTGCACTTCTTCATATTGCTGGCTACCTGCTGAACATTCTGCAAACAGCGAACAGTTCTGACTGAGAAGTGATATACCTTGACTGCCAGGAAGCAACCTCCTAAACACGCAACACTATCTTTACTGGAGGAAAGCAGCATTTTTATAATCTAATGCTTTGAGGTTAAAGTATTATAATTAATCTAAGATAGTCTAAAGACTTGCATTTTCAACTCCACTGTCATGAACAGTAGCAAGCTCTGACCCAACTTGCAATTTTGTTTTAAGTGTCACATAGAGTTTTGATTGTCTGGAAACTGGACATGTTTTGCAAGAACTGGAAAGCATTGTGTCAGGCACAGTAAAACCATTTGAAATCAGATATTTAAAACAAATATACAGAAAGTCTGTAAATAACTTAATTACTAAGAAAATGAACAAGAAATAATGTTTCCCATATTTCAACTTAAAGCATATTTTGTGATGTCTTAACTTAAGATTATAACAAAAGAAATGGTGATGAGGTTCAATGGGTGATATGAGGGCTTGCAAATGTCTGAACTTTGGTTTACAGGCAGTGGCTGCCTGCCTACATAAATTTTCCAATCCATCAAATGGAGTCATAGATCTCACGTCATGCTGGTGTCATTTTGAAAGTACAGACTTTCATCAACTACTGAAGTTTGTAGGGTCAATTTTCTCTTCCCAGGTGTCAGGCAATGAAGTGTTCTCTAATAATTTAAATTTATTGCCGCCAATTATGTTTACATCATAAGGATTTTCCATCTTGCCCATGACTCAAATACTGCTGCTAATGAGCGTGCTGATTCACAAAAATCAGTTGTAGTGGCACACCTGCAGGGTAGAAGGATGAGCAGGATAAATTCGTGACCCTCCATTAGGAATCATTACCTGTTCCCAGTGTGTGCGCGTGTGCACGTACAGATGCAATAACAGCTTTACCAGTTCCAACAACTACTATGTCCCCAGGCTCAATCTGATTTTTTTTGTGTAGATTGGAGATCTGTCATTACTTAAGCTGCAAAAGCATATTCTTCCGTGAATGAACCTGTTTGGATCTGTCCTTGATGAGGAAGGCCTGGGTTTAAGACATTAATTTCTGGAGATCCCCAACTTCTGTGTTCTTATAGCTAATTGAACCTTTTTTTTCCCCACTTGAGACAGCTTTGCATGCATACATACAAGAGTAGCTTTTTAGGTCTTCATATGGAATTACACACACACACACACACACACTTACTCCTTTGTATAAAGAAAATACCATTCCAAAAGCATCATGTGGAGGCTTTTGCCAACAACCAAAATGAGAATGGTTGAGCAGTGACACTGATAATTTCTTGCATGGAAGTACCTTCTTTGAGTCACTACATTGGATTTATTCTTATTGGCAGTGTGCTTTTACACGGTAGGTCAGAGGAAGCTGAAATAGCATATTTGGCGATCTCACGACACACAGGAAATTTTGCTGGGTTAAAGAATATACATCACACAGTTCATGTCAATATTTCGTTTTCGCTCAAGTAGGAAAAGTAAAGTCAACCCTGCCCACGCCACGAAGGGATTTGGCACGGCCAGTAGTATAGCTTTCATTATTCTTAACCCCTGCACTAGATGGAGGCAAAGTAGTAAACTTCAAGCCCCGGGGAAAAATCCCCGGTAACCACTACACGGGAGGGCAGATGGGCCCCGGAGGCGGTCTGGACATTTTTGACTGGAGCAAATCTCTTGTCCCTGCAGGGAATCAACCCCGGATCGTCCAACCCGCAGCCTGCATGCTACACAGGCCACGTTATGCCCAGTACGAGCCGCATACGTTTCTTGTCATGACAAACAACAGAGGATCATACAGCTCATGCCCGGAAAATATTATGAAGCGAAGTCTTTACATGCCGAATCATTACTGTCGTATATTATAACTTCATCTTAGGTCAAACAGACTGAGAAAATTACTGGGTTGAAATCACTAACGATGAGACAACACTGAGCCTGAAAACCTTCTTAGATATGTAGCGATCGTATACTATGTACTTCCCGCAATTTGTACTAACTTCTTTCACGGAGTCATACAATATTCCTGCTCTTCTGTCATACTCCTCCTCGCTGACACTACCACCGCCAAAACTTCCTTCTTCAGATGCCATGATACAATTTCCATTTAATCTCCCTCGCAGAACTCCCCATATAGGTCATCTGTGACCGTCAGTACCATACCTATACTAGATGATCTGTGGCGAGACATTGTCGACGTGCGAGTGTGGGTTATGTTGTCCGGATTTGTCGTTGTGCAGACTCTGTTCACTCACAAAAAATAGAACTGCTGCCGTTTGAAATGTTGATGGTAGCGAAGTAACGTCGTACACGTCTGACTGCTTACCGGTAACAGTTTCTGTTCCGTTCTAGAGCACTGCAGTTAATTTGTAAGGTTTTAATTACTGACTAACCAATTTGTGATCATCGCGTAGCATTTGTAATGGAAATTAAATATTTTCTTAATTTTATGTACATTTTTGGGTTTTGGCACCAGTTAGCGACGTTTCGGAGAAGTGCTTCCCTCGTTCGAGACATACGAGGCTTGGCGTCATCATCCAAGAACAGAAACACGATTGCCCTCATAACCTGTTCGTTTAACGCGTTGAAAGGCCTAAGGTTAAGGAAGTACGCATTTTCTAGTGTGTAACGTCGGTGTTATTACACACAGTTTTCCAGATTTAAAATCGGGTTAATGTTGCAGAAGTGAAGCATTTTTGTATATGCATTTCCAAGCGTCGAGGTACCGTTCTCGAAACAAACGTTTAATTTTGTCACAGTGGGGCAGATGTTTCTCTTTTTTGCAAAGCGCCCATACTGGCTCTGGAGCCCAGTTAGCTTCCTATACAATGGGGTGCCAAGGGCTTTTTGCTGGGGATAAACTGGTTGGGACATGACGCTAACCACTTGCATCCGTGCAGTTACGAGGTTACGAACACGTGGAATTGTACGTCCACTGACCCATACATCTTTGTGATATGGTGATTAATTAAGTGTAGGGTCAATTTCACGATTTTTAATTTGATGTGTTGGCTGTGTGCTGTTAGCAGTGCCGCTGAGTCACTTTTAAATTGTTTAATCATTGACATGATGAAGTTCAGTTGCCCGTGTACTGCAGCTTAACGTTTTAAGTATTGTCCAGAATTCCAGTTGAATATTGTACTGATGCAAATGTTGATACCTGTATGCCAACATCAAACTTGCGTGTGGGATAACAGGGTTTCTGGGCCCTCAGATTAATAGCTCATCTCCTGTATATGCTAGAGCAGTGTGTGAAACTTTCCTTTTTGCATTTGTGTTATTTCTCACATATTTTGATCAGTGTTTGGTCATTGTGGGTGACCTTGTTCATTATACAACTGGGAATTACTACTGGCTTTACTTTTGTGTTTGTGAATTCTTATGATTAAAAATTACAATTGTAATTGATGTGTTCAGTAGGCTATATGGGAAAAATTAATGTTAGGACTATGTTTTGGTAAATTTTATGACATCTAAGGTGTGAAATTGCAGTGGGTTCTTAGAATAACTAGATTGTTTGATATCAAAGTGTATACAAGCACTGCTGTGTTTCCACTGTAGCAAGTACCATGGGAATTATATTTGTTGTTAGGTTTTTCTCATAATCTGCATATGAGTGCTTCATTGTCTTTAAATCTTCAAGACATATTATGCTGACATTTTCCCATGGTTGCTGTTTAATCTGTACGGTTCATAGACACCGATAATTACCCTTTTGTATTTTTTAAAGCAGAAGTTACGTACCTGATTGGAAATACAGTAATGGAATTGTAAATAGTAGAAAGTGTGTGTCGAGAACAAAGTAAATTTCAAGTAACTGTTGATGATAATTGAATATTTTATTTATTTATAATGTGAAGAAACCCCTGTCTTTTGGTTTGTGGTAAGTGTGACAGTGAAGGTGTAATACAGTCGTCTAGTGAGCAGAAATGGTGTTTTGTTCATTACCATTGTAAGTTTTTACATAGTAAATACGCATAATTTTTGGACTTTGTGTATTGCCTGGTATTCTGAAGAGAAAGTGCCTTCTTCTGCCCTCAAATAAAAAGTTGGAGTGGCTGCTCCTTAGTTGGTCTTGTTAGAAAGAGCTAATGTCAGGCATTTGAGTAATTTTGGGGATGGCAGCATTTCAGTGTCAGAAGCACTGTATTATGTTCAGAATATCAGACTACGTATGAAGTCTGGAAACAGTTATATTAGTATAGGCTACCATTATCAGAATGCCTTAGAACTGATAAGCTTACTGCTTTCAGGTTGACTGTCCTGTAGAGCAGCCATGAGTGCAGGCACTACCACTGACAGTGGCAGTATGTATCTGTTACATTCAGAATTTTGTATGAGGCCTGTCTCACATTTCGTATTGTGTCTTATTACACGCATTTGGTGTGTCTGGATGTAGAGTGCTGTCCAGTATGCTGAGTGCAGAAATTTTGCATGTTATGCGTTGCTGTCCCACCAGAATGCTGATAGTATTGCCAGCTTTAGGCATTTCTTGCTTGACTGGTTTTGAGATATGTTTGCATAGTAGCAAAAAGTGCGTGTTAGCTGTGTCATTTCGAGTCTGTCTCTCTGTTTGCATGTGTGAGCGTGGCTCACACTGGACAAATTTCCATGCAATTTGGTATTATTGGGGACTTCTGTGAGATTCTGTCATGAAAATTCAAGTTTGGTTAAAATATTGGACCATTTAAGTATGCTGGATTGTTGCTTTTGCCGTGAGGTTACCATAAAAAGTGCTCTATTTGAAGTGGTATCAGGCTGTTGTGATAGCCAAGGAGGAATAAATATTATGTGAATGCGCTGCAGTGTTACATGCACATTGGCTGTCATGTTATGATGTTCGTTAAATGTGCTGTGGAAAGTGACTATACAAATTTTGAACTCCATCAAGATAACAGTTTCCTGTGATGTGACAGCATGTGGCTTAGTAGCAATATTTTAGAAGAACCAGCCCCGTCTACCTGGAATACGGAGGCAGCAGGTTCCATTGAAATATAATAGCCACCTACTAAATTGTGGTGTCTCATCCAGAAGACACGAGCAGTGACACTTATAATACTGTTGTGTTATATACTGCTGTATTTTTATGGGTTATTCCACGTCCTGTTGTCATTTGATTAAATTTTGAATCCATGGAAGGCATACGCATGTATGTATGTGTGTGTGTGTGCGTGTGTGTGCGCGTGCGCGTGTGTGCGTGTGTGTTTTGCTGTGAGAACTTCAGATCTCTCATTACTATTCCGTGTCTCCTAATTGCTATTTGTGGTGTGGAAAATAAGTAACTGCAACCGTTGTACAGGATGATTCATCATATGTGTGTGGAGTGCAGGGCTGTGGAGTCGGAGTCAGAATTTGAAGGAATTTTGGGTGGAGTTGGAGTCTGTAAAATATTCTGGCTCTGACATATAATCTTAAATAGATACTATTTTAACACTTTCACTACCATGTGAAGCAGATGGCAGCATCACACTTAGGGAGATTCAGTGACATGTTGAGCCACATGGTGTTGGATTGATTCCCTTTACAATTTTAGTAGGTTTGCCATTATTGATACATATCGAGCTTTTATGAAGGAGTCAGATTCGGAGATCTAAAAATTGATGAGCCAGAGTCAGTGTCGGTGGATCTGTGCACCAAGTCCATAGCCCTGGAGTGTTCATGTTAATTGGGATTATTCAAAAGCATATCCTCCACCCTTACTGTGTTGCTAACCACTATGTGGATACAAGGTTGCAACATGTAATAGACATGCTGGCCCTCATTCTTACATTCGTCAACCTTTTTTAAGACGTGATGTGTGGGTTTATTCTTGCACCTCTCAGCTTGTTCAAGTCTTTCTCCGTAATTCTCCATTTAACCAGCAGATGTCAGGAAATCTGTTTACCTGATGTAGATATATCAATATACATGTTCCTGGCACTTTTGAAAGCTCCTGTTAGTATGTTACTCTCAGATCATCACTGTCAGGAGTGAAAATAATTAAACTTAATGATTCCACAGTAGGGTTATGTGGTTATTTCTAATGTACATTGGATGTATAGTTAAAATGTTACTACACCTAAGACCAGACATGAGCACAATGCTGGATTGTTGTCAAAGTAAATGCATGTAATTCTAAGCCAACTACCTTACTAGCATTTGACCATTTAACTTGTAAGTAACTGGGTCATATTTGAAGGATGCTAATGCTGTGGTCCATTTGGAGAGACTATCACATATTTTGGTCATCAAAAATGTATTAATCAGTGCAGTGGCCTGAAATTTACTCCTGGTGTATCTCACATGATATTCATACTAGTAGAATGATTTGTGAATGTCCAAGGAAAGGATATGTGTGAACCTTCCAGCAGCAGATCAGGTATCTTGTCACGTGTACAGGCAATAATTCTCTTGCTAACTGAAATAGTCTTTTGGGGATGTTGACCATGTCCCACTGGCAAAGAAACGGAAGCTAACATGTCGCAACGAGCACATGGTTCATATTAATGTGAGTGAAGTGATGAATGACAGTCTGGAAGGCAACTGGAGAAGCTCTGTCAAAAACTGGAAGTCAGAAACATAAAAGAGGGCCATTAAGACACAAAGCCAGGGAAAAGGACACCATGAGATAAGAGAAAGGAAGAGGCAGTTCTGTTATATGGGTTCATGTGCTGATTAACTGCTCCCAAAAAGTGACGGTGATGGTGATGATGACGATGACAATGACAGCGATGCATTTTCTATCATTTGCGGTGGATATTTTTATGCAAAAGGCAGTTATAAATGTAACTGGACTCAGTGTGTAACCTGCCAATGGCAAATGGCTGTGAGAACACTGCAGTTTGGATCATTTGCATTGTCCCAAGTTTTTAGGTTTTTATGGCACTTCTTTTCATGGTTGCTGGATTTTTGCACAGTGTACTGTGCTAGTGTATTCCAGTGTTTTGGGGGGAACATACTGCCTCCATTTTCGGAGTGACTGAATTTCGTTCACCGAACCAAATTCAGTCACCCTGGAAGCAGTATGTTCCTCTGAAATTTTTAAACACTACACTGTATAAAAATGCAAGAGATGGCCATTGTTTGATCACATTTCTGTCTCCTGAATTCTCTGTGTCTTCGTAATCATGAGTTATGATGCCCCGTTTATTGTTAGGGACGGTTCTGTCAGTTTCCATTTGTTGGTTCCATAATATGGTTACCTTACCTTAATGACTTATTTTTACTGATCTTGGCACATGTTTGTTCTAATGTTCCTTGTCTACCTGTATCCCAATTTCCTTGCATGTGTTAAAAGTGTAGTTGAGCACGTGCTGTCTCATGTCTCTACATACTGTTCTTTTGCCAGTACTGGGCATGCTGATATAATGTAGTCTACTGTCTCGTCAAATTGTTGAAATAATCTGCATATGCTGTCTATTTCTGTTTGTAATATTTTTGTTGCTTGATGTTTTGTTTGTAATGCCTGATCCTGCACTGCTATTATTTCACTTTCAGTTTCTGCTTTTGGGTCTCCCCTCGACAGCCATAGGAATGTGTCTTCTTCACTGATCAGCTGTCTGTACTTCTAATATATTGGCTGTGCATTACTTTGCTTTTCCATTTTTCTTTAAGGACTCCAATAATCGTGCTTTTGTTTGTTGTATGCCTTTCTGTGTCACTATAATAATAATAATAATAATAATAATAATAATAATAATAATAATGAAAGTAATTTTTATTTTTTTTGACATTGAGCCATTCATTGAAATATTTCTGAATTGTAGCAGTACTAGAATAAATACAAGAAGTATATTTTGAAAAAGAATTTTGTTTTAAATTCAACTACATCTTGGCTTTAAGGTTCAGGTGTCATGTACATGAAATTTGGTTTTTATATGTAAATATGTACAATTAATCGCAAATTCTTGTTTAATATTTATTTGTTATTTTCCTTCCTTTTTTGGTGTAGTTCTGTAGCTTTGTGTGTAAGAATCTTATTAAGTGTTCTGCCAGAAGTTTTCACTACCTATGTAATTTGGTAGGCTTGTAGCAGGTTCTTCTGTAATATTGGTGTCTCTCTACCAGACTACACAATGTTGCATCATTCAAGACCATCATTTAAAGGTCCTAATTAGCCTTTAATCAATGAGTGCTACATCATTGTCCTATTCAATGTACATCCTTTTTATGTGTAAACGGTAAACATTTTCCTGTAGTGGGCATGTAAGTTGCACAGTGCTATGACTACAGCAGAAACCCAGCATTTTAAATGCCATATGACAAAGGCGAAATCACGGGAGAAGTACTACTCGTTTGGTAGTGACCCAGAATTTATATGCTGTATTGTAACATAAAGTTGTTGTTTGTTGTAGTTGTGTGTAGTTTGTTCCTCTACAAAATGGGAAACTCTTTTTCAGAATCCACTGTTTGGAGGTCTCACTTGGACAAACCTGGAGCAACGATTGCATTGATCCGAATTGTTGGTAGCGAAAGGATTCAGTCCATGCTTCTTGACAGAAATACGATTAAAAAAAATGTGTGGGCGCAAGTGGCCAAGGAGCTCTTGCAAGAAGGCTTTGATCTGGGTCCAGATGCTGCAAAAGCATGTCATCAAAAGTGGCGCAACCTGAAAAGGGCATATATTGTTTACATTACCAAACCAGGAAATAAAACATCACCACCATACATGGAGGAATTACAGAAAGCCTTGGAAACAACGAGGAAACTTATTAAGCCTTTGAAATGTGATGACATGGGAACGGACAGTAGGTCAGATGGTCCTGTGTCTGATGATGATGTGGACACATCACCTGGGTTCACATCCACCAAATCATCCTTGCAGTTTCCACTTAGTCAGTCAGTGAACTTGGCCGAAGTTCTTGCTATCGTGCAAAGTCTAGATCAAGAACGAAGGGCAAGAGAAGAAGCTAGGGAGAAGAGAGAGGAGGAGAGGTTCAGTCGTATTGAAGCATTATTGAAGGAACAGGCGGCACAAACAGAGAGACTGACAAATGCTCTTCTTGAAATTACAAGTACAGTAATGGGAAACAAGAAGAGGAAATTGAGTGAAACCAATCAGGAAAGTTAAAGTGTAAGTAATCCTTTTGTTCCTCCCCCTGTTCCATTTATATCACAGCTGCATGGTATTATGAAACCAATTTTTCCTGGATATTTAAATTTTATTAAATACGGTCACTGTTACACTCTGCTAAGTTACAACATGTGCAGTATATTTAATTTTGCTGTGTTTTGTTACATTAGAATGAGGAAAGGGTTTGTCAAATTTTGTACAGAACATATTATCAAGTATTGGTGTTTGCACAAGTAGCTACAGTTGTATGTGTGTGTGGAGCTGTATTAGAAATATCTACGCAAATGTGTTAGGTCTTGTTGACAGGCTGAAGAACAAATTACAGTGGTTTGGAAAGAACTGTGCGTTTTGCCTATGTCACTGTCTTGTGGACAGAAGGCAAATAAATGTATATACTAAAAAGAATAAAAGGTAAAGTTGTTCCTGTCTGCGCCATGATGGCATGTAGAGGAACAGAGATATAGCTCTGCTCATTCTTAACCTGGGCACTAGACGAAGTCGGGTGGTCAGCTGCATGCCGTGACCGCATTGAGTCTGGTACGGAACCCTGGTGTCATTGAATAAGATGCTGGGTGGGCCCCAGAGCTGTTCTTGATGTTTTATAGAAGAGAAAGATCTGTTGTCTCCGTTGTGATTGGAACCTTGGCTTACCTGGTCCATAGCCTAATCATCGTACTGACTGTGCTGTCCGGACTCTCTGTGTATATACTATGTAATCCAAAAATATTACTAACACAACCGAGATAAGGAACCTAATGGTGCATTAACATGGGAGAATGACAATATTTTTGACAGTGTTTTATTAGTTATGTTTTACCCATCCCAGCCCCATGATACCTGTACTCTTTAACTTCTAATGTGTATTGAATTTACTGTTTTGTCCCAGCCATAATAAAACATGTTTTATACCATCTGGTAAATTTAATGCACAGATCAAGTTTGTGTATGAGGTAGGGGATTTGTAAGATGACTGATACACTATTTGTGGATATTTCCAGCATTACTGGCGAATAAAATATATACTCGTGTAAGTATAATCATTTTATACCTCATGAAGTGTTGTAAGGAAATGTAGAGCCTGATTAGTATGAGATGACACGTGGCAATGCATAGGAGGGGAAGTGAAGGGGAAACAGGAGAAGGGAGTGGGTATCCAGTAAGTGTCACACAACTGCGGAACATAGCTTGACCAGCATAGTACAAATGCTGCCAGCTGATGCAGCCCGTAGTTGACTGAACTGTCACCCCCCCAGCAAAGTTATATAGACTCACCCATTTCATGGAAAAATGAAATCAGGTTACCGCACAATCCTGTCTTGTTGTGATTGCAGTGCACATGTGCTGTGTTACTTTGTGTGTGGCTTGAATTAATTATGTTACAACCAACTTGCAGTGTAAACTACTAACCTAGCAAACTACATGCAAAATTATTCTTTTTTCGTTGGCTTCATTGTCACAGATTCACCAAGGAAGCTGGCTCATGTACTGTTTCTTCTGGCCTGTGGTTGGAAAGCAGCCAATTCGATCTCAGCCAGGACACAGACTGTACTGACTGAGGTTTTTCCCAGTTTCTTTCTATTGCTACAGGCAAATATCACAATGGTACGTTAAATTAGGTCATGACCACTTCTTTCCATATCCTTTCCAACTTATTAATTACTGTCATCCAGTCATTTGGTGATGTGTAGTCTGAGTTGCCAGTGAGGTCATAAAATCAGCTAAATGTAAATAAAATAACATTGCAGATTCAACTCTTGTGTTGTGGTTACAAGGATCAGAAATATTTCTTGTGTCTTCTTTCAGACATCCCAAGTGATGAAAACTAGCTCCCAGTGTATTACGTGAATGCAGTATGTGTTGGAAACAGTACGAAATATAACCAGAAGACTTCAGATAACTGCAGAATAACTGATTAAAGAGTAGAACTTTTAGATACCAAAATGTGGGCAGCCTGAAGGGAAAATATGGTCATCCTTAGGCTTGGGGCCTGGGAATAACCAAACCACTCTGTACCTTCCTACATGCGCACTTGATATGGTTGGAAGTTTACAAATGCTGTGGATTTGTAACAAGTAGTCCAATTTCATTCTCTTTAAAGGTGGCAGAATTATTTGGGAATTGAATTATAGAGTAGCATGAGTAGGAAAAGTTTAAATAGGGTTGCCTCATACATGCGTTATGTGAGTGTTAGGTTGGCAGTGATTTACAGATGAATGTTGGAAAAATAGTTTGCTATTGGGTTGAGTTCACATAGAAGGACTTTCCTTCAGTTTAATTTTGAAATGATACTTGAAAATATATGGCACAAACTAAATGGCGAACAATGTCTGAAGACAGTAAGATGCACAAAATCAGCTAGGGTGAGGTGTCTGTGTAGCTGGTGTAAGTGCTGCTGACACTTTCAAATTAAGTTGCCCCCTTTTAAGTTTATGTAGTTAAACCTGCAATTAATATTTCCCTTCACTTGCAGACCTCTAACACAGAAATTGTTCAGAACATGCATGTAGCAATGTCAGGAACTCGGAGAGCATACACAAGCGATCATACTAGTGCGCACATGGTTGTGCTGTGTGTTGCAGACATGCATGTAAGTCAAGTCATTGAAGTTAGACAATTGATTAACTTTGTAGCTTACATTTATGTTTTATAGTTGTAAGTTTTTGAGTACCATGTATGAGACATGTGCAAGTGAACACTGTTCGTGGCACTGCTGTGCATTTGACTTGGTAAACACGCTGTCAAACTCAGGCAATGAAGGGGTCTGTGAATTGGTAGAGTGGCCTGATAGGCGTATAGTGAAGTGTAAGTTCAAAAGATTACTATGGGCTGGTCATATAGTCCAGTGGATAACATTAGAATACCAAAAAAGTAATAAATGGAAGATTTCATGGAAGAAGACCTGTGGGAAGACCACGGCTAAGATGGGGAGACATCAGGAGGGACTCGTTGCTGCTAAATATAAGAGGATGGAGGAGACTAGCAGGGGACACCTGTATAAATTTATTTTACGTATTTAGACAACAAGGAAATTTACTGCATTTTTAAGACATACTGCATAGTGTCTGTTTATTTTCCACAAAATGCCATTTATTTCTAAAGTTTATCTTTTTCTGTTCAAATAATACATTTTTTGTAAACCATGCGCTAAAATTTAAATACCGACCTGGCCATTTCAAAGTTAATGTCTGCCAAAATATAAGAAGTACACGATTTTAACAGAAACCTTCTGATAATCCATACAAATGTATTTATAAGTAATAAAGGGAGTATGTAATTCAGTAAATGTCAGATAATGAAGGTGTGTATAAGTACAAGAAGCATTTGTTTACTGTCAACAGAAATTTATTGATATTAATGTTAATTAATTAGCCTTATTAATAAGGCAACATGTTTCAACCAATCACAGTCATCCTCAGGCCATTCAGTACCATAAACAATTCTGCATTATGACAAGAGAATGCAGATGTAGTCTGTGTTAGTACTAGTATTGCCATATGACAGGTGAAATAACTTATACTTTATAATACCAGTCGCCCAACAGTAACATCAACCTGATGAACACACACTCGTCTACTTTGAATACTGAAGTTACGAACAGCAAGTGCATACAGTGTGGATGCCTTAGCCCACTATGTGGGAAGGTCAGGTGAAATCTGGAACAGCAAAATCTGTTTGTCCCTGTATGTGGCTAACCCGTGACAGTTTACAGTTATCCATAATTTCATACTTTTCCCTTCTCATTCACAGCCTACAGATATCAGACTGGCTGTGGCACCCACTGAGCCAGGTGTTTTTTCCCCATTGGCAAAGTGACTGGGGAATGGAGTTGACCAGTCACCTTCGTCTACTGCCAATGTTAAGAGTGAGTGGAGCTATACCTCTGCTTTTGCCATACACCTTCATGGTGTGTGTGTGGATACCTTTTTTTTTACATGCAACAGCAGGCCATTTGAATATTCACACAGGGAACTACAAGTATTATTTGTTTATTGCGTTTCTGTTGTGACAGTTGAATGGCATACGTCATAAAAATGGATTTATTTATAATGTAATTGTGTGAATAAAATAAGTTACATATATTATTTAAACTTATTTTTCTGTGTGAACATGACTGATGTGTCAAAGAATTATTGTTTTGTTGTTGCATTCAGTTCCTTATGTATACAGGAGGCATATTTGTTTTGATTGTAAATTATTTGTTATTTTGTTCAATTTACAGCCAAAATTATAGGTTTAATAAGAAGAAAAACCCTTACATTAACATTAATGCTTATGAGCTATGGTACTCTAAGTTACACACATCCAAGTTTTGAACAGACTTGGAAAGCATGTCATCTCTTCAGTTGCGGAAAAAGGATGTGTCCTGTGCACTGTACTTCAGTATTTGATGATTATGTGGTGCCACACCAGAAGATTGTCTGTGACCTTTGCAAGGTAAATTTCATCTTAGAACAGGCCATGAAGGCCCAGAGGAGTAGTAGAGGTATGGCTGTACGCTTTCTTTAACCTCGATGCTAGATGGGGGTGGTGTGAATCTTGTATTGAATGTTTTATCTATTCTTGCATGCATGTGAGGCACAAGACAGACTGGGCACTGAGTGTGGTGCCGTGCTACTCAGAAGCTAACATCATTATCATTGACAGGTGTGGTTTCCTGCCCTGCTTCGTAGATAAATAAAACTGTCCATGTAACACCATACTAAGAACAGAAAAGGTTATGGAATGAAACACATGCATCCTAGACTACAAGAGTACCTGCAGTTGAGTGGTTGGTGTCAGTACTTGCTGGACAGGGGGAATCTAGTTGGACATGAGGTGGCCACAGTGGTGAAGACAGACATCTCTGCCCTTGCTGAGAAATGAATTTATGCCCCCCGCCCATAAACGTTAAGTTGTCTGTATGCTTACTTAAGCACCATGCCATTAAGACATGGAATGGTAGTGGTATAGCTCCATGCATTCATAATATTAGCACTAGATAAGATGCGATCAGTCAGCATCACATTTCTGCTGCATTAGGCCCCAGTGGTCATAGGCCATAGTACACACTGGCTAGGAGACTGACCGAGTCCCAAAGCTAGTATGGTTTTGGGGGCAAAGAGAAAAATGTGTGCAGTGTACATTGTTTTTGTTACTGGTTGAGGTACCCTGGGCTTTCGTTGTTGATGTGGCAGTAATGAGGGTGGAGTGCGTGCAGTCAGGAACAAACAGTTCATACATCAGCCAACTTACGTACATAATAAAATACATTCAAGAACAAGTATAAAACTTCTACATTGTCATCGTCGTTGTCATCATTAACACTTGTTGTTGTTGTTGTTGTTGTTGTTGTTGACATTGTTGGTATTTCTGATATTATTCAACCCACAGTTAGTACTACTGTTATCACCACCACCCCTTTGGCATTATATTTTGTTAAGAGCACAGTAAACGAAAATGTGGATGTCCTCTGTGCTAATGCATTTCCATATAGGAGGGACGGGGCGACAGGGGAGTGGAGAAGACTACATAAAGAGGAACTTAGTGACCTGTACTCATCACCAAATATTATTCGGGTAATCAAATCGAGAAGAATGAGATGGCGGGGCATATAGCACGTATGGCGGAAAAGAGAGGTGCATACAGGATTTTGGTGGGGAGACCTGAGGGAAGGCGACCACTTGGGACACCCAGGCATAGATGGGAGTATAATATTAAAATGGATATTCAAGACGTGGGATGGGGTATGGACTGGATTGAGCTGGCTCAGGGTAGGGACAGGTGGCGTGCTGTTGTGAATGCGGTAATGAACCTCCGGGGTCCGTAAAATGCGGGGAATTTCTTGACTAGCTGAGAAACTTTAGCTTCTCAAGAAGGCCTCTGCTCCATGGAGTTAGTTAGTTAGTTAGTTAGTTAGTTAGTTAGTTAGTTAGTTAGTGTCATGTATAGTAAAAAGTCCACATGGAATGCGGTGTGGACCGTTGAGTCTGTACCTGTACAACTGACATGACATGTCAGCTCGTCTGTAAGGCTGCAAGTGGTTGCAGTATGGTACTTGCCAAAAAGATATGGATTCTGGACCCTAACAACTGTATTGACAGTTACTGGTAGAGTTTGCCGAATTTTGTTACTGACTGAACTGAACTCCTGGCTGGATGTACGCATTTCCTCAAGGTGCACTTCTGTACCAGCTGTCATGTTGTTCCATGATTCTGCCTTATGCATGGACAGTATGGAATTGACAAGCGACAGTGGATCCATTACGGTCTGTAAGCATATACAGTAGTAATTCCATCGTGGTTTGGGGCCGTCTGCTGCGGTGTGCATGAGGTCTTCGCTCTTCTGGGGTCCAATCTCCAAGACCCTGGGTCCAGTCTCCAAGGCCCTGGGTCCAGTCTCCAAGGCCCTGGGTCCAGTCTCCAAGGTCCTGGGTCCAATCTCCAAGGCCTGGGTCCAATCTCCAAGGCCTGGGTCCAATCTCTAAGGCCCTGGGTCCAATCTCCAAGGGTCAAGCAGTCCAAGAAGACTACGTGACCCTTGGAGATTGGGCCGATAGGTTGTCCTGAAACTCGGTAACACAATCTACCTTGTGTAATACCCCAGAAGAGCGAAGATCGCAGTAATTCCTGTTTAAAATGTAACCTGCATTAAATCGAAATCTGTCTTGTACTTCAAACTCCCTCCCACCCCCCCACCCCTCCAAAAAGGAAGAAAAAATACCGTTGTCCCAAGATTGGATGTGATAACTAACGTGAAATAACTTACAGTGATGGGAACAAAGAATGGAAATGAAAAGCAAGAATTCAATAGAGCAAGCAGTTTGAATGTTTATTGTTTTCTGTTGAAAATAAAGATAAATTGTCCCTACATGCGTTGAAGGTATCTGGAGAAGTGGGGGTGTACCTCCACACGTTCATAATTCAGCAACTAGACAGGTGGGTGGTGCGATTCATGTCACAGTAACTTCGCCCTGAGGGGGCACTGCCTCAGCACTCAGTGAACAGGAGGCTGGGTGGACTTTAACATGACAGTAGCTTTTTATGTAATACCATATAGTGTTTACATGTAATCAGTGCTTAGAACTCGTGATGTAACCCCCTGATGATGGTAACCTGCTTATCGAAACATATCTAGGGGTGTTTTAATACAGTGATTTGTAAGTCTGTGCATTTGTTGGCATGTTGCCCAAATTTGGAAGTACAGTTCAACCCGGTTATAACGACATCGGTTTATATGACACCTCATCTATAGCGTCAGATATTCTGTGGTACCAATTCGCCACAGTTAACCATAACATTATACTCCTTGGTTATAACAACACTCGTTTATAACGACACAACATATTCAGTCCGTTTCATGACGTTACAACCGGGTTCGACTGTAATTTTATTGTTTTTAATATCCTGCGTGTGTTCGTTGTGTCTGACTTCGGAATTCTATGTCTGTATCCTTCATATCTGTTGCGGAAATCGCGACATCTTTGTTGGTGTATTCCACTTAGTGTGTATGCATTTAATTATCTATTTTGTTTGTCTTTAAATCAGGTTTCTTATTTTATCTGACTGCTGCCGTTTATCATGGGTGTGAAACTTGGCCTGTCACACTGAGGGAGGAACAAAGACTGAGGGTGTTCGAGAATAGGGTGCTGAGGAGGATATTTGGGCCTAAGAGGGACGAGGCGACAGGGGAGTGGAGAAGACCACATAACGAGGAACTTAATGACCTGTACTCATCACCAAATATTATTCGGGTAATCAAATCGAGAAGACTGAGATGGGCGGGGCATGTGGCACGTATGGGGGAGGAGAGAGGTGCATACCGGATTTTGGTGGGGAGACCCGAGGGAAGGCGACCACTTGGGAGACCCAGGCGTAGATGGGAGGATAATATTAAGATGGATATTCGGGAAGTGGGATGGGAGGACATGAACTGGATTGATCTGGCTCAGGATAGGGACAGGTGGCGGACTGTTGTGAATGCGGTGATGAACCTTCGGGTTCCATAAAATGCGGGGAATTTCTTGACTAGCTGAGAAACTGTTAGCTTCTCAAGAAGGCCTCTGCTCCATGGAGTTAGTTAGTTAGTTAGTTAGTTAGTTAGTTTACAGCTGGTAATTGTCAGGCGTGACATAACATTACTTTCTGTGTACAGGGACAGTTACTGTAGTAAATCTGAGTGCAGTGTTAGGGGGTCAAACTAGGCGTGCAGTTTAATAAATTTCGTGAAGTGGAGAAGAAAGGTAGTACACATCTTATGTGAATGTACACCATCCGTTCGCATGGAACAACTCGGCCCTCAATGGACGGATTTTCATGAAATTTGGTATTTGGGTATTTTTACAAAATCTGTCCAGAAAATTCAAGTTTCGTTAAAATCTGTCAAGAATAAAGGGTACTTTACATGAAGACCTGTGTACATTTATGGTAATATCTCGCTCACTTCTTCTTAGAATGAGAAATATTTTAGACAAACGTTGCAGAGAAAATTAAAACACACATTTTATGTTCAACAACTTTTTCCGAAAGTGTGAGATAATGTGGAAAAATACGGTACAGCCAGACAGGCCACAGATGACAATATAATACGGCGCATGCGCTTTGCATGCCGGGTAACTAAGGCTACAGACACACACTCAGAATATGTAACACTTATTGCTTTTCCATGGCAACAGTGGTTACGCGAACGCGCCTCAGTGTTACGTTATACGTAAATTACCCGTCTTCTCCAGTCTGTACCGACAAGTTCAACACATCCTGTGTCCCAGCTTGTGTTATTATTATTACATGTTTCGGGCGCTCGAAGGGTCCATCATCAGGTAAAGTACAGCTTTCTAGGAAAAAGTGTAAAGGCAGAGGCCCCCCCTTCTTACATAAGATTATATTACAATAACATGTCTTAAAATATATAAAAGTATAAGAATTGTAGATATATAATGATTTATTGTTTCCAGTTGAAATAATCAGCTTACGTATTTTATATTTTTTGTTTTGGACACGGATTCAAGTGTTCTTGAATCGGAGGTCGCAACGCTTCATTGAATCTCAATAGAGAATTTTGAGTAGTGGGCGTCTAACGTTCGTAGTCTTCTAGTTACTCGTGTTAATGTTCGCATTTTGGTTGGTCGTTCCTACGTACTTATTCCTCTGGAACGCCCTGTAGCCGATCCCAGTGGCCGCGCGGTCTAAGTCGTAGGTCTGCGGCCGAGCGCTTGCTGGGATCGTGGGTTCGAATCCCACCGGGGGCATGGATGTTTGTCTTGTACAGTGTTCTGTGTTGTCAGGTGGACGTCTCTCCGACGGGCCGATCCCTCGTCCAGAGGAGCCCTACCGACTGTGGTGTGTGTCTGAGTGTGATCAAGTGAAAATAAACAACCTCGACACCTGATTTGAGTAGGTAGATGAGGTGAGGACTACGACGAACGCCCTGTAGGAGTTGGATAGTCCCAATGCGCTTTGTTTTATTCTTTGTTACTATTCTCCCCTAGTGGCAAATTTCTGTAAGGAGCGTACACTATATAAAGTGTGCATAAGACATTTGCTTCGTTATTTTCTTAACGGCTCTGATTGTCAATTCTTTGTGGTTTTCCTTACATTGTACTGACAGTGACGTGCGCGTGTAGGTTACTCGGCCGTGTTCCTTGCTGGCTCTGTCTGCTGCTGTGTTATTCAGGGGGATCCTGTTTACCGATGCTGCCAGTGACGGGTTCTCTCCACTGCTGTAGTACTGAGTGGAATCTTGTTGCTTGGGCGAGTCGAAGGCTATCTAGAGTTCTTCCAATAAGGGCCGATTCACACTATGCGTCACGTTTCCATTGCGTCAACATTCCATCACCGTTCCGTCAGAATGCTCTGTGTTCACACTCTCCGTCTTGTTCAGTCACTTTCCGGAACAGCACGTGATGGTTTCGGAGGCTTGTGTTTATTTTATTAGAACTCTGGTAATGATTGAATGGTGGTAAATTCAAAATCTGAAATAAAAGCATAAGAAGCTTACCTGATTTATTCAACTCTTCACCTATTTGTCCCCACACTTTTTCCTTCCAGACACTGTCACTGTACTCCTTATTTCCCATGTCATACAATTCCTCGCATTTACGAACCAATTCTATTAATTTTTCATCGATCTTTAGGATAGCACTCGTTGCAAGCGAACGCTCGAAGTGTAATGGTGGAGACGGACGACTGTTTACACTGTCGGAACCGAGCAGGTAGAGACAGGTACGGATCCTTTCCGTCACGTCAGTCATTCTCGCTCAGAAAGGGAGACGGGACGGAGACGTTCCTGTCAGTGTGAACAAGGCCTTTAAATTACGCATAAGAAAATTTTACCGAACGGTGAACGGTGACGTTTCCGTGACGGAACGGAAACGTGACGCATAGTGTGAATCGGCCCTAAATCATTTCGAAGAGTTTATCATGTCCTGCCGTAGATTGTTCATTTAACTGGCTGTTCATGCAGGTTTCTTTGTAAATGTAGAAACTTTCTAGTAAATTCATGTAGTGACCTTTCTTCACGACTTGCACTACCTCCATGGTTTCATTTCTAGGCACCATGGAGGGATGATTTTCCGAAAGATGTTGTGCGTATTTTGAATTGTAATTCTGCTGCTTACAAGATGCCCACTACTCAGAATTCTTTATAGAGATTCAATGAAGCGTTGCGACCTCCGAGTCATATACATCTGAATCCCTGTCGGGGGCCGGGCCGCCCAAAAGAAAAAACTGTAAGTACATAAGCTTATTATTTCAATTGGAAATACTAAATCAGTATATAATTCTTATACTCTTATGTAACTTACTAAATTTTATTGTAATGTGACCGTAATGTAAGAATGGCAGACCTCTACCTTTACGCTTTTTCCTAAAAAGCTGTGTTTTACCTTGCGCCCGAAACATGTAGTAATATTAGTATAACAGAAGATGGGAAACAAGGCGTTGTGTTGAATTTGTTGGTACAGGCTGGAGATGGTTATACGTACGCACAACGGGATGGGAAACCCAAAGATTACCTGCCTTGTTGGTCTAGTAACTTAGTGTTCCCCGTTACCTGTCACTGTCCCTCCGGTTCCCACTGTCACCTGCAGGTGACTTATTTGAAGCACTTATAAACAGCAACCTGTGGAACAGTTCATTAAGTTTCTGCACAGCACTGTTCCTCCATCTTTGCTTTAACGATCTGTTTTTGTCTCACTTAAAGTTCTACTTAGCGGAGGAAGGAGGAAGTAAATATTCAAGATGGTGCAGCGTTCTCTTGTCACTAGTTCTGCTTTGTCGAATTCAATTCAGAAAAATGATATGAAAAAGTAACTGAAATTTAACAGTTCCTGCACAGTCACACAGCTGAAACTTCCGGTAATATACTGATTACGTAGCTTGTCAGCATAAGGCCTTGACATATAGATATATCATTATGCAAATTCCCAGTGTCACCTACAGGTGACACTGGGAATTAGAGGTGACACTGGAAAATACAGGTTATTTTTCACGCTTCATGATGAATTATTTTCCTGTATCGTAGATGTATGCTTATTTTCGTTATACAGTGTTAATATCTTTTTTATTCTGTCCTTTAATCTGGAAGTTCACGAAATAATGGAGATTTTGAATAAACTTGATGGCGACGGTGACCTAATTTTGATTCTGCCTGAAGATGTGGAGCAGACTCAGGGAGAGAGTGGAGATGAAGTGGACAGGGATATGAACTGTCTCCCTCCGCACTTACTGAGGGCAAATGTAGAGGCGAACTTAAAACCAAAGTTTTATGATTTAGACGATCTACATGAGAAAGACACGAGTACCCCCAATAAGTCAGGAACGTGACTCCAGTCTTCCGTCTTGCAAGAAGAAACCAAAAACTGTAGCCAGCAAACCAAAGAAGTGGCGAGATCTTGATAATGCTCTGCAGACAGGTCTGGAAGAGGAGACACAGATGGAGTACTGACGACAGAATATTCAAGAGCTAACACCAGCAGCTCTGCCAGATCAAGATAAACTGGGCCTTAGAGCTGATTTTGTACTTGAATTATCATCGTACCTTCCAAAGCATTTTGGGCCATACAATGTCTATTGCGGCAACGTTTTTACAAGTTTGCTAATTTTCATTAGGCTGTGTAAAGGGTGTTAAAGGAAAAGGCACTATTTGTGAAAACCATGTGAAGAAATGACCCTTGCAAAGCACACCATCACTGAAATGGCCCTTGCAAAGCACACCATCACTGAAATGGCCCTTGCAAAGCACACCATCACTGAAAAAGGAGAAATGAGGCACGTACTTCAAAGCGCACAAGGATGTTTCAATGGTAAAGCGGAGCGACAGCAGCATTGCAATTGTAGCCTCAAATTGCCATGTCTTTACTGCAGCGTGTAAAGTAGAGAGATTGGTACAGCGTAGGCGAGAGGACGAAAATTCAAGTGGCCTCTCCACCTGTTATCGAAAAACACAATAAGTGCATGAGAGGTGTTGATCGGTTTGATGAAAATGCTGACCGTTCTCGAGTGGGTCTTAGAAGTAAGAAGCGGTGGTTTCCACTTTTTCCATTTGGAATTGACACTGCCTGCCAAAATGCATGGCGTTTAGTGGAAAATTCAGATGCTGGTAAGGACTTTACCAACTGACTCTTTCGCAATGCAATTGTCGAGACGTATTGCGACCTTTGCAGGTAGCCTCCAAAGAAAGGAGGCAGTAATGCTCCAATGCCTACCCCAGTGCCCCCCACAAGCAATGCAAGATACCGAGCAGCATGCAGGAGCAGACTGCTCCGACAGAAAGTGCCGATTGTGCCATCAAAGGAAGTGGGTAGAGTGCCAAAAGTGTCAGGTGGGCCTGCACATACTTTGCTGGTATAAATTTCATACCCAGAATTGAGACACACACAAGGAAAAAGCAAGTAACGGTAATGATATAAATGATGCCGATAATAAATCTCTCAAGTCAACAGATATGTTTCTATGCCTTGTGCTGTGACACTGTATTCATTACCCAGTAAATACTGGCTCATACGTTAAGTGCAATTCTTATTCCCAGTGTCACCTACAGGTGACACCCTTGTACTGTCCATACTACATGGAATTTTTAACAAAACCTTTTTGTGTCCACAAATGTGGTAGTCATACGCAACCAATAACACAGAATGATCGGAAAGGGAGGGTTAAATATTAGACGGGTCCACCAGCAGACCCTAGACCACAGCCATGGCATTTAACCTTTTAAAGCCTAGCGGTAACTTTACATACGACCAGGTTTAACATTAAAAAATTCTACGTGGTGCCCACATTGCGTTTATGTGTTTTGTACGGATCTCAGAACAAACAGCAACTTTTGCCTTATAAAACATTAAGAGATTGGTTTTTATAACCGAAGTGGAGAGTGTTTACAGCGCGGTACGCACTGAGTCCTTATATAAAACAGATATGCTTCGTCTTTAAAGGGTTAATTCGTGCTTCGCCTGTCACAGATAATTGGAGGTTGGGAATGAAAAGGCTGTCCTGACGCGCAGTATTGGTATTTACATATGTAAAAACCTGTCGCGTTTTATCGGTTGTACCCCCGACAAATATGTCGCTGGAATCCCACATATAAGCACGTCGAATTTACAGCAAGTGTTGTTGTCGATGACGTCACGTCAGTTTCTTAGAACACGCTGATAGTACTGGTTAACAGTATGGCTGCTTGTAACGTAAAGTAAAGATGAATGCGATACATTTGTGCCTTCAACCTGACATTAACCTTTTAAAGCCTAGCGCTAACTTTACATAAGACCAGGTTTAACACTAAAAAGTTCTACGTGGTGCCCACGTTGCTTTCATGTGTTTTGTACGGATCTCAGAACAAACAGCAACTTTTGCCTTATAAAACATTAAGAGATTGGTTTTCATAACCGAAGTGGAAAGTGTTTACAGCGCGGTACGCACTGAGTCCTTATATAAAACAGACATGCTTCGCCTTTAAAAGGTTAAAGCAGGCGGCATACGTGTGTAAAACGCAGTAGCCGATAAGCTTTACAGGACTAAAACGTTGTTAAAATCTTGAGGTCAAATTTTTTGCGTTTATGGAATTTGTTTCTTTCCAGCTTTTTTAAAATTTTTATGGCGTCCATTGCTTTCGTCTCGGCTTCGCATTACATACTGGTGTTTGTTTTCAAGGTACGTAAAGCTACTTAATGGTCGGTACCACAATTATCGAATGGTATGTTTTATTGGTAACTTTAGTTATTGGTTGTTCCCTTGCGCACCATGACGGTGTATGTGAGTGGAGGAATAGCTCCACTCATTCTCAAACTTGGCTAGATAGGGTGAGTTAAGCTTCATCCCGTGGCCGCTTTACACCTGCGGGAAGCGCTCCTGTTTATCACTGAATACGAGGCTGCGTAACGTCTGAGAAGAACAAATACTTCAAGTATACACTTACCGAATTTATATTCCAAACTGAATATTTAGAAAATTAGGTGTGATTTCACGTTACGTGAAGTTTACTCAGACTGTGAGTGGTCACTGTGCCTAACCACCACGCGAGAAAGACGTGTGGAGCGGCTGAGGTGGCGTTCTTTAGCCTGACATTAGAGGGCCCTCAGCGGTAAGCTGCACATGCCAGTCGCTTTGTGCCGAGCAACAGCCAGCGGTACCCACTGGAAACAGCCTGGTACATTGTTATGTCTTCTGAATTCACAGCACTCGAAATTATTTTAGTTATTTCACACGTATGAATGAATTAACAGTTTCGAGCCCGCACTTACGCATTTTAACGAGGCCTTTGTGTCCGTTGAACTAGATTTAAAGTCACGGGAGCCCTGTCCCTTTAATAAAGTGCCAGCTTTCTGCCAGAATTCTAACGTCCTCAGGGTTCAAGAAGAAGGAGCCTAAGTAGTGATGTCTGGGTGTGGGCAAGGCTTCACTCTTACACGAAACTTGAGCTGAGGTTTGTTCCTCTACGCCACACCTACACAACGGACAGTCTGTTAGCCCCATTATGTAAAGATGTCTTCTCAGGGTGTTGCGTTCGGACAGAAGGGCTGTATAGTGCAGCGCACGGTTTTTGTGTGGTGGAGAAATTAGCTGAGTTGGCAGGCGGGCCTACTGGGTGTGGTGAAGTGGGGAGGTGTGGGTGTTTATTTGCTTGAAACTTGAGTGTAACAAGGTCAGCTGTACTTACAGAGGCGGAGAGAAGGCCTAGACCAATTGTGACGCTACAGCTGCATTTGTGACTCGCCCCTATCCTACCGTTTGAAATTCCACGGACCAAAAACCGTTCACTGCACTATAACCACCTGCATTGTATTAACCCTTTAAAGACGGAACGTATCTGTTTTATGTAAAGATCCAATGCTTACCGCGCAGTAAACACTCTCCACTTCGATTATAAAAACCAATTTATTGATGTGCTGTAAGGCAAAAGTTGCTGTTTGTTCTGAGACCAATACACGACACATAAACGCAATGTGGGCACCATCTAAAGTTTTTGAATGTGAAGTTCGTGTGATATGTTTTTTCTAACCCATGCGCAAGAATTTAAAGAGTCTTCTTGCAGGGATGTCGTAACCCAGACCCAACCAGTTCCATTTAAAAGCCGTCGTGTAAAGGTTAAAGTACAACAAACAAGTCTTAGCAGCGAGGCTTGATCCCAGAAATATTTCACGGTTTGCGAAACGGATGCTCTGAAGTTCAATTTACACAGAGGCGCCTTGGTAATAAATTCCTTCCTTGTATTTATGGCTGAATGCATCTGAGGGAGTTAAACAGAGATCAAAGTTTTCCTTGTACGTGTCATCCATTGGTTTTGGAGAGATGATATAAATACCGGGTCTTGTTGCCGGGTCCAGACCAGACGTTCAGTGTCAGGGCCGTGCGTTTTCTCGTTCCAGGCAACAGACTGCTGTAAGTAACGTAGAGAGGCACTCGGTTTAGAGTGCGGTCGATTATTATAATAAGTTCTAGACTGGACAATAGGCTACCGGTGTCATGGTGTTGCAGATATGTGATCGTTAGTCTTCCTACAGCCTCGCTGTTGAGTGAATGGCGTTCTTGTTTGGTGTTCGGGACGGTCCGGGTTCAAATCTTGTCCCGGAGACGGGAAAGGCTGATTCAATTTACTGAGGCAAATTTAAAATATGCCATTGCAGCTTTCTTCCACAATGCTTTAATTTTTATTTATTAATTGTTAATATTAATTTACTAAATAATAGTTAATTAAAGGTTATTGAACGCTTCGTCGTGTAAACTTTAAATACATAACATTTTGTAACATTCTGATGCTAATATAAAAAACTAAACGTATGTTTGTCGTTTTCACATCAAATGTAAATTAACAGCAAAAACGTGTGGAACCATAATTGTTTACGGTGCGGGGAAATGCTAAACCTGTGGCTATATATAATTTATGTTTGCTTTTAAAAATTATGTTAAAAATCATGCTGTAAATACAACATAACACTGCCTGCACCTGCATCTGTATACATACGAGTATAACTACATGTGCCATGGCTCAGTCACCTAATTTAAATCACAACGTCTAATATTGGTTTAATTAACTTCATCTAAGGCACGATACGTTATTTTATTAATTTGTTTTCAAAATTCTAATGCACCAGTCATAAGCTGATTTCGGTCGTTGAATTCGGCTGAAGGTTAAATCACATAGAAGTGTTGGTATAATCGTGTCTACAAAAATTTTTTAAATTTACATTTGGAGGCGGGCAGCCTCGTAGCCCCACCCCTTGGTTGGCGCCTGACAGCATGGCACCTACACAAAATATGATTTAATAACAGGAGTTAATGTACCGCAGTACATTTCGACTTGCGTTAGGCAAAGACGGAGTTAGACAGAAGGACCACAAAATGGCAGTGCACACGGTTTTAGCAGGAGGCGTCCCTAGACTAGAGTCGAACTCGGTTATAACGTCATGAAAGGGACTGACTATTTTGTGTCGTTATAAACGAGTGTCGTTATAACCGAGCAGTATAATGTTACGGTTAGCAGTGAAAAAGAAATTGGTACCACAGAATATCTGACGCTATAGACGAGGTGTCGTATAAACCGATGTCGTTATAACCGGGTTCGACTCTTTCAAGGCAACAGTACCCCAGCATCCGTGCAGCGAGTGTACCGTTTATTTAACCTTCAGGATAGCCGGCATCGGGGCCGAAACCAGGAAAGTACAGCAGACAGGCGAATGTTCAGAATTATAAATGTATCTGGATATTTGCCATTGAGAATTTTATTTTCTTACGGTAACTTCTAGCGAATCAGCGACAATTTGAAACCTGTCTTTTGTCGAGGGCCATTGATCCGTGTTGTCACGTAAATTCGATTTTCAGAATCAATGTGATTTAGCAATTATTTCTTCACGTCTCTATAAATGTATTTATCGTCTGTCACAGATCGGTATGGAAGGCACCACACGTTTTATCCTGGAGCTGATTGTGGTGTGTGCGTGTGTCTGCCTTGGCTGGGGCCAGAGTTGTCCATCGCAGAGGCAAACGTCCGCCAAGTTAACAGTGAACAGCCAACGCAATCAGACAGGACACTGGATATCGCAGGTCATAGGTCAAACTCATACTGCTTACCTACATTAGACCCAGGGGCAGATTTCTGTGCTCCCGCCCCGTCCACACCAGCTGGGGGCGCCAAGAGTGAGTGCAGGGGACTGACCCTCTGAGGATAAAATGGCCGGAGCGCTAACTTACTTAAATCCATCCAATGTAATGTTAAGAAAGAGTGGACCTATAAGCTCCCTCTGGCCAATTTCATATTGGTAATCAAGCACCTGTCCATACAACCGGTGTCTGTGGCTCAGGCGGTAATATTTCTGACGTGTTCTTCTCGTAAGTTATTTATGTAAGACCTCAGACGCGACATCGGTGTTTTAATTGATTTTTTGTGGGCTTTCTCAGTTCCCCCATGAAAATACCGGTTTCGTTCATAGTAGCTTCCATCCATCCTAGTCACTGTCACACAGTCACTTGACGCTAGACCTTATGTCGCCTAGTGACAGCCTTGTTGAATAAACCGGAAATACATTCCAGGTACGGAATTCTTCTGGTTCCGGTACCATACTGAGTTCTTTTCACTTCTTTGTTATTGGGGCGTAGATACAGAATAAATTTGCTTAATCATATTAATATGTCGCAGCAAAACGGGGCGAACTACATTAAAATTGTGTATACAAATTTATCTGATAGAATTACGCTACGCTGTAACACAACTATGGGCCCTTCGCCACGCTGGTTTCTTCTCACAGGTTCGGATTGAGCACGGTGCCGGTAACAACACAGTAACAACCAGCCCGTGGACGGCTGAAGTGGAACACAACACGGCATCCTGCAATGGCGTCGAGTCAGTGCAGCTGGTCGTCACGTTGACAGGTTGGCCTTCATTACCCAGCTGTGATGCACCGAAAAGGGGGGTGGGGTGGGGCCGCACCTGTGTGCGCTCCCCCTTTTTCCCTAATAAAAGATTTCTGTTCACAGAGCCTCCACCCCGCGCAGGCCCAGGTTATGAACTCCATCGCGGTGTGGGTTACTACAAAGTGCACAGCGAGCCCAATACGTGGCATGAGGCACGTCGGATCTGTGCTGAGGAGGGGGGGCACCTCGCGATCATCAACTCCGAGGAAGAATCCAAAGTTCTACAGTCGATATTTGCACCTGTGGCTGCCAGACTGAAGGTGGCGTGGGCATTTATTGGCTTCCATGACCTGTACAGTGAAGGGCAGTACCTCACCATCTTCGGTAAGCAGTCGCTTTCAAACAGCATTGAAAGGACGGAATTCAATTTGGATGAGAGATATTTATGCCGATCCCAGTGGCTGCGCGGTCTAAGGCGTAGGTCTGCGGCCGAGCGCTTGCTAGGATCGTGGGTTCGAATCCCACCGGGGGCATGGATGTTTGTCTCTTGTACAGTGTTTGTGTTGTAATTTAGAGGTCCCTGCGACGGGCCGATCCCTCGTCCAGAGGAGTCCTACCGACTGTGGTGTGTGTCTGAGTGTGACAAAAAGAAAGCAAACAACCTCGACAGCTGCTGTGAGTAGGTGGCGGACGGAAGGACTGCGAAACGAAAGATATTTATACCAAACTTAATACAGCAGACAGAGCAGGGATAGGTCAGTCAGTATAGTGACTAGGCTGCGAGTTGAACGACCGGAGGACTGTGGTTCGAAGCCCGGCAAAGACCAGAAAATAGAGCTGCAGCATTATTTTTGAGTATCTATGTTCAGAACTCATTCTACTGCCTCCCTCTCCAGAATAACGTATTTCTGATTGCTTAAGGCCCGCCACGGGGTTTAAGTGTTACTACCTTATGGCAGTATACATTGCAGTTGGTACTGGCACTGCCACGTAGTGTCGAACCCGCTTATTGCGTCATGAAAAGGACTGAGTATTTTGTGTCGTTATAAACGGGTGTTCTTGTAACCGAGGAGTATAATGTTATGGTTGACAGTGAGGAATGAATTGGTACCACAGGATATCTCCCTGTGTGTGCGAGTTGTCGTATAAACCGATGTCGTAATAACCGGGTTCTACTATGTGTTCAAACTGCAGAAGTCATTCTATCATAATTCGTTGCACAATCTTTACAGCTGGAAGAGCGTCATTGAAAAACTTCAATTGATGGTCAGTGCACGGAATAATTTGTAATTTTGGTCCTATCTTTTAACACTGTAAAATTTTTGAAGTTAAGAAAAATGTTACATGAACAAAACAACGAAGGATAATGAAGTGCAGTCAAATGGTGAGTGATGCGAGATTCGACGTTCCTGCAGCAGGACTGATGAAGATTTCAGGTATGGAATAGGACGCAGTGTATGTTGGCACATGAGTACAAATATTTCGAAGGTGAGTGGTGCCCCAATATTCAAGGTACGACAGTGATTAAGGAGGACGCAAGATCCATGGAAACGTTGGTATTTTATACCACTTTACAGGGAGTCCTATTCGAGAAGGTGGGCCGGGATAGCTCAGTCGGTATAACAACTCGCCACGGGCTGGACGGTCCGGTGATCGAATTCCGTTGTGGGCGAGATTTTCCACACATGTCAAGACCGGCCCTGGGGCCCACACAGCCTCTTGTACAATTGATGCCGGGTGTCTTTCCCGGGGGTAAAGCGGTCGGGGTGTGGCGTTGCCCACCCACCCTCATGTAGAGCTGAGGTTGAAGAAAGAATTGAACTATACCTCTTCTCCCCGTCTGGGCCTTCATGTCCTGTTGTAGGGTGAACTTTGCCTTTTACATTCTCCAGAAGACTGGACTCTACAAGTGTCAGGTTACCCGTGTTGCGTGTCTTTACAGACGAGCCATTGACTTCCACTGGCTTCTACCGCTGGGCCAATCCCGGTCAACCCGATAATGCTGGTGGCAACGCCACCTTGCCAGGAGAGGATTGTGGGTCCATGCACACGAATGGCGGCCTCAACGACTTGACTTGCACTAGGAAATTTCCCTTCATCTGCGAACAGGAACTGTGGTAGGAGAACAGGTGAATTTAAGAAATACCGCCCAACACAGCGCCTTCCTGTGACCCGACCTGATAAAAATGTATTGCTAGAATTTAATCTCACTAAATTACAAAAATTGATTAAATGAACATCTGTCAAACACATCTAAATCGTTTTTACTATATAGAACTGCATGTTGGACAGACATTGGTTTGATTTCCATACTATTTTCAACATAACACGATGACGTATGTTAGAACAATCTGACTAGACATTGCGCGCGGATTGATACAAACTTGTTACGGGTCCAGTGTGCAGTGGCATTCACAGGAATTTTTCTACAGTGTTAACTTATTACATTCAAAATATCCTTTAAAATTAAAGGATTATCTACAGAGTAATGCGTGGGCCGCGATAGCTCAGTCGGTATAACGACTGGCTACGGTCTGGATAGACCGGGGATCGAATCCAGGTGGGGGAGCGAGATTTTTGACGCCCGCTCAGAGCGGCCGTGGGGCTCACCCCGCCCCTTGTACAGTGGGTACCGGCACTCCTTCCCAAGGGTAAAGCGTTAAATATCCACCCCTATCTAGCGCCTAGGTTAAAGAAAGATTAGAGCTATACCTCTGCTCCCCCTCTGTGGCTTCTTGGCCTCTACTAGGGTGGAATTTACACAATACAAAGAAAGAGACCCTGAAGGTGTTGCACAGTTGCAGACGTGCAGGGATTCAGAAAACTGACAAGACAGTTGAAGAGCGCGTTGGACGGACGAAGTGTGAGTGGGTCAAAATGTGACCCATGCGTCTGACTTCTTGACGGTTGGTGGTGATGATGATTGTGACATTATTTTTACTTGTATTTTGTTATACGACACCGAACGACTGTCAGTACATAACCGAAAATAATGTTTTATCAAATATCTACAGTTTTATGCTAATCATTTTTACAAAACTACATTTACATTTTATTTTAATTTTTTGTAACAGTTTGTGAAAAAATACATGTTGCTATAAGTTAACAGTACGTACACAGAGTGGAGAGTTTTAAACAACGGTGTTGACGTTGTTGTTAACATTTTGTTCCGTTAGACAAGATGTGCACTGCACCGATACATGTTCCATAAAATGTGTAGGCATTAACACTTTAAATCCTGACGGTTACTTTATGTACCGGCCAGGTGTGCTGTACGAAATTCTGCATTCTGCCCACACAGATTGTGTGCTGTTTACATATTTCGGAATGAGCACTGAATCAATCTCCAGCATATGATATGGAATACAGACGAACTCGTTTATAACGTCATGAAGGGGACTGAATATTTTGTGTCGTTACAAGTGAGTGTCGTTCTAACCGAAGAGTATAATGTTACGGTTAAAAGTGAGGAATTAATTGGTGCCACATAATATGTGACGCTGTAGGCGAAGTGTCTTATAAAACCGACGTCGTTATAACCGGGTTCTACTGCACTTGGTTGTAGTAACCGAAATGGAGTTTGTTTACTGCGCGGTACGAACTGGATGTTTAAATAAGGCTGTTTAAGTTTCGTCTTTAAAGGGCTAATCACATTTATTTCGTGTTTTATATGTTTTCGAATAATTAATCCTTTTTCCAAAATAAAATTATTTCCATTGCATTGTGAAGTGGTCTTCAGATGGCGTTATGTGATGTCGACCTGTGTCCAACTGGCAGTTTTACATTAGACAACCAGTAACAAATTTATAAGAGTTTAGTTTTTGATGGCGTCCTTCTGGGGTGCCAAATGACACGACGTGCGTCTGCAGAAGGTTGCAGCCTTAGTACCAGGTTTTATGTTCCGTTTAGGTGACTTGAAAGTAAGACATGACGGCGGACAGACAAAGTGACTCAACTTACCCTGTATGCGTTTGTATCCTACATTTTGTAATGGAACACGCAAAAACGAAGTCGAGAGCAGTGCTTCAAAGTATGCAGGGTGCTTTGCCTCGTTACATTTTGTCGTGTTATGTGTGTAAAAATACACATTTAGTCCCCAAAATGAGCAATACAGACATTCTTTCTTGTTCCTCAGGCTGGATCCTTCCGCTGACTTGACAGCTTCAGTGAAATGCCACGAATCTTTTGATTCACGCAATTCCTCAGAAATATCTCCAGATGTTTCAGCGGATTGAGAAGGAGATTTAACAGCTCGTGGCATCGGCACGGAAATCTGTACGGACAGCTTGAGGAACTAATGGTAGAGGGGAGGAATTATACATTGCTTATCGCATAATGTCTTGCTATGATTTTAGACCCATAACACTGCTATGGTGCTGTATTTGATTGATTGTAAGACGTATCCTTTATATAGTCATTAATTTCAAAAAGAAGATGCTATCCGTTTAAAGACGCACTCTGATTCAGTAAGAGGTTGACGGGGGAATATGTGTATACAGGCTGATTCAGGGGAAGTTCCAATATTTTTGTAGCTCATAGTATGTGTCATTATGAGTAGAAATTTCCGAATGAACGCGTGTATGGTTCTGAACAGTTACCGATCTAGAGCTGTTCGAATCTGCAAATATAAAAGCGTTGTGATTGGTAATAAATAAACAGAACTTATTTACTGTTAATTTTATTTTAATTTTGATTTAATGTTTAAATGAGAAATTCGTTACACAGAAATGAAATATTTGTTAGAGCTCACAATAAATGTGGAAAATCCCACCGCCAACCTCAGTGAACTTTGCAACTCGTGTGCGAAGACCGCGTGTTGTTCGTCTGAGTTGATCTTCACGTTTCTTTATGCAGGCAGCAGCATCCAAAATGCGAGCGAGAAATTCGTCTCGTGTATCCACCTTTCTTTTGTAAACTTCGCCCTTCATCCAACACCACAAACAAGAATGTAGCGGAGTTCGGTCTCGAGTTTCATACAGCTGTATTTCGGAAAGCATTCAGAATTGCACACATGTTCTTGTGATTCTTCTTTCGCAACGGCCAATAATATCACCTCCCACAATATTGACTTTTCCTTTGATCACTCTGTATATTACAACATAATTTTAACCACATAAGCTTGCTTTAGTGTAGGGCCTTTTCTAGTGTTCTTTAGACGAAGTATTGTGTACTGCGAAGTGCTGCCATGTGTAGGACAGCGCTCTATTCTAATTTGCCATTTGGAGTCTAAAAGACACGTTTGGTGTGGTGCAGTTCTGCATACTGGTCAGGCGCCCGACTGCCAGTATTGTAACTAAATGTGTCTCCAATAAAACAGGTGATACAAGTCTGTACCAAGTGTTGGCTCCGTGTGGCTGCCAGCTCGCAATAACTAAGCTATCTGACTGCAGGTAGGCCTATTACCTTAACTGAAATCTACCGCTAGGCCGAAGTATTTCGGGAAGTACCCTCCAACATTTGGGGTTGTGACACAGCTGATGTCAGATTTGCGAGTCCAGGAGTAATGCTGACATCTGGTAGAGATAATCGCAATTGCCTGCAATTTTTATGCGGTCACGCTGTTTCAATCGGATAGCAGAATAGCAGCGCGATACACATGAAGTAACATCAGTTTTAACAATAACATTTGATGCTTGTAGCTCCAAGCGCGGTACTGGAAATTTAAAGCGTATTTAGTATTCAGTTTTTCTTCTTATGTTTTGTAATAAATCATAAAGCTCGCTTCGCCCGTGACACAGCTATTGACAGTCGTCTGCAGGCCTTATGTGACAGAACGCTGTTAACATACGTCAGTATTTATTGATGGTGAGATTACAGAACGGTCATATAAATTGTGAGTCATAAATAACCGTCTGTTGTTCTGTTTCAGACGCTGTCTATTAAAAATGCGAGCACTTTTTAGCTCCATAAGTATGTGTCACTGTGTCACAAGCCGGAAGGTCGCGGGTTCGATTCCCGATGGTGTCATTGGAATTTTCATTGACGTAATCCTTCCGGCCGCACTATGGCCCTGGGGTCGGCTCAGAAATGAGTAACAGGAATATTTCGTGGGGGTAAGGGCGGCCGGTGCTATTGGCTGACAACCTTACTACCTTCACGTGCCGATTGTCTGGCAATCTGGTAGCCTCCGCCCCCTGGAGCCATCAGCCCCTATCCAGGACTGTAATGGGATTGCTTTACCTTTACCTTTTTGTTACATGTATATGTAACCCATAATGTTGTTGGTGTATTTTGCATTCCAGTTTGTGTTGTAGATGTGTCGCAGGGATTGATACGCTTTGTTTTAAGTAATGTAGCGATATGCGACTGAAAAGAACACCTTTCTCACAAAAATATTAAATTTGTAACCGACCGAAGTCCGCTAAGTGAATAGGCCAGTAAGCAAGCGCCGCTCTGGTGGTGGAGCCATGAAGCTGTCAGTTCAGCGGTTGCCAAAGAATGTTAACAAGAAGCGCAACAGTACGCTGTTGTGCTGAAAATGCCTCCACGTCCCTTAAGTTCTGAAAGGAAAGCTTAGTGTTATCGCGTTTGTATCCAAGTGGCATTAATTTTTGTTGTGTCTTTCTGTAAGTAACCAAAACTGTAACACGTGTCCTTCATACAGTAAAACGAATTTGTCATTGTAGAGCCGTGAAGGCGTATGTGGGAGTAGCGTTATAGCTCCGCTTTTGACGTAGAATACGTCTTTGTTCGCAGGCAGTATGGGGGTTCGTTGCGGGAAATCGAGCACAACGAAAGTAGGATAGATTTCAAACGCTTACTGCTACGCGTGCAATAGCCTGCGGCACATGGCAACAGTATCAAGTGATAGGCCATAGATGTACGCGTCATAATTACTGGGGCCTATTGGGATCTTGACCTTCAGACGGCGCGGACATGCGTCAGCGCGATGCAAATATGACGCTATTCTGTTCCATTCCGTTTGTCATTACTCAGCTTTGGGAGATGCGTCACGCGTGTTTAACCTCTCAAGCGATTCGTAATAACGACGTCTACAATACTAAAGTGCAAAAACGGTGAATTCATAAACGTAACACAGTGCAAAAGTGACAAAAATGACAAAAATTTCGACATAACTGGGAAATATCGCAATATTTGGAAAGAAAATATATGGAACGACATAAGATTCGGGTGTTGGAAGAAAGAAGAGAAAATGGCAGACAAAATGAGTGGCCATTGAGCGGCGCCGAGCGATCACGGCGCTGGAGAGAGCGTAGCAAATGTGCTGCTCGCGGCGTCAACGTCGGCGCCAGCACTTGCACCGCGGAGCCGGCGGTGCCTATGGATGTGGACCACATGGATTCGATCGACGATGTCGTACCCACATCACAGGAGTCGGGTTTCACCAAAGTAACAATGGTCACAGACGATACGAGTCGAGAACCGAGTGCCACATCGGAGGCCGCAGTAACCACAGAGCCACAGTACGGGCGAGCGGCCGACTCATATCACAGACCGCTGTTGGCAATTTGTAAAAACAAATGAAGTTGATCGAAAGAAATTATATCCATTGCTAACCATTGTTTCATTACTACACACAAACGACACTGTCACAAAACGACACTGACGTATTCCAGGTAACGGATGTGTCCCCGACACTGCCCTGCCCGTTTCTCCTAACCTCGGCACTAGATATTGTCAGCTTCTAACCTTGTCTTTTTACCCCGTGGTAGGACCTCCCTTCTTTTGTGAAGGGCCCTGCAACAGACGCTACGGACGCAGCGCAGCCTTGAGGCTTATTTTGCAACCCTGTGATTAAAATAAGGATGATGATGTTTTTTTCCTATTTTCCTATTCAATGGAGCACCGGCGGAATGAAATTGGCAGGGGAAACCCGAAGTTCCGGCGGGGGGGGGGGGGTTTCGCGGGACGGAAACTTGTCCCAGTGCCACTTTGTCCATCACAAATGTCACATGGACTGACCCGGGATCGAACCCGGCCCTCTGCGTTGTGAAGCCGGCTACTAATCGTCTTATTCACGGCACGGCCAAGAGTAACCTGGAGGCTGGATGGCCCAAGGGCCATTACGAATGTTTGGATGAAAGTCCCCTGCTTCTGTAGGGGAATCGACCCGCGACTGCTCGGTGTTGCAAACCGTAGCCTGGCAACTGCAGCACGTGCGCTATCCGTGTTCGTACTGCCGCACACAGCATCACTGGAAGCGTTCCTCGCACTGTGTGAAGCTCACATCTGTGTTTGTAGCCTCTTCTTACATAATTTTCCGGCCCTGGATGATGCGTATGAAAATGTACACCGTAAGCTGTATGCGCTGAGAAAGTTTACTTTCGTGAGTCAGTATGGCTCAAACAGCATTGGTTCGTTCCTTTTCTTTGCTGCTTTACCTATAAATGCACAAATTCTCTTTGCTTTCCCCCTATAACAACGCTCCGTGGATATCGCCCATGTTCCGCGTTAAATAGTGCACTTTGTAACTGGAATTGGATCCAGGCTGTACTAACCTTCGAGGCTGAGGAATGTTAGAACACAGAATGTGAGAAGTTCTCCTACCGACCACGTGCAAGCCTGTGAAGGAATATCGGGCAGGTCATTATACAGTGGTGGGTGAGCAGCGTCATGTTTCGGCCGCTTTGTTCTATTCCCTAGTAGAAGAGGGCCTCCTCACTATCACACTCAGACACACCACACTCGGGAGGACTCCTCTGGAGGAGTGATCAGCCCAACTCGGAGACCTCTACCTGATATCACACAACACTCACAAGAGACACATACGTGCCCCCGGCGGGATTCGAACCCGCAATCCCAACAAACGAACGGCCACAGACCCACGTCTTAGAACGCACGGCCACTGGGTCGTCTCTGTATGTGTTCGTTCACACCGCAGTCTGTCATACGAGAGGTGTTTAGCCAGTTCCAAATCAGCTTCTCCACAGAGTGCGATCTAGTGCTTCCTCTTTCAATGCTGGATGTGTTATTGGAGGCGGAACTACCTTTTCACTGACTGGTCTCAGGTTGACTGTGCCTGTAGCATGCGTTCCGTTCAGAAATGCAGTGTGTTGTGTTTTGAAACGGCTGGAATTTTATTTTCCTCATGATGCCGCGTCGTTTGCTACGTCGCAGTAACAGACGTTCAACTGCGCCAATGAAGATTGCCATAAAAACTCCTGAAGCGAGGACAACTGTGATAGGAGTCACGTGACTCAGTAACACACTGCGCATATCTGACTCCACCTCGGCCAGTTTTTCTCCGTCTATCTGCATTAACCCTTTCCGCAGCATTGCCTGTAGTCTGAAATGTAAATATTTATTTATTATAAGTGGGAAAGTAAGAGAGAAGGTAAGAAGGGTGTGTAATTTGACATTACAGAACATGAGTAGATGAGGTAGCGTTGTAAAATGGGAAACAGGAAGGTTCTTGCGTGATTTCAGGCTTCCATCACGATGTAACTGAGATCTGCCCTCTTCTAGAGTTTTACGCAACGTAGAGTAGTAATTTCTTACCGATGTTTCGGGACAACCTATCTGTCCTGTCTTCAAGGGTGAAGCTGTGTCAGATAGGTTTCCCCGAAACGTCCGTAACAAACTACTATTCTACTTAGCGTAAAATCCCAGAAGTTCGCACATGTTAAAATGTTTTTCCTTTTTAAAAAATGAGGACTTAATAGATGGTGTCGTCTACATGTTAAACTACAAAATTTTATGGAAGTACCGAAACGCACCGCTGTGTAACGCAGCACGTGTCTATGTGCAGTGCTGGTGGATCAGAGATATCCAAACACACTGACGTGTTTCAATCTTAGGTACGGTCATCCATTTGTGTTACGAGAATTAAGGTGTAACTAACTAACTAACTAACTAACTAACTAACTAACTAACTAACTAACCAACCAACCAACCAACCAAACAACTAACTAACTAACTAACTAACCAACTAACTAACTAACTAACTACATGGAGCAGAGGCCTTCTTGAGAAGCTAACAGTTTCTCAGCTAGTTAAGAAATTCCCCGCATTTTATGGAACCCGGAAGTTCATTCCCGCATTCACAAGAACCCGTCACCCCTCCCTATCCTGAGTCAGCTGACTCCAGTCCATGCCCCCATCCCAATGTTAAAAATCCATTTCGATTTCGTCCTTCCATCTGCGTCTGGGTATTCCAAGTGGTCTCTTTCCCTCAGGTCTCCCCACTAAAACCCTGTATGCGCCTCTCCTGTCTGCGATACGTGCACCATGTCCAGCCCATCTCATCCTTGTTGATCTGATCGACCGAATAATAAATGGATTATACAAATACACACTTGTGTGATTTCAGGATTCTGCCGCGGTGTAAATAACGTCTTCGCTCCGCTGTGATATGCTGTAGCGTTGATAGGCAGTTACCGACGTTTCGCGAAGGCATATCGGTCCCATGTTGAACGGTTAATCAACTCTTCGTAACATCAGAGAAGAACAAATACCTCAAGTATACACTTACCGAATTTATATTCCAAACTGAATATTTAGAAAATTAGGTCCGACTTCACGTTACGTGAAGTTTACTCAGACTGTGAGTGGTCCCTGTGCCTAACCACCACGCGGGAAAGACGTGTGGAGCGGCTGAGGTGACGTTCTTTAGCCTGACATTAGAGGGCCCTCAGCGGTAAGCTGCACATGCCAGTCGCTTTGTGCCGAGCAACAGCCTGCGTTACCCACTGGAAACAGCCTGGTACATTTTTGTGTCTTCTGAAATGACAGAACTCGAAATTATTTTAGACATTTCACACTTAAGGGTGAATTAATAGGTTCGAGCCCGCACTTACGCCTTTTAACAAGGACTTTGTGTCCGTTGAACTAGATTTAAAGTCACGGGAGCCCTGTCCCCTTAATAAAGTGCCAGCTTGCTGCCAGAATTCTAACGTCCTCAGGGTTCAAGAAGAAGGAGCCTAAGTAGTGATGTCTGAGTGTGGGCAAGGCTTGACTCTTACACGAAACTTGAGCTGAGGTTTGTTCCTCTACGCCACACCTACACAGCGGACAGTCGGTTAGCCCCATTATGTAAAGATGTCTTCTCAGTGTGTTGCGTTCGGACAGAAGGGCTGTATAGTGCAGCGCACGGTTTTTGTGTGGTGGAGAAATTAGCTGAGTTGGCAGGCGGGCAAACTGGGTGTGGTGAAGTGGGGAGGTGTGGGTGTTTATTTGCTTGAAACTTCAGTGTAACAAGGTCAGCTGTACTTACAGAGGCGGAGAGATAGACTGGACCAATCGTGACACTACAGCTGCATTTGTGACTCGCCCCTATCCTACCGTTTGAAATTCCACGGAGCAAAAACCGTTCACTGCACTATAACCCACTCTGTCGTATTAAAAATTTAAAGACGGATCGTATCTGATTTATATAAAGATTCAATGCGTACCGAGCACTAAACCCTCTCCACTTCGTTTATAAAAACCGATCTCTTGATGTGCAATAAGGCGAAGTTTCCTGTTAGTTCTGAGACGCATACAAGACATAAATTCAACGCCATCACCATTTAAAATTTTTGTATTTAAACCCAATTGTACATAACGTTAGCGCTAGGCTTTAAAAGGTTAATTTATTTTTTGAGAGGCACTGAAATATCTCTGTTTTATTACCCACAAAGTACCGCTTATTTCTTTATAGCATCTCTTTAGTTCGTGTGATATAAATGTTTTTTCTAACCCATGCGCAAAAATTTAAATGACCTTCTTGGAAAGATGTCGTAACCCAGACCCAACCAGTTCCATTTAAAAGCAGTCGTGCAAAGGTTAAAGAAAACAAACAAGTCTTAGCAGCGAGGCTTGGTCCCGGAAATATTTCACAGTTTTCGAAACGGATGCTGTAAATTTTAATTTACACAGAGGCTCCTTTGTAATAAATTCCTTCCTTGTATTTATAGCTGAATGCATCTGACGGAGTTAAACAGAGATCAAAGTTTTCCTTGTACGTTTGGTCCATGCCTTTTATAGAGATGATATAAATACCGGGTCTTGTTGCCGGGTCCAGACCAGACGTTCAGTGTCAGGGCCGTGCGTTTTCTCGTTCCAGGCAACAGACTGCTGTAAGTAACGTAGAGAGGCACCCGGCTTAGAGTGCGGTCGGTTATTATAATAGGTTCTAGACTGGACAATAGGCTACCGGTGTCGTGGTGTTGCAGATATGTGATCGTTAGTCTTCCTGCAACGTCGCTGTTGAGTGACTGGCGTTCTTGTTTGGTGCTCGGGGGTGTCCGGGTTCAAATCTTGTCCCGGAGACGGGAAAGGCTGATTGAATTTACTGAGGCAAATTTAAAATATGCCACTGCAGCTTTCTTCCACAATGCTTTAATTTTTGTTTATTAAAGGTTAATATTAATTAATTATTAATTAATTCAAGGCTACTGACCGCCTCGTCATGTAAACTTTAAATATATAACATTTTGTAATATTCTGATGCTAATAGAAAATACGAAACGTATGTTTGTCGTGTACATATCAAATGTAAATTGACAGCATAAAGGTGTGCAACGATAAATTTTTAAGGTGCGGGGGAAGGCTAAACCTGTGGGTGTATATAATTTATGTTTAATTTAAAAATTATGTTACAAAAAAATATTTTTATATTCAGCATCCCAGTTGACGTGTGTATATAATTTTTAAATAAAGAATCAGTGAACAGCCAAAACTAATTATATTGTTTTATTTAGAACATAAGCAACACGTTTCGGCCTGCAATTGCCACCATCAGGCTGTTCTACAAAAACATTAACATTGGAGCTCTGCATACTTTATTTCATTCATGCCTACCTTTTTACCTTATTTTATTTTATTTTATTTTATTTTATTTTATTTTATTTTATACACATACAAAACTCTTTATTGTAACCCACTGTGAATCGGAAGGCCTTCCCATTTTTGATAAGCAGAGTTTAAATTTTAATGTTTTTTAGAGGAGCCAGATGATGGTCATTACCTGCCGAAACTTGTAGCTCATGTCCTATGTAAAAATATAAATCATGTTGGCTGTTGACTGATTTTTATGTAAAAACCGTGCTGTAAGCACAACATAACACTGCCTGCAACTGCATTTTTGTGAGCACAGATATATCTACATGTTCCGTGACTCACTCACCTAATTTAAATCACAACGTCTAATATTGGTTTAATTAATTTAATCTAAAACACGGTACATTATTTTATTAATTTATTTCCAACATTCTAATGCACCAGTCATAAGCCGATTTCGGTGGCTGATTTCGGCTGAAGGGTAAATCACGTAGTACTTTCCGTGTCATCGTGTCTACAAAAACCTGTTTTTTTTTTAAATTTAGATTTGGAGTGGTTGCAGCCCAGGAGCAGCTCCCATTGTTTGGCGCCTGACAGCATGGCAACTACATTAAATATGATTTAACAACAGGAGTTAATGTACCGCAGTACATTTCGATTTGCGTTAAGCAAAGACGGAGTTAGACAGAAAGACCACAAAATATCAGTGCACACGGATTTGGAAGGAGGCGCCCCGAGACTAGATTCGAACTCGGTTGTAACGTCATGAAAGGGACTGAACATTTTGTGTCGTTATAAACGAGTGTCGTTATAAACGAGGAGTGTAATGTTACGGTCAGCAGTGAGGAATTAATTGGTAACACAGAGTATCTGACGTTATAGACGAGGTGTTGTATAAACCGATGTCGTTATAACCGGGTTCCACTGTTTCAAGGCAAGAGTACCCCAGCATCCGTGCAGAGAGTGTACCGTTTATTTAACCTTCAGGATAGCCGGCATCGGGGCCGAAACCAGGAAAGTACAGCAGACAGGCGAATGTTCAGAATTATAAATGTATCTGGATATTTGCTGTGGGGATGTTTATTTTCTTACGGTAAATTCTAGAGAATCAGCGATAATTTGAAAACTGTTTTTTGTGCACGGCCAATGACCCGTGTTGTCACTTAAATTCGATTTTCAGAATCAATATGATTTAGCAATTATTTCTTCACGTCTCTATAAATGTATTTATCGTCTGTCACAGATCGGTATGGAAGGCACCACACGTTTTATCCTGGAGCTGATTGTGGTGTGTGCGTGTGTCTGCCTTGGCTGGGGCCAGAGTTGTCCATCGCAGAGGCAAACGTCCGCCAAGTTAACAGTGAACAGCCAACGCAATCAGACAGGACACTGGATATCGCAGGTCATAGGTCAAACTCATACTGCTTACCTACATTAGACCCAGGGGCAGATTTCTGTGCTCCCGCCCCGTCCACACCAGCTGGGGGCGCCAAGAGTGAGTGCAGGGGACTGACCCTCTGAGGATAAAATGGCCGGAGCGCTAACTTACTTAAATCCATCCAATGTAATGTTAAGAAAGAGTGGACCTATAAGCTCCCTCTGGCCAATTTCATATTGGTAATCAAGCACCTGTCCATACAACCGGTGTCTGTGGCTCAGGCGGTAATATTTCTGACGTGTTCTTCTCGTAAGTTATTTATGTAAGACCTCAGACGCGACATCGGTGTTTTAATTGATTTTTTGTGGGCTTTCTCAGTTCCCCCATGAAAATACCGGTTTCGTTCATAGTAGCTTCCATCCATCCTAGTCACTGTCACACAGTCACTTGACGCTAGACCTTATGTCGCCTAGTGACAGCCTTGTTGAATAAACCGGAAATACATTCCAGGTACGGAATTCTTCTGGTTCCGGTACCATACTGAGTTCTTTTCACTTCTTTGTTATTGGGGCGTAGATACAGAATAAATTTGCTTAATCATATTAATATGTCGCAGCAAAACGGGGCGAACTACATTAAAATTGTGTATACAAATTTATCTGATAGAATTACGCTACGCTGTAACACAACTATGGGCCCTTCGCCACGCTGGTTTCTTCTCACAGGTTCGGATTGAGCACGGTGCCGGTAACAACACAGTAACAACCAGCCCGTGGACGGCTGAAGTGGAACACAACACGGCATCCTGCAATGGCGTCGAGTCAGTGCAGCTGGTCGTCACGTTGACAGGTTGGCCTTCATTACCCAGCTGTGATGCACCGAAAAGGGGGGTGGGGTGGGGCCGCACCTGTGTGCGCTCCCCCTTTTTCCCTAATAAAAGATTTCTGTTCACAGAGCCTCCACCCCGCGCAGGCCCAGGTTATGAACTCCATCGCGGTGTGGGTTACTACAAAGTGCACAGCGAGCCCAATACGTGGCATGAGGCACGTCGGATCTGTGCTGAGGAGGGGGGGCACCTCGCGATCATCAACTCCGAGGAAGAATCCAAAGTTCTACAGTCGATATTTGCACCTGTGGCTGCCAGACTGAAGGTGGCGTGGGCATTTATTGGCTTCCATGACCTGTACAGTGAAGGGCAGTACCTCACCATCTTCGGTAAGCAGTCGCTTTCAAACAGCATTGAAAGGACGGAATTCAATTTGGATGAGAGATATTTATGCCGATCCCAGTGGCTGCGCGGTCTAAGGCGTAGGTCTGCGGCCGAGCGCTTGCTAGGATCGTGGGTTCGAATCCCACCGGGGGCATGGATGTTTGTCTCTTGTACAGTGTTTGTGTTGTAATTTAGAGGTCCCTGCGACGGGCCGATCCCTCGTCCAGAGGAGTCCTACCGACTGTGGTGTGTGTCTGAGTGTGACAAAAAGAAAGCAAACAACCTCGACAGCTGCTGTGAGTAGGTGGCGGACGGAAGGACTGCGAAACGAAAGATATTTATACCAAACTTAATACAGCAGACAGAGCAGGGATAGGTCAGTCAGTATAGTGACTAGGCTGCGAGTTGAACGACCGGAGGACTGTGGTTCGAAGCCCGGCAAAGACCAGAAAATAGAGCTGCAGCATTATTTTTGAGTATCTATGTTCAGAACTCATTCTACTGCCTCCCTCTCCAGAATAACGTATTTCTGATTGCTTAAGGCCCGCCACGGGGTTTAAGTGTTACTACCTTATGGCAGTATACATTGCAGTTGGTACTGGCACTGCCACGTAGTGTCGAACCCGCTTATTGCGTCATGAAAAGGACTGAGTATTTTGTGTCGTTATAAACGGGTGTTCTTGTAACCGAGGAGTATAATGTTATGGTTGACAGTGAGGAATGAATTGGTACCACAGGATATCTCCCTGTGTGTGCGAGTTGTCGTATAAACCGATGTCGTAATAACCGGGTTCTACTATGTGTTCAAACTGCAGAAGTCATTCTATCATAATTCGTTGCACAATCTTTACAGCTGGAAGAGCGTCATTGAAAAACTTCAATTGATGGTCAGTGCACGGAATAATTTGTAATTTTGGTCCTATCTTTTAACACTGTAAAATTTTTGAAGTTAAGAAAAATGTTACATGAACAAAACAACGAAGGATAATGAAGTGCAGTCAAATGGTGAGTGATGCGAGATTCGACGTTCCTGCAGCAGGACTGATGAAGATTTCAGGTATGGAATAGGACGCAGTGTATGTTGGCACATGAGTACAAATATTTCGAAGGTGAGTGGTGCCCCAATATTCAAGGTACGACAGTGATTAAGGAGGACGCAAGATCCATGGAAACGTTGGTATTTTATACCACTTTACAGGGAGTCCTATTCGAGAAGGTGGGCCGGGATAGCTCAGTCGGTATAACAACTCGCCACGGGCTGGACGGTCCGGTGATCGAATTCCGTTGTGGGCGAGATTTTCCACACATGTCAAGACCGGCCCTGGGGCCCACACAGCCTCTTGTACAATTGATGCCGGGTGTCTTTCCCGGGGGTAAAGCGGTCGGGGTGTGGCGTTGCCCACCCACCCTCATGTAGAGCTGAGGTTGAAGAAAGAATTGAACTATACCTCTTCTCCCCGTCTGGGCCTTCATGTCCTGTTGTAGGGTGAACTTTGCCTTTTACATTCTCCAGAAGACTGGACTCTACAAGTGTCAGGTTACCCGTGTTGCGTGTCTTTACAGACGAGCCATTGACTTCCACTGGCTTCTACCGCTGGGCCAATCCCGGTCAACCCGATAATGCTGGTGGCAACGCCACCTTGCCAGGAGAGGATTGTGGGTCCATGCACACGAATGGCGGCCTCAACGACTTGACTTGCACTAGGAAATTTCCCTTCATCTGCGAACAGGAACTGTGGTAGGAGAACAGGTGAATTTAAGAAATACCGCCCAACACAGCGCCTTCCTGTGACCCGACCTGATAAAAATGTATTGCTAGAATTTAATCTCACTAAATTACAAAAATTGATTAAATGAACATCTGTCAAACACATCTAAATCGTTTTTACTATATAGAACTGCATGTTGGACAGACATTGGTTTGATTTCCATACTATTTTCAACATAACACGATGACGTATGTTAGAACAATCTGACTAGACATTGCGCGCGGATTGATACAAACTTGTTACGGGTCCAGTGTGCAGTGGCATTCACAGGAATTTTTCTACAGTGTTAACTTATTACATTCAAAATATCCTTTAAAATTAAAGGATTATCTACAGAGTAATGCGTGGGCCGCGATAGCTCAGTCGGTATAACGACTGGCTACGGTCTGGATAGACCGGGGATCGAATCCAGGTGGGGGAGCGAGATTTTTGACGCCCGCTCAGAGCGGCCGTGGGGCTCACCCCGCCCCTTGTACAGTGGGTACCGGCACTCCTTCCCAAGGGTAAAGCGTTAAATATCCACCCCTATCTAGCGCCTAGGTTAAAGAAAGATTAGAGCTATACCTCTGCTCCCCCTCTGTGGCTTCTTGGCCTCTACTAGGGTGGAATTTACACAATACAAAGAAAGAGACCCTGAAGGTGTTGCACAGTTGCAGACGTGCAGGGATTCAGAAAACTGACAAGACAGTTGAAGAGCGCGTTGGACGGACGAAGTGTGAGTGGGTCAAAATGTGACCCATGCGTCTGACTTCTTGACGGTTGGTGGTGATGATGATTGTGACATTATTTTTACTTGTATTTTGTTGTACGACACCGAACGACTGTCAGTACATAACCGAAACTAATGTTGTATCAAATATGTACAATTTTATGCTGTTCATGTAGGTATGTATTGCAACCAGCAATCTGGTCGTATGGCGGAGGAATGTTTATTTGTTACACAGTAAGTTGGGAAAAATGTTACCCACTTGTTAGAAGGTAAAAAAGCAAAACTACTTAAAATTAAAATTGATGATGATGATTGTGACATTATTTTTACTTGTATTTTGTTGTACGACACCGAACGACTGTCAGTACATATCCGAGACTACTGTTTTATCAAATATCTACTGTTTTATGCTATCCATGTAGGTATGTATTGCAACCAGCAATCTGGTCGTATGGCGGAGCAGGGTTGTTTTTGTTACACAGTAAGTTGGGAAAAATGGTACCCACTTGTTAGAAGTTAGAAAAGCAAAACTACTTAAAAATGCCTGTTTTACTCCAGTCAATATTGAAACTAAAAATAACCTTCCAGTCTGTACCTGAGTGTGCGTGTGACACTCTGTAAGTTAGTGACAAATATTTACTTGGCTACACTGTGGCAACGCAGTTCATAGAGTACATACGTTTGGAAGTACGTAGCATGTAATTGTGAATGTTACCATCATATGGGGATATATGTCGGAATGTACACGCATTTCGCGTAACGAAATTTTTGAGTTTGCGGCGTGTTTCTGAAATGTTTGTCAGGAAGTGGAACGGATTACTACGTAAGGTGACGTCGATGGTGTTGTCCGCCTTCCCCATCGTCGGCTACGAATCTTAGACAACTTCCGGTTTAATGACCCACGTACCGCAAAAAACACTCACAGTTTATATAAAACCCTACACCATCTATACCCGTGATCTGTTTTACATGTTTCAGTGATAAATCGCCATTCTCAGGGAGACACAATATACAGGCGTATAAAAGCAGAATATACAATTCATATACGTAATGCTAAAAATATGTTAAAACGAATGATAAGCCAAGAAGATAAGAATGTGTGTACAACTGAAAGTGGTGCTGGTGTGTATGGATGGATGTAGTGGCGACGCACGGAAAAACAGTGTTAAACCTGTGGGTTGTTCTGAGCTTGTACGGGTTGTTTGTTAGATATTCACTCTGAACAGCACAATAAAACCCTGAAACCATGACTCAAAATATTTGTGGTTCGCTTGTCTGCTATAAATGGCTGCTGCACCTGCACCCCACCTGATGGTAACACATACAGCTACATGTCACGTGCTTTGGGACGTATATACTCCATGTTGCGTTGTCAAATTGTTGGCAAAATAAAATAGTTGCCATGACCTATGTATTGACCCGCATATATGTCTTAGGAACGAAGAATTTAAAGACGCCGATCCCAGTAGCCGCGCGGTCTAAGGCGTAGGTCTGCTGCCGAGCGATTGCTGGGATCGTGGGTTCGAATCCCACCGGGGGCATAGAAATTTGTCTCTTGTACAGTGTTTGTGTTGTGAGGTAGGGGTCTCTGCGACGTGCCGATCCCCCGTCCAGAGGAGTCCTAGCGACTGTGGTGTGTGTCTGAATGTGACCAATTGAAAATAAAGAACCTCGACACCTGCTGTGAGCAAGCAGTTAGAAGAGGGAAGGACTGTGAGTTAAAAGACCCATAACGTAACATTCGATCCCTAAGTTAGATATGGTTTTGGACTTGAGTTAATACAGAAAGATATGATTAGTTTTAATTTGTATCTCTAAAGAATTGGTGTAACATTGATTTTATCTTTGGAACATAATCTCTGCTGTTTGTGATAAAAAGTAAAACATCTGTCTGAAGAAGACCTTGCTGTGGATTGACACATGTAAGATGTAGAATGTGATTTTGTAACACCACGTGGTTGGGACTGTGTTCTGATAGTCGCTAGTGTTGCTATATTACGTAAATAAAACACAACGGTGTGTTTAAGAATGCGTGTTTCTTCAACAAGTCGCTTATACAAAACTACATTTACACATATTTTAATTCTTTGTTAGATCTGGTGACAAAATACATGTTGCTATAAGGTAACAGTACGTACACGTACACGGACTGGACAGTGTTAAACAACGGTGTGGATGATGATGTTAACATTTTGTTCCGTTAGACAAGATGTGCACTGCACCGAAACGTGTTCCATAAAATTTGAAGACATTAACACTTTAAACCCTGACTGTTATTTTATATACCGGCAGGGTTTGCCCACACAGATTGTGTGCTCTTTACGTATTTCAGAATGGGCACTGATTAAATGTCCAGCATACGACATTGAATACAGACGAACTCGTTTATAACGTCATGAAGGGGACAGAATATTTTGTTGTGTCGTTATAAGCGAGTGTCTTTCTAACCGAAGAGTATAATGTTACGGTTAAAAGTGAGAAATTAATTGCTTCTACATAATATGTGACGCTGCCGACGAAGTGTTGTATAAAACCGATGTCGTTATAACCGGGTGCTACTGCACTTGTTTGTTGTAACCGAAATGGTGATTGTTTTCTTCGCGGTACGAACTGGATGTTTAAATAAGACAGGTTACGTTTCGGCTTTAAAGGGTTAATCACGTTTATTTCGTGTTGTATATGTTTTCGAATAATTAATCCTTTTTCCAAAATAAAATTATTTACATTTCATTGTGAAGTGGGCTTTATATGGCGCTATGTGATGTCGACTTGTGTTCAACTGGCAGTTTTACATTAGACAAGCAGTAAAAAATTTATGAAATTTAGTTTTTGATGGCGGATCGTGGGGTGCCAAGTGACACGACGTGCGTCTGCAGAAGATTACAGCCTCAGTACCCGGTTTTGTGTTCCGTTTACCTGACTTGAAAGTAAGACATGACGGCGGACAGACAAAGTGACTCAACTTACCCTGTATGCGTTTGTATCCTACATTTTGTAATGGAACACGCACAAACGAAGTCGAGGGCAGTGCTTCAAAATATGCTGGGTGCTTTGCCTCGTTACATTTTGTCGTGTTATGTGGTAAAAATACACATTTACTCCCCAAAATGGGAAATACAGACATTCTTTCTTGTTTCTCAGGCTGGATCCTTCCGCTGACTTGACAGCTTCAGTGAAATGCCACGAATCTTTTGATTCACGTAATTCCTCAGAAATATCTCCGGAGGTTTCAGTGGATTGAGAAGGAGATTTAACAGCTCGTGGCATCGGCACGGAAATCTGTACGGACAGCTTGAGGAAGTAATGATAGAGGGAAGGAATTATACATTGCTTATCGCATGATGTCTTGGTATGTTATTAGACCCATAACACTGCTATGGTGCTGTATTTCATTGATTGTAAGACGTATCTTTTTTGTAGTCATTAATTTCAAATATAATTTTCTATCCTTTTTAAGACGTACTCTGAGCAAGAGGTTGACGGAGGAATATGTGTATACAGGGTAATTCAGGGGAATTCCAATGTTTTAGTAGGTCATAGTATGTGTCATTACGAGTAGAAAATTCCGTATGAACGCGACTGATTCTGGAATGTTACCGAGTTAAAGCTGTTTGAATCTACGAATATACATGCATTGAGAATGGTAATAAATAAACAGAAATTATTTACTCTAATTTAATTTTAATTTTAATTTAATGTTTAAATGGCAAACTTGTTACAGCTCAAAATAAGTCGTCGAAAATCCCACCGCCAACCTCAGTGCACTTTGCAACTCGTGTGCGAAGATTGCGTGTTGTTCGCCTGAGTTAATCTTCACGTTTCTTTATGCAGGCAGCAGCATCCAAACTGCGAGCGAGCAATTCGTCTCGTGTATCCACCTTTCTTTCGTAAACTTCGCTCTTCATCCAACCCCACAAACAAAATGCAACTTATTTAGATCTCGAGATTCAAACAGGTCTATCTCGGAAAGCATTCAGAATTACACACATGTTCATATGATTTTCTTTTTCACAATGGCCGATAATATCACCTCCCACAATATTGACCTTTCATCTTGATCACCCTGTACATTACCAGAAGGATTTTAACCACGTAAACTTGCTTTTGTGTAGAGCCTTTTCTAATGTTCTTTAAACGAAGTATTGTGTACTGCGAAGTGCTGCCATGTGTAGGACAGCGCTCTATTTTAGTTTGACATTTGGAGTCAAAAAGACACGTTTGGTGTGCTGCAGTACTGCATACTGCTCAGGCGTCCGTCCGCCAGCACTGTAGCTAAAAGTGTCTCCTATAAAACTGGTAATACAAGTCTGTACCAAGTGTTAGCTCCGTGTGGCTGCCAGCTCGCAATAAGTAAGCCATCTGACTGCAGATAGGCCTATTACGTTAACTGAAATCTACCGCAAGGCCGAAGTATTTCGGGAAGTACCCTCCAACATTTGGGTTGTGACACAGCTGATATCAGATTTGCGAGACGAGGAGTAATGCTGACATCTGGTAGAGATAATCGCAATTGCCTGCAATTTTGTATGCGGTCACGCTGTTTCAATTGGATAGCAGAATAGCAGCGCGATGCACATGAAGTAACATCAGTTTTAACAATAACATTTGATGCTTATAGCTCCAAGCGCGGTACTGGGAAAAAGAAAGCGTATCTATTATTCATTTTTTCTTCGTATGTTTTGTAATAAATCATAAAGCTCGCTTTCGCCCTTTACGCAGCTATTGAGAGTCATCAACAGGCCTTATGTGACAGAACGTTGTTAACATATTTCAATATTTATTGACGGTGAGATTACAGAATTATCATATGAACTGTGAATCCTAAATAGCTGTCTGGTTGTTTTGTTTCAGGCGCAGTATAAATACTGCGAGCACTTTGTATCTGCACACATATGTGTGTCACTGAGTCACAAGCCGGATGGTCGCTGGTTTGATTCCCAATGGTGTCACTGGAATTTTTCATTGACAAAATCCTGACAATTTGACAATTGACAAATTTTTCATTGACACAGCTGATGTCAGATTTTCGAGACGAGGAGTAATGCTGACATCTGGTAGAGATAATCGCAATTGCCTGCAATTTTTATGCGGTCACGCTGTTTCAATGGGATAGCAGAAGTAGCAGCGCGATACACATGAAATAACACCAGTTCTAGCAATAAGGGGGTGGAAGAATTCAAATCGAAACTCCATTCATGAAGAAATTAAGAGCAGATTGAAGTCGGGGAATGCTTGCTATCATTCGGTGCAGAATCTTTTGTCTTCCAGGTTGCTATCCAAAAAACACAAAGATTAGGGTATACAGAACTATAATTTTACCTGTTGTTCTGTATGGATGTGAAACTTGGTCTCTCACACTGAGGGAGGAACAAAGACTGAGGGTGTTCGAGAATAGGGTGCTGAGGAGGATATTTGGGCCTAAGAGGGACGAGGCGACAGGGGATTGGAGAAGACTACATAACGAGGAACTTAATGACCTGTACTCATCACCAAATATTATTCGGGTAATCAAATCGAGAAGACTGAGATGGGCGGGGCATGTGGCACGTATGGGGGAGGAGAGAGGTGCATACCGGATTTTGGTGGGGAGACCCGAGGGAAGGCGACCACTTGGGAGACCCAGGCGTAGATGGGAGGATAATATTAAGATGGATATTCGAGAAGTGGGATGGGAGGACATGAACTGGATTGATCTGGCTCAGGATAGGGACAGGTGGCGGGCTGTTGTGAATGCGGTAATGAACCTTCGGGTTCCATAAAATGCGGGGAATTTGTTGACTAGCTGAGAAACTGTTAGCTTCTCAAGAAGGCCTCTGCTCCATGGAGTTAGTTAGTTAGTTAGTTTAGCAATAAGGTTTGATGCTCATAGCTCCAAGCGCCGTACTGGGAAATTAAAGCGTACTTATTATCCGGGTTTTCTTCGTATGTTCTGTAATAAATCATAAAGCTCCTTTTCGCCCGTGACACAGCTATTGACAATCGTGTACAGGCCTTATGTGACCGAACGCTGTTAATATATGTCAGTATTTATTGACGGTGAGATTACAGAATGGTGATATAAATTGTGAATCCTAAATAACAATCTGGTTGTTTTGTTTCAAGTGCAGTATAAATAATGCGAGCTCTTTTTATCTCGACACATGTGTGTGTCACTGTGTCACGAACCGGAAGGTCACGGGTTCGATTCCCAATGGTGTCACTGGAATTTTTCATTGACATAACCCCGGCCGCATTGTGGCCCTGAGTTCGACCCAGCCTCTAACAGAAATGAGTACCAAGAATATTTCCTGGGGGTAAAGGCGGCCGGTGCGTATGGCTGAGAACCTTTCCACAGCTTCAGATATCTATTGTCTTGAAGTTCTGGGAGGGTTAACCCCCTGGAGCCGTCAGCCCCTGTCCAGGCCTGTAAGGGACTGCTTTACCTTTACCTTTTTGTTACATATATATGTAACCCGTAATGTTGTTGGTGTATTTTGCACTCCAGTTTGTTTTGCCGAAGAACCGTAGGGATTGGTACTCTTTGTTTTAAGTACTGTAGCAATATCGCGACTGAAAAGAACGCCTTTCTCACAAAAATATTAAATTTGTAATCGACCGAATTCCGCTAAGTGAATAGGCCAGTAAGCAAGCGCCGCTCTGTTGGTGGATTCATGAAGCTGTCAGTTCAGCGGTTGCCAAAGAATGTTAACAAGAAGCGCAACAGTACGCTGTTGTGCTGAAAATGCCTCTACGTCCCTTAAGTTCTGAAAGAAAGCTTAGTGTTATCGCGTTTGTATCCAAGTGGCATTAATTTTTGTTGTGTCTTTCTGTAAGTAACCAAAACTGTAACACGTGTCCTTCATACAGTAAAACGAATTTGTCATTGTAGAGCTGTGAATGTGTATGTGGGAGTAGCGTTATGGCTCCACTTTTTCCTAACCTTGGCACTAGATTATGTCAGCTTCTAAACTTGTCAATTTACCCCCGGAGTAAGAGTACCCTGTTTTGGTGAAGGGCCCCGCATCAGAAGCTACGGACGCACCGCAGCCTTGAGGCTTATTGTGGAAACCTGTGATTAAAATGACGACGACGACGACGATGATGATGATGATGATGTTTAAGTTTTTCTTATTGTTCCTATTTAATGGAGCACTGTCGGAATGAAATTGACAGGGGAAAACCGAAGTACTCGGTGTTGGGGGTGGAAACTTGTCCCAGTGCCAATTTGTCCACCACAAATCTCACATGGACTGAAACGGGATAGAACCCGGCCCTCTGCTGTGTGAAGCCGGCTACTAATCGCCTGATTCATGGCACGGCCAAGAGTAAACTGGAGGCTGGATGGCCCTCGGGCCATTACGATTGTCTGGATAAAGGTCCCCTGCTTCTGTAGGGGAATCGACCCGCGACTGCTCGGTGCTGCAAACCGTAGCCTGGCAACTGCAGCACGTGCGCTATCCGTGTTCGTACTGCCGCACACAGCATCACTGGAAGCGTTCCTCGCACTGTGTGATGCTCACATCTGTGTTTGTAGCCTCTTCTTACATATTTTTCCGGCCTTAGATGATGCGTATGAAAATGTACACCATAAGCAGCATGCGCTGAGGAAAGTTTACTTTACAAATACACACTTGTGTGATTTCAGGCTACTGCCGCGGTGTAAATAAGGTCTTCGCTGTTCTGTGATGTACTGTAGCGTTGCTAGGTAGTTACCGAGGTTTCGCGAAGGCATATCGGTCCCATGTTGAACGGTCAATCAACTCTGCATGAGAAGAACAAATACCTCAAATATACACTTACAGAATTTATATTCCAAACTGAATATTTAGAAAATTAGGTCCGATTTCACGTTACATGAAATTAACTCAGACTCTGAGTGGTCACTGCCTAGCCGCCGCGCGGGAAAGACGTGTGGAGCGGCTGAGGTGACGTTCTTTAGCCTGACATTAGAGGGCCCTCAGCGGTAAGCTGCACATGCCAGTCGCTTTGTGCCGAGCAACAGCCAGCGTTACCCACTGGAAACAGTCTGTTACATTGTTATGTCTCCTGAATTCACAGCACTCGAAATTATTTTAGACATTTCACACTTAAGGGTGAATTAACGGTTTCGAGCCGGCACTTACGCCTTTTAACAAGGCCTTTGAGTCCCTTGAACTAGATTTAAAGTCACGGGAGCCCTGTCCCTTTAATAAAGTGCCAGCTTGCTGCCAGAATTCTAACGTCCTCAGGGTTCAAGAAGAAGGAGCCTAAGTAGTGATGTCTGGGTGTGGGCAAGGCTTCACTCTTACACGGAACTTGAGCTGAGGTTTGTTCCTCTACGCCACACCTACACAGCGGACAGTCGGTTAGCCCCATTATGTAAAGATGTCTTCTCAGTGTGTAACGTTCGGACACAAGGGCAGTATAGTGCAGCGCACGGTGTTGTGGGTGGTGGAGAAATTAGCTGTGCTGGAAGGCGGGCCTACTGGGTGTGGTGAAGTGGGGAGGTGTGGGTGTTTATTTGCTTTAAAACTTGAGTGTAACAAGGTCAGCTGTACTTACAGAGTCGGAGAGAAGGACTAGACCAATCGTGACGCTATAGCTGCATTTGTGACTCGCTCCTATCCTACCGTTTGAAATTCCACGGGCCAAAAACCGTTCACTGCACTATAACTATGTGCGTCGTATTAACCCTCTAAAGAGGGAACGTATCTGTTTTATATAAAGATTCAATGCGTACCGCGCAATAAACATTCTCCACTTCGATGATAAAAACCAATCTATTGATTAAGTCTAAAGTAGCTGTGTGTTCTGAGACGCATACGAGACACGTAAATGCGATGTGGGCACCACGTAGAATTTTTTGATGTTATACCCAATGATACATAACGTTAGCGCTAGGCTTTAAAAGGTTAATGTACTTTTTCAGGCGCGCTGAAATATCCCTGTTTTATTTCCCACAAAGTGCCGCTTATTTCTTTATACCATCTCTTTTATTTCGTATGCTATATATGTTTTTTCTAACCCAGCGCAAAAATTTAAAGGGCCAACTTTGAAGAATGTCTTACCACAGACCCAACCAGTTCCATTTCAAACCGCCGTGTAAATTTAAATGACCACAAACTAGTTTTAACGGCGAGGCTTGGACCCGGAAATATTTCACAGATTGCGAAAAGAATGCTGTAAATAGTTTAGAAACAGATCGCAGATGTGACATGGAAGTCTAATTTACATACAGGCACCTTGTTGATAAATTCCTTCCTTGTATTTATAGCCGAGTGCATCAGAGAGAGTTTAACAGAGATCAAAGTTTTCCTTGTACGTGTCATCCATGGGTTTTGGAGAGATGATATAAATACCGCGTCTTGTTGCCGGGTCCAGACCAGACGCTCAGTGTCAGGGCCGTGCGTTTTCTCGTTCCAGACAACAGACTGCTGTAAGTAACAGAGAGGCACTCGGTTTAGAGTGCGGTCGATTATTATAATAATTTCTAGACTGGACAATAGGCTACCGGTGTCATGGTGTTGCAGATATGTGATCATTAGTCTTCCTGCAACGTCGCTGTTGAGTGAATGGCGTTCTTGTTTGGTGTTCGGGACGGTCCTGGTTCAAATCTTGTCCCGGAGACGGGAATCGCTGACTGGATTTACTGAGGCAAATTTAAAGTATGCCACTGCAGCTTTGTTCCACAATGCTTTAATTTTTATTTATTAATTATTAATTTTAATTAATTCAATAATAATTAATTCAGGGCTACTGACCGCTTCGTCGTGTAAACTTTAAATATGTAACGTTTTATAACATTCTGATGCTAATAGAAAATACGAAACATATGTGTGTCGTGTTCACATCAAATGTAAATTAACAGCATATAGGTGTGCACCCGTAATTCTTTACGGTGCGGGGGTAGGCTAAACCTGTGGCTGTATATAATTTATGTTTGATTGTAAAAATTATGTTACAAAAACCATGCTGTAAGCACAACATAACACTGCCTGCACCTGCATCTATATACATACGAATATAACTGCATGTGCCATGGCTCAATCACCTGATTAAATCTCAAAGACTAATATTGGTTTATTTAATTTTGTCTAAGACACGGTACATTATTGTATTAATTTATTTCCAAAATTCTAATGCACCAGTCATAAGCCGATTTCGGTGGTTGATTTCGGCTGATGGGTAAATCACATAGAAATTTTGGTGCCATCGTGTCTACAAAAATCTGTTCTTTTTCAAGTTACAATTCGACGGGGTGCAGCACGGCAGCGCCACCACTTGGTTGGCGTCTGACAGCATGGCACATACATTAAATATGATTTAACAACAGAAGTTAATGTACCGCAGTACATTTCGATTTGCGTTACGCAAAGACGGAGTTAGACAGAAGGACCACAAAATGGCAGTGCACCCGGTTTTAGCAGAACGCGTCCCTAGACTAGAGTCGACCTCTGCTGTAACGTCATGAAAGGGACTGAACATTTTGTGTCGTTATAAACGAGTGTCGTTATAACCGAGGAGTGTAATGTTACGGTTAGCAGTGAGGAATTAATTGGTACCACAGAGTATCTGACGTTATAGACGAGGTGTTGTATAAACCGATGTCGTTATAACCGGGTTCCACTGTTTGAAGGCAACAGTACCCCAGCATCCGTGCAGAGAGTGTACCGTTTATTTAACCTTCAGGGTAGCCGGCATCGGGGCCGAAACCAGGAAAGTACAGCAGAAAGGCGAATGTTCAGAATTATAAATGTATCTGGATATTTGCCATTGAGAATTTTATTTTCTTACGGTAACTTCTAGCGAATCAGCGACAATTTGAAACCTGTCTTTTGTCGAGGGCCATTGATCCGTGTTGTCACGTAAATTCGATTTTCAGAATCAATGTGATTTAGCAATTATTTCTTCACGTCTCTATAAATGTATTTATCGTCTGTCACAGATCGGTATGGAAGGCACCACACGTTTTATCCTGGAGCTGATTGTGGTGTGTGCGTGTGTCTGCCTTGGCTGGGGCCAGAGTTGTCCATCGCACAGTCAAACGTCCGCCAAGTTAACAGTGAACAGCCAACGCAATCAGACAGGACACTGGATATCACAGGTCATAGGTCAAACTCATACTGCTTACCTACATTAGACCCAGGGGCAGATTTCTGTGCTCCCGCCCAGTCCACACCAGCTGGGGGCGCCAAGAGTGAGTGCAGGGGACTGACCCTCTGGGGATAAAATGGCCGGAGCTCGAACTTACTTAAATCCATCCAATGTAAACATAAGAATAATTGGACCTATAAGCTCCCTCTGGCCAATTTCATATTGGTAATCAAGCACCTGTCCATACAACCGGTGACTGTGGCTCAGGCGGTAATATTTCTGAGGTGTTCTTCTCGTAAGTTATTTATTTAAGACCTCAGACAGGACATCGGTTGCGTTAACTGATTTGTTATGGTTTTTCTCAGTTCCTCGATGAAAATGCCAGTTTAGTTCATAGTAGCTTCCATCCGTCCTAGTCACTGTCACACAGTCACTTGACGCTAGACCTTATGTCGCCTAGTGACAGCCTTGTTGAATAAACCGGAAATACATTCCAGGTACGGAATTCTTCTGGTTCCAGTACCATACTGAGTTCTTTTCAGTTCTTTGTTATTAGGGCTTAGGATACAGAATAAATTTGCTTAATCATATTAATATGTCTCAGCAAAACGGGGCGAACAACATTAAAATTGTGTATAAAAATTTATCTGATAGAGTTACGCTAAGCTGTAACACAACTATGGGCCCTTCGCCACGCTGGTTTTTTCTCACAGGTTCGGATTGAGCACGGTGCCGGTAACAACACAGTAACAACCAGCCCGTGGACGGCTGAAGTGGAACACAACACGGCATCCTGCAATGGCGTCGAGTCAGTGCAGCTGGTCGTCACGTTGACAGGTTGGCCTTCATTATCCAGCTGTGATGCACCGAAAAGGGGGGTGGGGTAGGGCCCCCCCTGTGTGCGCTGCCCTTTTCCCCTAATAAAAGATTTCTGTTCACAGAGCCTCCACCCCGCGCAGGCCCAGGTTATGAACTCCATCGCGGTGTGGGTTACTACAAAGTGCACAGCGAGCCCAATACGTGGCATGAGTCACGTCGGATCTGTGCTCTGGAGGGGGGGCACCTCGCGATCATCAACTCCGAGGAAGAATCCAAAGTTCTGCAGTCGATATTTGCACCTGTGGCTGCCAGACTGAAGGTGGTGTGGGCATTTATTGGCTTCCATGACCTGTACAGTGAAGGGCAGTACCTCACCATCTTCGGTAAGCATTCGCTTTCAAACAGCATTGAAAGGACGGAATTCAATTTGGATTAAAGATATTTATGCCGATCCCAGTGTCCGCGCGGTCTAAGGCGTAGGTCTGCGGCCGAGCGCTTGCTGGGATCGTGGGTTCCAATCCCACCGGGGGCATGGATGTTTTTGTCTCTTGTGATTGTTTTTGTGTTGTTAGATAGAGGTCTCTCTGACGGACCGATCCTTCGTCCAGAGGAGTCCTACCGACGGTTGTGTGTGTCTGAGTGCGATCAAGTGAAATTAAACAACCTCGAAACCTACTGTGTGTAGGCAGAAGAGGGAAGGACTGCGAAACGGAAGATATTTATACCAAACTTTATACAGCACACAGAGCAGGGATGGGTCAGTCAGTGTAGTGACTAGGCTGCGAGTTGGACCACCGAAGAATTGTGGTTCGAAGCCCGCGGTTGCCAGAAAATAGAAATGCCGCCTTATTGTTGAAATATCTATGTTCAAATATCATTCTTCTTTCTCCCTGTCCAGAATAACATTTTTCTGATTGCGTAAGTCCCTCCAGGGTGATTAATTGGTACTACCTTATGGCAGTATACATTGCGACTGGCACTGCCACGTAGTGTCGAACCCGCTAATTACGTCATGGAAAGGACTGAGTGTATTGTGTCGTTATAAACAGGTTGTCTTCTAACCGAGGAGTATAATGTTATCGTTGACAGTGAGGAATTAATTGGTGCCACAGAACATCTGGCTGTATATGCGAGGTGTCGTATAATCGGATGTCGTTATAACAGGATTCTACTACGTTTTCAAACTCAAAAATTCGTTCTATCATTTTACATTGCATAATCTTTACAGCTGGAAGGGCGTCATTGAAAAACTTTAATTGATCGTCAGTGCACAGAATAGTTTGTCATTGTGATCCTATCATTTAACAGTGTAAAATTTTTAAAGTTAGCAAAAATGTTACATGAACAAAACAACTAAGCATAATGAAGTGGAGACAAATGGTGAGTCATGCGACATTTAATGTTCCTGCAGCAGGGCTGATGAAGATTTCAGACATGGAATATGACGCCGTGTAGGTCTGTATATAAGTACAAAAATTTGGAAGCTGAGATATTCCTCAGTCTTCAAAGTGCGTCAGTGAAAAAGGAGGACGCAACATCAGTTGAAACGTTGGTATTTTATACCACTTTACAGGGCGTGATATTCGAGAAGTTGTCCCGGGATAGCTGAGTCGGTATAGCAACTCGCTACCTGCTGGACTGATCCGGTGATCGAATCCCGGTGTGGGCCAGAATTTCCGCATCAGTCAAGACCGGCCCTGGGGCCCAAACAACGGCCTGCACAATGGATACCGGGTCTCTTTCCCGGGGGTAAAGCGGTCGGTGTGTGGCGTTGCCCACCCACCCTCATCTAGCGCTGAGTTTGAAGAAAGAATTGAACTATATATCTTCTCCCCCTCCGGGCCTTCATGGCCTGTTGTAGTGTGAACTTTGCCTTTTACATTCTCCAGAAGACTGGACTCTACAAGTGTCACGTTACCCGTGCTGCGTGTGTTTACAGACGAGCCATTGACTTCCACTGGCTTCTACCGCTGGTCCGGTCCCAGTCAACCCGATAATGCTGGTGGCAACGCCACCTTGCCAGGAGAGGATTGTGGGTCCATGCACACGAATGGCGGCCTCAACGACTTGACTTGCACTGCGAAAGTTCCCTTCATCTGCGAACAGGAACTGTGGTAGGATAACAGGTGAATTTAAGAAATACCACCCAACACAGCGCCTTCCTGTGACCCGACCTGATAAAAATGTATTGCTAGAATTTAAGGTCAGTAAAGGACAAAATTGGTTTAATGAACGTCTGTGCTAAAGAAACTAAATTGTTCCTATTAAATAGAACTATACGTTGTAGAGGCATTGGTTTTGATTTCTGTACTATTTTCAACATAACTGGATGACGTATGTTAGAACAATCTGAGTAGACAATGCGCGCGGATTGAAACAAACTCGTTACGGGTCCAGTGTGCAGTGGCATTGACAGGAATTTTTCTAGAGTGTTACCTAACTACATTGAAAGTGTCCACTAAAACTAAAGGATTATCTACACAGTAATATGTGGTCCGCCATAGCACCGTCGGTATAGCGACTGGCTACGGTCTGGATAATCCGGGGAACGAATCCAGGTGGGGGGAGCGAGGTTTTCCACACCCGTCCAGACTGGCCCTGGGACCCATCCCCGCCTTGTACAGTGGTAACGGCACTTCTTCCCGAAAGTAATGCGTTAACACCCACTGCAATCTAGCGCCGAGGTTAAAGAAAGAGTAGAGCTATACCCCTACTCCCCCTCTGTGGCTTCATGGCCTCTTCTAGGGTGGAATTTACACAATACAAAGAAAGAGACACCTGAAGGTGTTGCACAGTTGCAGAGCTGCAGGTGTTCAGAAAACTGACAAGACAGTTGAAAAGCGCGTTGGACGGACGAAGTGCGAGCGGGTCAAAATGTGACCGATGCGTCTGACTTCTTGTCGGTTGGTGGTGATGATGATTGTGACATTATTTTTACTTGTATTTTGTTATACGACACCGAACGACTGTCAGTACATATCCGAGACTACTGTTTTATCAAATATCTACAGTTTTATGCGATTCATGTAGTAATGCATTGCAACCAGTGATCTGGTCATGTTGTGGAGGAGTGTTTGATTGTTTGTTAAACAGTAAGTTGGGAAAAATGTTACACACTTGTTAGAAGGTAAAAAACCAGAACTACTTAGAATTGCCTGTTTTACGCCAGTCAATATGAAAACTAAAAATACCCTTCCAGTACCGGAGTTTACGATTGATACTCTGTAAGTTAATGACAAATATTTACTTGTCTACACTGTGGCAACGCAGTACATAGAGTACATACGTTTGGAAGTACGTAGCATGTAATTGGAAATGTTACCATCATATGGGGATATATGAAGGAATGCATACGCGTTTCTCGTGACAAAATTTTTGCGTTTGCGAGGTTTTTCTCAAATGTTTGTCACGAAGTGACACACATTACTACGTAAGGTGACGCTGATGGTGTTGTCCGCCTTCCCCATCGTCGGCTACGAATCTTAGACAACTTCCGGTTTAATGACCCACGAACCGCAAAAAATACTCACAGTTTATATAAAACCCTACACCATCTATACCCGTGACCTGTTTTACATGTTTCGGTGATAAATCGCCGTTCTCAGGAGGACGCAATATACAGGCATATAAAAGTACTTTATTATTAATATTATTACTTATTTTGACTGAAAATGGTTTTGTACCCAGTGGCAGTGGCACTACAATAACTCATAACACACAAAATAACTCACCACACTCAAACAAAACTCAACAAACAAAATTACAAAAAAATAAAGGACTCATTCTGCACGCAATAAACACAGTTACAAAACAAATAGAATTACAAATAAAATACATATACAAGAAAAATATCAATACAGTCACAATTAACCTAAAGTTGATGAATTAATGTTAATAAAAAAGTAAGCACACTGTACAGTGGTACATTCACAGTAATGCATTACGTAAATGCATGAACTGCTGCACTGCACTTATGTAACTTTCACATCCCCACCACGATTAACCTTCCTTCACCTCACCTCATTTCACTTCACTTTTCTTTTCTTCACTTCACTTCACTTCACTACACTTCACTTCACTCCACATGCATATAAAAGCAGAATATACAATTCATATACGTAATGCTAAAAATATGTTAAAACGAATGATAAGCCAAGAAGATAAGAATGTGTGTAGAACTGAAAGTGGTGCTGGTGTGTGTGGATGGATGTAGTGACGACGCACGGAAAAACAGTGTTAAACCTGTGGGTTGTTCTGAGCTTGTACGGGTTGTTTGTTAGATATTCACTCAGAACAGCACAATAAAACCCTGAAACCATGACTCAAAATATTTGCGGTTCGCTTGTCTTCTATAAATGGCTGCTGCACATGCACCCCACTTGGAGATAACACATACAGCTACATGTCACGTGCTTTGGGACGTACATACTCCATCTAGCGTTGTCAAATTGTGGGCAAAATAAAATAGTTGCCATGACGAATGGAGCGACCCGCATATATGTCTTAGGAACGAAGAATTTAAAGACGCCGATCCCAGCAGCCGCGCGGTCTAAGGCGTAGGTCTGCGACCGAACGCTTGCTGGGATCGTGGGTTCGAATCTCATGGGGGGCGTGGATGTTTGTCTCTTGTACATTTTGTGTGTTGTGAGGTAGAGGTCTCTGCGACGGGCCGATCCCTCGTCCAGAGGAGTCCTACAGACTGTAGTGTGTGTCTGAGTGTGATCAAGTGAAAATAAACAACCTCGACACCTGCTGTGAGCAAGCAGGTAGAAGAGGGAAGGACTGCGAGTTAAAAGACACATAACATAACATTCGATCCCTAAGTTATATAAGGTTTTGGACTTGAGTTAATACAGAAAGATGTCATTAGTTTTACTTTGTATCTCTAAAGAATTGGTTTAACATTGATTTTATCCTTGGAACATAGTCTCTGCTGTTTGTGATAAAGGTAAAACTCTGTCTGAAGAAGACCTTGCTGTGGATTGACACATGAAAGATATATAAATTTATTTTGTAACACCACGTGGTTGAGACTGTGTTCTGATAGTTGCTAGAGGGGCTATATTACGTAAATTAAACACAACGGTGTGTGTAACAAAGTGTATTTCTTCAGCAAATCATTTATACAAAACAACATTTACATTTTATTTGAATTCTTTGTAAGGATTGGTGAAAAATTGCAGTTGCTATAAGTTAACAGTACGTACACGTACACGGACCGGACAGTGTTAAAAAAAAGGCGTGGACGTTCTTGTTAACATTTTGTTCCCTTAGACAAGATGTGCACTGCACCGAGAAATTTTCCATGAAATGTGTAGGCATTATCGCTTTAAATCCTAACGCTTCCTTTTTGTACCGGCATAGTTTCCTCTACGAAATTCTCCGTTCTGCCCACACAGATTGTGCGATGTTTACGTATTTCAGAATAGGAAGTGATTAAATCTCTAGTATACTATATTGAATACAGTCGAACTCGTTTATAACGTCATGAAAGGGACTGAATATTTTGTGTCGTTATAGATGAGTGTCGTTATAACCGAGGAGTATAATGTTACGGTTAAAAGTGAGAAATTAATTGCTTCTACATAATATGTGACGCTGCAGACGAGGTGTCATATAAAACCGATGTCGTTATAACCGACTTTACTGCACTTGGTTGTAGTAACCGAAATGGGGATTGTTTATTGCGCGGTAAGAACTGGATTTTTAAATAAGACAAGTTACGTTTCGTCTTTAAAGGGCTAATCACATTTATTTCGTGTTTTATATGTTTTCGAATAATCAATCCTTTTTCCAAAATCAAAATATTTTGCATTTGATTGTGAAGTGGACTTGAGATGGCGTTATGTGATGTCGACTTGTGTTCAACTGGCAGTTTTACATTAGACAACCAGTAACAAATCTATGAGAGTTTAGTTTTTGATGGCAGCCTTCTGGGGTGCCAAATGAAACGACGTGCGTCTCCAGAAGACAGCAGCCTCAGTACCAGGTTTTATGTTCAGTTTAGCTGACTTGAAAGTAAGACATGAAGTGACGCAACTTCCCCTTTATGCGTTTGTATCCTACATTTTGTAATGGAACACGCACAAACGAAGTCGAGGGCAGTGCTTCAAAGTATGCCAGGTGGTTTGCCTCGTTACATTTTGTCGTGTTATGTGGTAAAAATACACATTTACTCCCCAAAATGGGAAATACAGACATTCTTTCTTGTTTCTCAGGCTGGATCCTTCCGCTGACTTGACAGCTTCAGTGAAATGCCACGAATCTTTTGATTCACGTAATTCCTCAGAAATATCTCCGGAGGTTTCAGCGGATTGAGAAGGAAATTTAACAGCTCGTGGCATCGGCACGGAAATCTATACGGACAGCTTGAGGAAGTAATGATAGAGGGAAGGAATTATACATTGCTTATCGCATAATGTTTTGCTATGTTATTAGACCCATAACACTGCTATGGTGCTGTATTTCATTGATTGTAAGACGTATCTTTTATATAGTCATTAATTTCAAAAAAGAAGGTGCTATCCGTTCTAAGACGCAGTCTGAGTCAGTAAGAGGTTGACAGGGGAATATGTGTATACAGGGTGATTCAGGAGGAATTTTCAATATTTTAGTAGCTCATAGTATGTGTCATTATGAGCAGAAAATTCCGAATGAACGCGTGTCTGGTTCTGAACAGTTACCGATCTAGAGCTGTTCGAATCTACAAATATGAAAGCGTTGTGATTGGTAATAAATAAACGAAACTTATTTACTGTTAATTTTGATTTAATGTTTAAATGACAAATTCGTTACACAGAAATGACAAATTTGTTACAGCTCAGAATAAATCGTCGAAAATTCCACCGCCAACCTCAATGCACTTTTCAAATCGTGTGCCAAGGTCGCGTGTTATTCGTCTCAGTTGATCTTCACGTTTCTTTATGCAGGCAGCAGCATCCAAAATGCGAGCGAGCAATTCGTCTCGTGTATCCACCTTTCTTTTGTGAACTTCGCTCTTCATCGAACCCCACAAGCAAGTATGTAGGAGGGTTAGGTCTCGAGATTCATACAGCTCTATCTTGTTAACTTGTATCTCGGAAATGGTTCAGAATTACACACATGTCCTTGTGATTTTTTTTTCACAATGGCCGATATTATCACCTCCCACAATATTGGCTTTCCTGTTGATCACCCTGTATATTACCAGAAGAATTTTAACCACGTAAACTTGCTTTAGTGTAGAGCCTTTTCTAGTGTTCTTTAGACGAAGTATTGTGTACTGCGAAGTGCTGCCATGTGTAGGACAGCACTGTATTTTAATTTGTTATTTGGAGTCAACAAGACACGTTTGGTGTGCTGCAGTACTGCATACTGGTCAGGCGTCCGGTTGCCAGTATTGTGAGTAAAAGCGTCTCCAATAAAACAGGTGATACAAGTCTGTACCAAGTGTTAGCTCCGTGTGGCTGCCAGCTTGCAATAACTAAGCCATCTGACTGCAGATAGGCCTATTAGCTGAACTGAAATCTACCGCTAGGCCGAAGTATTTCGGGAAGTACCCTCCAACATTTGGGGTTGTGACACAGTTGATGTCAGATTTGCGAGACGAGGAGTAATGGTGACATCTGGTAGATATAATCGCAATTGCCTGCAATTTTGTATGCGGTCACGCTGTTTCAATCGGATAGCAGAATAGCAGCGCGATACACATGAAGTAACAACAGTTTTAACAATAACATTTGATGCTTACAGCTCCAAGCGCGGTACTGGGAAAGAAAGCGTAACTATTATTCATTTTTTCTTCGTATGTTTTGTAATCAATCATAAAGCTCGCTTTCGCCCGTGACACAGCTATTGACAGTCATCTACAAATGTTATGTGACAGAACGTTGTTAACATATTTCAATATTTATTGACGGTGAGATTACAGAATGGTCATATAAATTGTGAATCCTAAATAGCCGTCTGGTTGTTTTGTTTCAGGCGCAGTTTAAATACTGCGAGCACTTTGTATCTCCACACATATATGTGTCACTGTGTCACAAGCCGGATGGTCGCTGTTTCGATTCCCAATGGTGTCACTGGAATTTTTCATTGACAAAAGCCTTCCGGTCGCACAGTGGTCCTGGGGTCTCCCCCAGCCTCTAACAGAAATGAGTATCAGGAATTTTTCGTGGGAGTAAAGGAGGCCGTTGCTAATGGCTGCCAACGTTACCACAACTTCACATGTCTATTGTCTTGAAATTCTGGGAGGGTTAACCCCCTGGACACCTAAGGGCCTGCCCAGGCCTGTAATGGGATTTCCTTGCCTGTATCGTTTTTAAATATATATGTGACCCATAATGCAGTTGGTGTTTTTTGCAATCCAGTTTGTTTTGCAGAAGAACCGTAGGGATTGGTACACTTTGTTTTAAGTACTGTAGCGATATCGCGACTGAGAAAAACACCTTTCTCACAAAAATATTAAATCGCAATCGACCGAAATCCGCTAAGTGAATAGGCCAGTAAGCAAGCGCCGCTCTGGTGGTGGGTTCGTGAAGCTGTTAGTTCAGTGGTTGCCAAAGAATGTTAACAAGAAGCGCAACAGTACGCTGTTGTGCTGAAAATGCCTCCACGTCCCTTAAGTTCTGAAAGGAAAGCTTAGTGTTATCGCGTTTGTATCCAAGTGGCATTAATTTTTGTTGTGTCTTTCTGTAAGTAACCAAAACTGTAACACGTGTCCTTCATACAGTAAAACGAATTTGTCATTTTACAGACGTGAAGGCGTATGTGGGAGTAGCGTTATGGCTCCACTTTTCCCTAAACTCGGCACTTGATATTTTCAGCTTCTAAACTTGTCACTTTACCTTTCCCACGGGGTGAGAGTACCCTCTTTTTGTGGTGAAGGGCCCCCAGAAGACGCTACGGACGCACCGGAGACTGCAGGCTTATTTTGGAAACCTGTGATTAAAATGATGATGATGATGATGATGATGTTTAAGTTTTTCCTATTGTTCCTATTTAATGGAGCGCCGGCGGAATGAAATTGGCAGGGGAAAGCCCGAAGCACGCGGGGAAGGGGGGCGGAAACTTGTCCAAGTGCCACTTTGTCCACCAAAAATCTCACATGGCCTTACCCGGGATGGAACCCTGGCCTCTGCGCTGTGAAGCCGGCTACTGATCTTCTGATTCATGGCACGGCCAAGAGTAACCTGGAGGCTGGATGGCCCTAGGGCCATTACGAATGTTTGGATAAAAGTCCCCTGCTTCTGTATGGGAATCGAACCGCGACTGCTCGGTCCTGCAAACCGTAGCCTGGCAACTGCAGCACGTGCGCTATCCGTGTTCGTACTGCCGCACACAACATCCCTGGAAGCGTTCCTCGCACTGTGTGAAGCTCACATCTGTGTTTGTAGCCTCTTCTTACATATTTTTCCGGCCCTGGATGATGCATATGAAAATGTACACCATAAGCTGTATGCGCTGAGAAGGTTTACTTTTGTGAGTGAGTATGGCTGAAACAGCATTGGTTCGTTCCTTTTCTTGGCTGCTTTTCCTATAAATACACAAATTCTCTTTATTTTCCGGCTATAACAACGCTCCGTGGATATCGCCCATGTTCCGAGTTAAACAGTGCACTTTGTAACTCGAATTTGATCCAGGCTGTACTAACCTTCGATGCTGAGGAATGTTAGAACAGAGAATGTGAGAAGTTCTCCTACCGACCATGTGCATGCCTGTGAAATGCAGTGTGTTGTGTTTTGAAACGGCTTGGATCTTATTTTCCTCATGATGCCGCGTCGTTTGCTACGTCGCAGTAACAGACGTTCAACTGCGCCAATGAAGGTGGCCATAAAAACTCCTGAAGCGAGGACAACTGTGATAGGAGTCACGTGACTCAGTGACACACTTCGCATATCTGACTGCACCTTGGCCAGTTTTTCTCCGTCTATCTGCATTAACCCTTTCCGCAGCATGGCCTGTAGTCTGAAATGTAAATATTTATTTATTATAAATGGGAAAGTAAGAGAGAAAGTAACAAGTGTATGTAATTTGATATTGCAGAACATGAGTAGATGATGTAGGGTTTAAATTGGCAACAAGAAAGTTCTGGCGTGATTTCAGGCTTTCACCGCGGTGTAATTGTGGTCTGCGCTCTTCTAGAGTTTTACGCAACGTAGAATAGTAGTTTGTTACCGACGTTTCGGGAGAATCTATATCCTGTCTTCAAGGGTGAAGCTGTGTGAGATAGGTTGTCCCGAAACGTCCGTATCAAACTACTATTCTACTTTGCGTAAAATCCCAGAAGATCGCATATCTTAAAATATTTTTCCTTTTTGAAAAATGGGGAGTTAATAGATGGTGATATCTACATGTTAAACTACAAAATTTTATGGAAGTACCGAAACGCACCGCTGAGTAACGCAGCACGTGTCTATGTGCAGTGCTGGTGGATCAGAGGTAACGTGTTTCAATCTTAGGTACTGTCATCCCTTTGTGTTATGAGAATTAAAGTGTAAATAAATAAAAACAAACAAACTCCATGGAGCAGAGGCCTTCTTGAGAAGCTAACAGTTTCTCAGCTAGTTAAGGAATTTCCCGAATTTTATGGAACCCCGGGGTTCATTCCCGCATTCACAAGAGCCCGTCACCTCTCCCTATCCTGAGTCAGCTGAATCCAGTCCATGCCCCCATCCCAATTCTTAAAGATCCATTTCAATTTCATCCTTCCATCTGTGTCTGGGTATTCCAAGTGGTCTCCTTCCCTCACGTCTCCCCACCAAAACCCTGTATGCGCCTCTCCAGTCTGCGATACGTGCAGCATGCTCAGCCCATCTCATTCTTGTTGGTCTGATCGCCCGAATAATATATGTATTCTGCAAATACACACTTGTGTGATTTCAGGATTCTGCCGCGGTGTGAATAACGTCTTCGCTCCGCTGTGATATGCTGTAGCGTTGATAGGCAGTTACCGACGTTTCGCGAAAACACATCGGTCCCATGTTGAACGGTCAATCAACTGTGCGTAACGTCCGAGAAGAAGAAATACCTGAAGTATACACTTACTGAATTTATATTCCAAACTGAATATTTAGAAAATTAGGTCCCATTTCAGGTTACGTGAAGTGTACTCAGACTGTGAGTGGTCACTGTGCCTAACCACCACGCGAGAAAGACGTGTGGACCGGCTGAGGTGACGTTCTTTAGCCTGACATTAGAGGGCCCTCAGCGGTAAGCTGCACATGCCAGTCGCTTTGTGCCGAGCAACAGCCAGCGGTACCCACTGGAAACGGCCTGGTACATTGTTATGTCTTCTGAATTCACAGCACTCGAAATTAGTTTAGACATTTCACACTTAAGGGTGAATTAACGGTTTCGAGCCGGCACTTACGCCTTTTAACAAGGCCTTTGAGTCCCTTGAACTAGATTTAAAGTCACGGGAGCCCTGTCCCTTTAATAAAGTGCCAGCTTGCTGCCAGAATTCTAACGTCCTCAGGGTCCAAGAAGAAGGAGCCTAAGTAGTGATGTCTGAGTGTGGGCAAAGCTTCACTCTTACGCGAAACGTGAGCTGAGGTTCAGCGAAACTTCAGTGTAACAAGGTCAGCTGTACTTACAGAGGCGGAGAGAAGGATTAGACCAATCGTGACGCTATAGCTGCATTTGTGACTCGTTCCTAGCCTACCGTTTGAAATTCCACCTGCCGAAAACCGTTCACTGCACTATAACCACCTGCGACGTATTAACAATTTAAAGACAGAACGTATCTGTTTTATATAAAGATCCAATGCTTACCGCGCAGTAAACACTCTCCACTTCGGATATAAAAACCAATATCTTATTGTGCTATAAGGCGAAGATTGCTGTGTATTCTGAGACGAATACAAGACACATAAATGCAATGTGGGCACCATTTAACATTTTTGATTGTTAAACCCGATGGTACACAACGTTACCGCTAGGCTTTAAGAGGTTAATGTAGTCTTTCATGCGCGCTGAAATATCTCTGTTTTATTTCCCACAAAGTGCCGCTTATTTCTTTATACCATCTCTTTTAGTTTGTGTGATATAAATGTTTTTTCTAACCAATGCGCAAAAATTTAAAGAGCCAGATTGGAAAGGTATCGTACTCCAGACCCAACCAGTTCCATTTAAAAACCGTAGTGTAAAGGTTATAAGACAACAAACTCTTCCAAGCAGCGAGGATTGGTCCCGGTAATATTTCACAGTTTGCGCAACGGGTGCTGTAAATTTCAATTTACACAGAGGAGCCTTGGTAATTAATTCCTTCCTTGTATTTATGGCTGAATGCGTCTGACTGGGTTAAAGAGAGATCAAGGTTTTGTTTTTACATGTGTTCCATGTCTTTTGGAGAGATGATATAAATACCGGGTCTTGTTGGCGGGTCCAGACCAGTCGCTCAGTGTCAGGGCCGTGGGTTTTCACGTTCCAGGCAACAGACTGCTGTAAGTAACGTAGAGAGGCACTCGGTTTAGGGTGCGGTCGATTAGTATAGTAAGTTCTAGACTGGACAATAGGCTGCCGGTGTCATGGTGTTGCAGATATGTGATCGTTAGTCTTCCTACAGCCTCGCTCTTGAGTGAATGGCGTTCTTGTTTTGTGTTCGGGACGGTCCGGGTTCAAATCTTGTCCCGGAGACGGGAAAGGCTGATTGAATTTACTGAGGCAAATTTAAAATATGCCACTGCAGCTTTCTTCCACAATGCTTTAATTCTTGTTTATTAATTGTTAATATTAATTAAGGAATAATAAATTTAAGGCTACTGACCACCTCGTCATGTAAACTTTAAACATATAACATTTTGTGCGGTTTTGATGCTAATGGAAGGTACGAAACAAATGTTTGTCTTTTTAACGTATGTTAGGTTAGGTTTTCGTTTTCATAACAAATATAAATTACCAGCATGAAGGTGTGCACCCATAATTTTTTACGGTGGGGGTAGGCTGAACCTGTGGCTATATATAATTTACGTTTGATTTTAAGAATTATGTTACAAAACCATGTTTTTTATATTCAGCATCCCAGTTGACGTGTGTATATAATTTTTACATAAAGAATCAGTGAACAGCCAAAACTAATTATATTGTTTTATTTAGAACATAAGCAACACGTTTCGGCCTGCAATTGCCACCATAAGGCTCTTGTACAAAAACATTAACATTGGAGCTCTGCATACTTTATTTCATTCATGCCTACCTTTTTACCTTATTTTATTTTATTTTATTTTATTTTATTTTATTTTATTTTATTTTATACACATACAAAACTCTTTATTGTAACCTGTTGTGAAGTGCAAGGCCTTCCCCTTTTTGATAAGCAGAGTTTCAATTTTCATGTTTTTATAGGAACCTGATGATGGTCATTAAAGGCCGAAACTTGTTGCTCATGGGCGAAATAAAAGAATATAAGTCGTGTTCGCTGTTGACTGATTTTTTATGTAAAAAAGTGCTGTAAGCACAACCTAACACTGCCTGCAACTGCATTTATGTGAGCAAAGATATATCTACATGTTCCGTGACTCACTCACCTAATTTAAATCATAACGTCTAATATTGGTTTAATTAATTTCATCTAAGGCACGGTACATTATTTTATTAATTTGTTTTCAAAATTCTAATGCACCAGTCATAAGCCGATTTCGGTGGCTGATTTCGGCTGAAGGGTAAATCACGTAGAAATTTTGGTGTTATCGTGTCTACAAAAATCTGTTTTTTCTTAAATTTACATTTGGAGGGGTCGCAGCCCGGGAGCAGCTCCCATTGTTTGGCGCCTGACAGCATGGCACCTACATTAAATATGATTTAACAACAGGAGTTAATGTACCGTAGTACATTTCGACTTGCGTTAGGCAAAGACGGAGTTAGAAAGACCACGAAATGGCAGTGCACACGATTTTAGCAGGAGGCGTCCCTAAACTAGAGTCGAACTCGGTTATAACGTCATGAAAGGGACTGACTATTTTGTGTCGTTTTAAACGAGTGTCGTTATAACCGAGGAGTATAATGTTACGGTTAGCAGTGAAAAAGAAATTGGCACCACAGTGTATCTGACGTTACAGAGGTGGTGTCGCATAAACCGATGTCGTTATACCCGGGTTCGACTGGTTCAAGGCAACAGTACCCCAGCATCCGTGCAGAGAGTGTACCGTTTATTTAACCTTCAGGATAGCCGACATCCGAGCCGAAACCAGGAAAGTGCAGCAGACAGGCGAATGTTCAGAATTATAAATGTATCTGGATATTTGCTTTGGGGATTTTGATTTTCTTACGGTAACTTCTAGAGAATCAGCGACAATTTGTAAACCGTCTTTTGTCGAGGGCCCATGACCCGTGTTGTCACTTAAATTCGATTTTCAGAATCAATATGATTTAGCGTTTATTTCTTCACGTCTCTATAAATGTATTTATCGTCTGTCACAGATCGGTATGGAAGGCACCACACGTTTTATCCTGGAGCTAATTCTGGTGTGTGCGTGTGTCTGCCTTGACTGGGGCCAGAGTTGTCCATCGCACAGGCAAACGTCCGCCAAGTTAACAGTGAACAGCCAACGCAATCAGACAGGACAGTGGATATCGCAGGTCATAGGTCAAACTCATACTGCTTACCTACATTAGACACAGGGCGCAGTTTTCTGTACTCCCGCCCCGTCCACACCAGCTGGGGCGCCAAAAATGAGTGCATGGGACTGACACTCTTTGGGTAAAACGACCGGAGCGCTAACTTACTTAAGTCCATCCAATGTAAGGTTAAGAAAGAGTGGACCTATAAGCTCCATCTGGCCAATTTCATATTGGTAATCAAGCACCTGTCCATACAACCGGTGTCTGTGGCTCAGGCGGTAATATTTCTGAGGTTTTCTTCTCATAAGTTATTTATTTAAGACCTCAGACGGGACATCGGTTGTTTCAACTGATTTTTTTGTGGTTTGTCTCAATTCTTCCATGCAAATACCACTTTAGTTCATAGTAGCTTCCATCCGTCCTAGTTACTGTCACACAGTCTCTTGAGGCTAGACCTTATGTCGCCTAGTGACAGCCTTGTTGAATAAACCGGAAATACATTCCAGGTACGGAATTCTACTGCTTCCGGTACCATACTGAATTCTTTTCAGTTCTTTGTCATTAGGGCTTAGATACAGAATAAATTGGCTTAATAATATTAATACGTCGCAGCAAAACGGGGCGAACAACATTAAAATTGTGTATAAATATTTATCTGATAGAATTAGGCTGCGCTGTAACACAACTATGGGCCCTTCGCCACGCTGGTTTTTTCTCACAGGTTCGGATTGATCACGGTGCCGGTAACAACACAGTAACAAACACCCCGTGGACGGCTGAAGTGGAACACAACACGGCATCCTGCAGTGGCGTCGAGTCAGTGCAGCTGGTCGTCACGTTGACAGGTTGGCATTCATTATGCAGCTGTGATGCACCGAAAGGAGGGGGGTTACCTGTGTGCGCTGTCTTTTTCCCTAATAAAAGATTTCTGTTCACAACGCCCCCACCCCGCGCAGGCCCAGGTTATGAACTCCATCGCGGTGTGGGTTACTACAAAGTGCACAGCGAGCGCAATACGTGGCATGAGGCACGTCGGATCTGTGCTGAGGAGGGGGGGCACCTCGCGATCATCAACTCCGAGGAAGAATCCAAAGTACTACAGTCGATATTTGCACCTGTGGCTGCCAGACTGAATGTGGTGTGGGCATTTATTGGCTTCCATGACCTGTACAGGGAAGGGCAGTACCTCACCGTCTTCGGTAAGCAGTCGCTTTCAAACAGCATTGAAAGATGGAATTCAATTTGGATTAGAGATATTTATGCCGATCCCAGTGGCTGCGCGGTCTAAGGCGTAGGTCTGCGGCCGAGCGCTTGCTGGGATCGTGGGTTCGAATCCCACCGGGGCATGGATGTTTGTCTCTTGTACAGTGTTTGTGTTGTAATTTAGAGGTCTCTGCGACGGGCCGATCCCTCGTCCAGAGAAGTCCTACCGACTGTGGTGTGTGTCTGAGTGTGACAAAAAGAAAGCAAACAACCTCGACAGCTGCTGTGAGTAGGTGGCGGACGGAAGGACTGCGAAACGAAAGATATTTATACCAAACTTTATACAGCACACAGAGCAGGGATAGGTCAGTCAGTGTAATGAATATGCTGCGAGTTGAACGACAGAAGGACTGTGGTTCGAAGCCCGGCAGAGGCCAGAAAATAGAGCTGCAGCCTTATTTTTGAGTATCTATGTTCAGATTTCATCCTACTGCCTCCCTGTCCAGAATAACGTTTTTCTGATTTCTTAAGGCCCTCCACGGAATTTAAGTGGCACTACGTTATGACAGAATACATTGCGATTGGTACAGGCACGTAGTTTCGAACATGTTTATTGCGTCATGAAAATGACTGAGTGTTTTGTGTCGTTATAAACGGGTGTTCTTCTAACCGACGGGTATAATGTTATGGTTGACAGTGAGGAATTAATTTGTACCGCAGAATATCTGTCGTTATGTGCGAGATGTCGTATAAACCGATGTCGTTATAACCGGGTTCTACTGTGTTTTCAAACTCCAAAAGTCATTCTATCATTAATGAAATGGCATAATCTTTACGGCTGGAAGAGCATCGTTGAAAATCTTTAATTGATGTTCAGTGCACAGAATAATTTGTCATTGTGATCCTATCTTTTATCAGTGTAAAATTTTTGAAGTTAGAAAAAATGTTATATGAACAATCAACGAAGCATAATTAAGTGCAGACAAATGGTGAGTGATGCGAGATTTGACGTTCCTGCAGCAGGACTGATGAAGATTTCAGACATGGAAAATGACGCCGTGTATGTTGGTATATAAGTACAAATATTTGGAAGCTGAGTGCTGCCCCAATCTTCAAAGTACGTCGGTGTATAAGAAGGACGCAAGATCCATCGAGAAGTTGGTGTTTTGTACCACTTTACAGAGCGTCATATTCGAGAATGTGTGCCGGGATAGCTCAGTCGGTATAGCAACTCGCTGCGGGCTGGGCTGATGCGGCGATCGAATCTCGGTGTGGGCGGGATTTTTCACACCTGTCAAGACCGGCCCTGGGGCCCACACAGCCTCCTGCACAATGGATGACGTGTCTCTTTCCCAGGAGTAAAGCGGTCAGGGGTGGCGTTGACCACACACCCTCATCTAGCGCTGAGGTTGAAAGAGTGGAGCTATATCTCTTCTCCCCCTCTGCACCTTCATGGCCTGTTCTAGGGTGAACTTTGCTTTTTACATTCTCCAGAAGACTGAACTCTACAAGTGTCACGTTACCCGTGCTGCTTGTGTTTACAGACGAGCCATTGACTTCGACTGGCTTCTACCGCTGGTCCGATCCCAATCAACCCGACAACTATGGTGGCAACGCCACCTTGCCAGGAGAGGATTGTGGGTCCATGCGCACGAATGGCGGCCTGAACGACTTGCCTTGCACTGCGAAAGTTCCCTTCATCTGCGAACAGGAACTGTGGTAGGAGAACAGGTGAATTTAAGAAATACCGCCCAACACAGCGCCTTCTTGTGACCCGACCTGGTAAAAATGTATTGCTAGAATTTAATCTCACTAAAGTACAAAAATTGATTAAATCAGCATCTGTCAAACACAACTAAATCCTTTTAATTAACTATAACTACACGTTGGACAGACATTGGTTTGATTTGCGTACTATTTTCAACATAACTGGATGACGTATGTTAGAACAGTCTGAGTAGACACTGTGCGCGGATTGATACAAACTTGTTACGGGTCCGGTGTGCAGTGGCATTCACAGGAATTTTTCTACAGTGTTAGCTTATTGCATTCAAAATATCCTTTAAAATTAAAGGATTATCTACACAGTAATATGTGGGCCGCGATAGCTCAGTCGGTATAGCGACTGTCTACGGTGTGGATAGTGGGGGAATCGAATCCAGGTGGGGGGAGCGAGATTTTTGACACCCGCTCAGACGGGCCCTGGGGCCCACCCCACCTCTTGTACAGTGAGTACCGGTACACCTTCCCGAGGGTAAAGCGTTAAACACCCACCCCTATCTAGCGCCTAGGTTAAAGAAATAGTAGAGCTATACATCTACTCCTCCCCTGTGGCTTCATAGCTTGTTCCAGGGTGAAATTTACACAACACAAAGAAACAGACACCTGAAGGTGTTGCACAGTTGCAGACCTGCAGGTGTTCAGAAAACTGACAAGAGAGTTGAAGACAGCGTTGGACCGACGAAGTGTGAGCGGGTCAAAATGTGACCCATGCGTCTGACTTCTTGTCGATTGGTGATGATGATGATTGTGACATTATTTTTACTTGTATTTTGTTGTACGACACCGAACGACTGTCAGTACATAACCGAAACTACTGTTTGATCAAATATGTACAGTTTTATGCTATTCATGTAGGTATGTATTGCAACCAGCAATCTGGTCGTATGGCGGAGGAGTGTTTGTTTGTTTGTTACACAGTAAGTTGGGAAAAATGTTACACACTTGTTAGAAGGTAAAAAAGCAAAACGACTTAAAATTGCCTGTTTTAGGCAAGACAATATTAAAACTAAAAATAACCTTCCAGTCTGTACCTGAGTGTGCGTGTGACACTCTGTAAGTTAATGAAAAATATTTACTTGTCTACAGTGTGGCAACGCAGTACATAGAGTACATACGTTTGGAAGTACGTAGCATGTAATTGTAAATGTTACCATCATATGGGGATATATGTAGGAAGGCACACGCATTTCGCGTGACAAAATCATTGCGTTTGCTGCCTATTTCTGAAATATTTGTCAGGAAGTGGCACGGATTACTACGTAAGGTGGCGCCGATGGTGTTGTCCGCCTTCCCCATCGTCGGCTACGAATCGTAGACAACTTCCGGTTTAATGACCGACGTACCGCAAAAAATACTCACAGTTTATATAAAACAATACACCTTCTATACCCGTGATCTGTTGTACATATTTCGGTGATAAATCGCCATTCTCAGGGAGACACAATATACAGGCGTTTAAAAGCAGAATATACAATTTATATACGTAATGCTAAAAATATGTTAAAACGAATGATAAGCCATGAAGATAAGAATGTGTGTACAACTGAAAGTGGTGCTGGTGTGTATGGATGGATGTAGTGACGACGCACCGAAAAACAGTGTTAAAGCTGCGGGTTGTACTGAGCTTGTACGGGTTGTTTGTCAGATATTCACTCTGAACAGCACAATAAAACCCTGAAACCGTGACTCAAAAGATTTGTGGTTCGCTTGTCTGCTATAAATGGCTGCTGCACCTGCACCCCACCTGATGGTAACACATACAGCTGCATGTCACGTGCTTTGGGACATATATACTCCATGTTGCGTTGTCAAATTGTTTTCAAAATAAAATAGTTGCCATGACTTATGGAGCGCAACTCATGTATGTCTTAGGAACGAAAAATTAAAAGGCGCCTTTCCCAGTGGCCGCGCGTTCTAAGGCGTAGGTCTGCGGCCATCGCTTGTTGTTATCCTGGGTTCGAATCCCATGGGGGGCGTGGATGTTTGTCTCCTGTACAGTGTTTGTGTTGTGAGGTAGAGGTCTCTGCGATGGGGCGATCCCTCTTCCAGAGGAGTCCTACCGACTGTGGTTTGTGTCTGAGTGTGGTCAAGTGAAAATAAACAACCTCGACACCTACTGTGAACAAGCAGGTAGAAGAGGGAAGGGCTGCGTGTTAAAAGACCCATAACATGACATTCGATCCCTGAGTTATATATGGTTTTGGACTTGAGTTAATACAGAAAGATGTCATTAGTTTTACTTTGTGTCTCTAAAGAATTGATTTAACATTGATTTTATTTTTGGAACATAATCTCTGCTGTTTGTGATAAAGGTAAAACATCTGTCTGAAGATGACCTTGCTGCCGATTGACACATGTAACATGTAGAAAGTGATTTTGTAACACCACGTGGTTGAGACTGTGTTCTGATAGTCGCTAGTGGGGCTATATTACGTAAATTTAACACAACGGTGTGTATAACAATGCGTATTTCTTCACCAAATCGTTTATACAAAACATTTGCATTTTAGTTTAATTTTTTGTAAGAGTTGGTGAAAAAATACATGTTGTTGTAAGTTAACAGTACGTACACATACACGGACTGGACAGTTTTAAACAACGGTGTTGACGTTGTTGTTAACATTTTGTTCCGTTAGACGAGATGTGCACTGCACCGAGAAATGTCCCATAAAATGTGTAGGCAGTAACAGTTTAAATCCTGACGTTTACTTTACGTAACGGCAGGCTTTGCTCTGCTGAGATTCTACATTCTGCCCATACAGATTGTGTGCTGTTTACGTATTGCAGAATAGGAAGTGATTAAATCTCTAGTACTCGATACTGAATACAGTCGAACTCGTTTATAACGTCATGAATTTGACCGAATATTTTGTGTCGTTATAAACGAGTGTCGTTATAACCGAAGTATATAATGTTACGGTTAGCAGTGAGGAATTAATTGGTGCCACATAATATGTGACGCTGCAGACGAAGTGTCGTATAAAACCGATGTCGTTATAACCGGGTTCTACTGCACTTCGTTGTTGTAACCGAAATGGAGTTTGTTTACTGCTCGGTACAAACTGGATGTTTAAATAAGACAGGTTACGTTTTGGATTTAAAGGGCTAATCACATTTATTTCGTGTTATATATGTTTTCGAAAAATTAATCCTTTTTCCAAAATAAAAAAAAATTTGCATTTCATTGTGAAGTGGTCTTCAGATGGCGTTATGTGATGTCGACTTGTGTTCAACTGGCAGTTTTATATTAGACAAGCAGCAAGAAATTTATGAGAGTTTAGTTTTTGATGGCGTCCTTCTGGAGCGCCTAATGTCACGACGTGCTTCTCCAGAAGACAGCAGCCTCATTACCAGGTTTTATCTTCTGTTTAGCTGACTTGAAAGTAAGACATGAGTGTGTTCAGACAAAGTGACGCAACTTCCCCTGTATGCTTTTGTATCCTACATTTTGTACTGAAACACGCACAAACGAAGTCGAGTGTAGTGCTTGTGAATATGCTGGGGGCTCTGCCTCGTTATATTTTGTCGTCTTGTGTGGTAAAAATACACATTTAGTCCCCAAAATGAGCAATACAGACATTGTTTCTTGTTCCTCAGGCTGGATCATTCCGCTGACTTGACAGCTTCAGTGAAATGCCACTAATCTTTTGATTCACGTAATTCCTCAGAAATAACTCCGGAGGTTTCAGTGGATTGAGAAGGAGATTTAACAGCTCGTGGCATCAGCACGGAAATCTGTACGGGACAGCTTGAGGAAGGAATGATAGAGAGGAGGAATTATACATTACTTATCGCATAATATTTTGCTATGTTATTAGACCCATAACACTGCATTTGTGCTGTATTTCATAGATTGTTAGACTATCCTTTATATAACCATTAATTTCAAAAAATAATATTCTATCGTTTTTAAGACGCACTCTGAGTCAGTAAGAGGTTGAGGGGTAATATGTGTATACAGGGTGATTCAGGGGAAATTCCAATATTTTGGGGCTGAAAGTGTGTGTCATTATGAGTAGAAAATTCCGTATGAACGTGTGTCTGGTTCTGAACAGTTACCGAGATAGAGCTGTTTGAATCTACAAATATACACGCATTGAGAATTGTAATAAATAGACAGAAGTTATTTACTGTTATTTAATTTTAATTTGATGTTTAAATGACAAATTCATTACACAGAATTGAGAAATTTGTTACAGCTCACAATAAATTGTGTAAAATCCCACCGCCAACCTCAGTGCACTTTGCAACTCGTGTGCGAAGACCGCGTGTTGTTCGTCTGAGTTAATCTTCACGTTTCTTTATGCAGAAAGCAACATCCAAAATGTGAGCGAGCAATTCGTCTCGTGTATCCACCTTTCTTTTGTAAACTTCGCTCTTCATCCAACCCCACAAGCAAGAATGTAGCGGAGTTGGGTGTGGAGATTCAAAAAGTTGTATCTCGGAAATGATTCAGAATTACACACATGTTCTTGTGATTCTTCTTTCACAATGGCCGATAATATCACCTCCCAAATATTGACCTATCCTGTTGATCACGCTGTATATTACAACATAGTTTTAACCACGTAAGCTTGCTTTAGTGTAGAGCCTTTTCTAGTGTTCTTTAGACGAAGTATTGTGTACTGCGAAGTGCTGCCATGTGTCGGACAGCACTCTATTTTAATTTGTCATTTGGAGTCAAAAACACGTTTGGTGTGCTGCAGTACTGCATACTGGTCAGGCGTCCGTCTGCCAGTATTGTAACTAAAAGTGTCTCCAGTAAAACTGGTGATATAAACCTGTACCAAGAGTTAGCTCCGTGTGGCTGCCAGCTCGCAATAACTAAGCCATCTAACTGCAGATAGGCCTATTAGCTGAACTGAAATCTACCGCTAGGCCGAAGTATTTCGGAAAGTACCCTCCAACATTTGGGTTGTGACACAGTTGATGTCAGATTTGCGAGACGAGGAGTAATCCTGACATCTGCTGGAGATAATCGCAATTTCCTGCAATTTTGTGTGTGGTCACGCTGTTTCAATCGGATAGCAGAAGTAGCAGCAAGATACACATGAAGTAACACCAGTTTTAATAATAACATTTGATGCTTATAGCACCAAGCGCGGTACTGGAAAGGAAGGCATATATATTATTCATTTTTTCTTAGTGTGTTTTGTAATAAATCATAAAGCTCGCTTTCGCCCGTGACGCAGCTATTGACAGTCGTCTGCAGGCGTTATGTGACAGAACGCTTTTGACATATGTCAGTATTTATTGACGGTGAGATTACAGAATAGTCATATAAATTGTGAGTCATAAATAACCGTCTGTTGTTCTGTTTCAGACGCAGTATAAATACTGCGAGCCATTTGTAGCTCCGTATGTATGTGTCACTGTGTCACAAGCCGGAAGGTCGCGGGTTCGATTCCCAATGGTGTCACTGGAATTTTTCATTGACGTAAACCTTCCGGTCGCACTGTGGCCCTGGGGTCCATTCAGAAATGTGTAACAGGAATATTTCGTGAGGGTAAGGGCGGTCGGTGCGATTGGGTGACAACCTTAGTACCTTCACGTGCCGATTGTGTGGCAATCTGGGAGCCTCCGCCCCCTGGAGCCATCAGCCCCTATCCAGGACTGTAATGGGTCTGCTTTACCTTTACCTTTTTGTTACATATATATATGTAACCCATAATGTTGTTGGTGTATTTTGCATTCCAGTTTGTGTTGTAGATGTGTCGTAGGGATTGATACGCTTTGTTTTAAGTAATGTAGCGATATGCGACTGAAAAGAACACCTTTCTCACAAAAATATTAAATTTGTAATCGACAGAAATCCGCTAAGTGAATAGGCCAGTAAGCAAGCGCCGCTCTGGAGGTGGATTCATGAAGCTGTCAGTTCAGCGGTTGCCAAAGAATGTTAACAAGAAGCGCAACAGTACGCTGTTGTGCCGAAAATGCCTCCACGTCCCTTAAGTTCTGAAAGGAGAGCTTAGTGTTATCGTATTTGTATCCAAGTGGCATTAATTTTTGTTGTGTCTTTCTGTAAGTAACCAAAACTGTGAAACGTGTCCTTCACACAGTAAAACGAATTTGTCATTGTAGAGCCGTGAAGGCGTATGTGGGAGTAGCGTTATGGCTCCACTTTTGATGTAGAATACGTCTTTGTTCGCAGGCAGTATGGGGGTCGTTCCGGGAAATCGAGCATAACGAAAGTAGGATTGATTTCAAACGCCTACTGCTACGCCTGCAATAGTCTGAGGCACATGGAAACAGTATCAAGTGATACACCATAGATGTACGCGTCATAAATACTGAACACTGAATACTGAATACATAATACTGAAGTGCAAAAACAGTGAATTCATAAACGTAACAGGTCAAAAGTGGCAAAAGTGACAACAATTTCGACATAACGTGGAAATGTCGCAATATTTGCAAAGAAAATATGTGAAACGACGTAAGATTGGGGTGTTGGAAGAAAGAAGACAAAATTATGGTCCACTGAACGGCGCCGAGCGAGCACGGCGCTGGAGAGGGCGTAGCAAAGGTGCTGCGCACGGCGTCAACGCCGGCGCCAGCATTTCCACCTTGGAGCCGGCGGTGCCTGTGGATGTGGACCACATGGATTCGATCGACGCTGTCTTATCCTCATCACCGGAGTCGGGTTTCACCAAAATTACAACGGTCACAGACGATACGAGTCGAGAACCGAGTGCTGGAGCGGGCGTAAGCACTGCATCGGAGGCCGCAGTGACCACAGAGCCACAGTACGGGCGGGCGGCCGACTCATATCAGAGGCCGCTGTTGGCAATTTGTAAAAACAAATGAAATTCCTCGAAAGAAATGACATCCATTGCTAACAATTTTTAACTACTACACACAAACGACACTGTCACAAAAGGACACTGACGTATTCCACGTAACGGATGTGTCCCCGACACTGCCCTGCCCGTTTTTCCTAACCTCGGCACTAGATAGTGTCGGCTTCTAACCTAGTCACTTTGCCGCCGGGGTAAGAGTACCCTTATATTTTGGTGAAGGGCCTGGCAGCTGACGCTACGGACGCACCGCAGCCTTGAGGCTTATTTTGCAACCCTGTGGTTAAAATGACGATGATGATTCATCCACGACTGCTCGGTGCTGCAAACCGTAGCCTGGCAACTGCAGCACGTGCGCTATCCGTGTTCGTACTGCCGCACACAGCATCACTGGAAGCGTTCCTCGCACTGTGTGAAGCTCACATCTGTGTTTGTAGCCTCTTCTTACATATTTTTCCGGCCCTGGATGATGCATATGAAATGTACACCGTAAGCTGTGTGCGCTGAGAAAAGTTTATTTTCGTGAGTCGGTATGGCTGAAACAGCATTGGTTCGTTTCTTGTCTTTGCTGCTTTTCCTATTAATGCCCAAATCCTCTTTATTTTCCCGCTATAACAACGCACCGTGGAGATCGCCCATGTTCCGCGTTAAACAGTGCACTTTGTAACTGGAATTGGATCCAGGCTGTACTAACCTTCGAGGCTGAGGAATGTTAGAACACAGAATGTGAGAAGTTCTCCTACCGACCACGTGCAAGCCTGTGAAGGAATATCGGGCAGGTCATTATACAGTGGTGGGTGAGCAGCGTCATGTTTCGGCCGCTTTGTTCTATTCCCTAGTAGAAGAGGGCCTCCTCACTATCACACTCAGACACACCACACTCGGGAGGACTCCTCTGGAGGACGCGGAGACCTCTACCTGATAACACACAACACTCACAAGAGACACATACGTGCCACCGGTGGGATTCGAACCCACAATCTCAACAAACGAACGGCCGCAGACCCACGTCTTAGACGGCACGGCCACTGGGATCGGCTCTGTATGTGTTCATTCACACCGCAGTCTGTCATACGAGAGGTCTTTAGCCTCTTCCAAATCGAGTTCTCCAGAGAGTGCGATCTAGTGCTTCCTCTTTCAATGCTGGATGTGTTATTGCAGGCGGAACTACCTTTTCACTGACTGGTCTCAGGTTGACTGTGCCTGTAGCATGCGTTCCGTTCAGAAATGCAGTGTGTTGTGTTTTGAAACGGCTGGAATTTTATTTTCCTCATGATGCCGCGTCGTTTGCTACGTCGCAGTAACAGACGTTCAACTGCGCCGATGAAGGTGGCCATAAAAACTCCTGAAGCGAGGACAACTGTGATAGGAGTCACGTGACTCAGCGACACACCGCGCATATCTGACTCCACCTCGGCCACTTTTTCTCCGTCTATCTGCATCAACCCTGTCCGCAGCATTGCCTGTAGTCTGAAATGTAAATATTTATTTATTATAAATGGGAAAGTAAGAGAGAAGGTAAGAAGGGTGTGTAATTTGACATTACAGAACATGAGTAGATGAGGTAGCGTTGTAAAATGGGAAACAGGAAGGTTCTTGCGTGATTTCAGGCTTCCACCACGATGCAATTGTTGTCTGCGCCCTTCGAGAGTTTTACGCAACGTAGAATCGTACTTTGTTACCAACGTTTCGGAACAACCAATCTATCCCATCTTCAAGGGTGAACCTGTGTCAGATAGGTTGTCCCGAAACGTCCGTAACAAACTATTATTCTACGTTGTGTAACATCGCAGGAGAGAGCAGATGCTGTAAACTTTTTTCCTTTTTGAGAAATGGGGACGTAACGGATGGTGTTGTCTTCATTCTAAACTACAAAATTTTATGGAAGTACCGAAACGCACCGCTGAGTAAGGCAGCACGTGTCTATGTGCAGTGCTGGTGGATCAGAGATATCCAAACACACTGACGTGTTTCTATCTTAGGTACGGCCATCCCTTTGTGGTATGAGAATTAAGGTGTAAATAAATAAAAACAAACAAACCAACTGCATGGAGCAGAGGCCTTCTTGAGAAGCAAACAGTTTCTCAGCTAGTTAAGAAATTCCCCGAATTTTATGGAACCCGGAGGTACATTACCGTATTCACAACAGCCCGCCACCTGTCCCTATCCTGAGCCAGCTTAATCCAGTCTATGCCCCCATTCCAATTCTTGAAGATCCATTTAGTATTATCCGCCCATCTACGCCTGGGTCTCCCAAGTGGTCGCCTTCCCTCAGGTCTCTCCAACAAAATCCTTTATGCACCTCCCTTTTCCCCCATACGTGCAAAACAGACAAACACAAATGTTATATACACAAATTTATTTCCACCCTAAATAATTTTGATGCTTCTACATGTTTAGGCCACAAATCGCAGCCATCTTCATAGAGCTACAATGTCTGAAGATACATGCACATTGTCTTGTCGAGCCCTAAGTGGTGAATTGCATACGTGTGACTTCATTTCACAATTAAAGGACAGTTGCTGAAATTGTACTGAAATTATGATACAAGTGGCATTAAAAGTATGTAAAATGTTGTATCCAAACATCTTGTAATAACAGAATTTTCTTTGGAAGCTGAGATCTGTAAATATTTTTTTAAAAATAAGATCCTTTAATGTTAAGTCTGATGTATTATGTGAAAAGCAAAGTTAAATCGATTTACCTGCCTGTATGTATATGGAACACCTTGCTGACGGATGTAGCGTATAATATTAAAAGAACTGCTACACTGTAAAAACACTCGCTATGCGTAAGCATGCATGGTTAAGCACAAACGGGTGTTTTTACAGTGTAGGGGTTGTGTTTGTCTGCCTTTGTTTATAAAAGGTGCAGTTCACCCTGTAACAAGCCACGAAAGCCCAGAGGGGGAGTAGGGGTATAGCTCCACTCTTTCTTTATTCTTCGCGCTAGATTGGGTGGATGGTCCAAGCCACTCCCCGGCCGCTTTACCCCTGGGAAAGGGACCCGGTTCCCACAGTTGAAGAGGATAAGTGGCCCCAGGGCCGGTTGGACGGGTGCGGCAAATCTCGGCCCCACCGGAATTCGATCCCCGGATCGCCCAGCCCGTAGCGAGTCGCTATACGCACTGCTCTATCCCGGCCCCCTGCCTGTGTTTATTGACTTCTTATATCTGCTAACACAACACGGTGGCTGTATGTAAGGCTATGCCAACTGGTCAAATGTTCCTCACCAATACGTGGAAGGATATCAAAGGAAAGTTACTAAAAGGCAATTCTAAAATTTTTTTGTAACAAAGCGTGTTTTAAAAAATATAGTTCCATAATATGCCCAGCCTGATTAAGAACAAACGAGTGTTCTTGCAATATGGCAGTTGTGTTTGTTTGTTTTTACTTATTGGTCATTTAGCCCAAATATTTGTTTCTTAGAAGGGGATATTAGAGTTTAACTTTTTTTCGAAATTTGGCGTTTTGACACTGGTGACTACAAATATATCTACTGGGATATGGCCCTGTCCAGTCTGATAATAGGGTAAATATGTTTACTAAAAACCCGGTGCCTCGACGTTATATCGTGAAGTGTCACCGAAACATCCTTTTTCCTTAGTCATATTAGACAAGGTCACATCGCAGACAGTAATACCTGTTGGTGGTCGTATTTGCGACTTTTTAAAGTTTAAACGCCCAACACACGTGTCTCTAGTGCTTAACATTGAGATACATACAACCCCGTAATTTGTATCCTGCGCAGACTTTGTTAAGACACAGCGTTTCACTGTGTGTTGTTGGCAAAACTGCAGGCAATAGCATGGCGTAACGCCAGTGAGTAGCGTTATGTGAAGACGTGCATTGTATTGTTTTTCTTCATGTTCAATGCATCAAGGTGTAATACTTTTTGACAGACAGGGTCCATCAGACACGCCAATGTAAGTACGTATACAAAACAAACTATTTCTTCGAAAGTTAAATAAAATATGATTCAATTCATTGGCGCAGCCATGTGGGCTGGCGGGCTGCAGACCCTTCCACTAAAGCGAAATTTAAAAGACAGATTTTGTAGGCACGATGATATCAAATGTTTTACGTGATTTAAGCTTCAGCCGAAATCAGCCACTGAAATCGGCTGATGACTACTACGTTGGAATTTTGAGAAATATAATACACTCTTGCGAATATGTAGATATTTTTATTCTTCAGTTAGTTTTAATTTTCCCTGTAAGCTAACTAGATGTCGATTCGGAGATTTTGACATGATTTTCATAACACAGGTTTTAAACGCAAACATGAAATATTTGTAACCCCAAAGTCAGCGCCTCCCCCCCCCCCCCAAAGAAACTGCCTGCGCCTATGATTGAATTGTTAGGATGTATGGTAGAAATGAGGAAGTGCAACATGCTGGCAGAATATGAGGAATAAATCTGCTGTAAAACGTAAAATGTGTAGACCTAAATTAGCATGACAATCTACAGATCGTGCAGATAAGCTGTGAATAATGAAGTCAGGCTTAACCCTTTAAGGACGAAGCTTATCCGTTTTATATAAGGACTCAGTGCGTACCGCGCTGTAAACACTCTCCACTTCGGTTATAAAAACCAGTCCCTTAATGTTTTATAAGGCAAAAGTTGCTGTTTGTTCTGAGATGCGTACAAAACACATAAACGCAATGTGGGCACCACGTAGAATTTTTTAATGTTAAACCTGGTGGTACGTAAAGTTACCGCTAGGCTTTAACCCTTTAAAGACGAAGCGTATCTGTTTTATATACGGACTCAGTGCGTACCGCGCTGTAAACACTCTCCACTTCGGTTATAAAAACCAGTCTCTTAATGTTTTATAAGGCAAAAGTTGCTGTTTGTTCTGAGATCCGTACAAAACACATAAACGCAATGTGGGCACCACGTAGAATTTTTTAATTCTAAACCTGCTGGTACGTAAAGTTACCGCTAGGCTTTAAAAGGTTAATGTTCATATCTTCTCCTTTTGCAACTGAAGTTTTTTAATTTGTGTTGGAAGACAGGTATTTGGCTGGTCTGCAGGTCAGATGCAAAAACCATGACAAGTAAAAACCTTAACACTTACGTTTGTTTCAATATCCCTCGATATGGGCTTTCCTTCTGTATCGCGAAGGACGCCACACCCGCTATGTAGGCTTTCGGAACTTTGCGAACGGTGCAGTTCAAATTGTTCAAGTTCATAAACACGTCATTTTCATTAACAATAGCTGCATTCTTTTTGTTCGCACAAATCATTTTTATTCTTCCCAAAGTTGTGTTTGGGACAGAAGATTCAATCGGTGCGATGCATTTTTCGTACACCGCTCTCAGCACTGCGTTTTCTGACATCTGAAATATAAAGAAGTGACAATTTTATCGATTATAATAACGTAGTCTGTGTACTCTAATATAGACCAATGAAATGAACCCATTCGTTTATTTATCTAATTTGAATGAAAGTTTTGAGTAAGAATTTACACAGATGCAGTTAATCGCATTCTTATTTTCAATAGATTTACACATTCGTCGTGGGTGGAATCTATTTCCTTCCATTTTTTTCAAATGACGCAACAGCCCCCAGTGGGACAGGGCCCCCTCATTATCGAGGCTTCGCTATCACGCTCAGACACACACCACACTCGGTGGGGCTCCTCTGGACGGGTGATCAGCCCGTCGCAGAGACCTCTACCTGACAACACAAACACTGTACAAGAGACAGACATCCTTGCCCCCGGTGGGATTCGAACCCACGATCCCAGCAAGCGCTCGGCCGCAGACCCACACCTTAGACCGCGCGGCCACTGGGATCGGCTGTCCTTTCATTTAGTTTTTAAAAATATTTTTAGGGTAATTAAATCCGGAATTGTGTGTACAGCCGAAATGACGAAACAACGAGACAGAAAAGTAAGCACAGCCAGATGTCAGTAGCCGCGATAGCATAGTGCAGTAGGCAGGCTACGGGCAGGACAGCCGAGAGGTAATGCTTTGATTACAAGTAGGGGGCAGAAGATTTTTCTTCTCCAAAGCGTCCAGGACTTCCTCGTATTTAACTGATATCGGCGGGCCGTTCCCCGAAGAAATCGCACGGAGCGTGAAGCTGAACTCATGTACCTCTAGTGACGCAGTTAAGAGACAGTGGGGCTATGGCTGCCTTCCCTTCTCTACCACCGTGCCTTCAACAAGAAAAGCTTTATTTTGCCTTTATTAGTTATTCATGTGGGGCGGAAGATTATTCTAGACAATAGCTTGACATGGGGTTGGCGGATACGGATTGTAGACATGGAAGTTGGGTAAAACTAGCTGAGGTCCACAATTAATATTAGGCGTCCGTACTGGAAGTATCGACCGTGTGCTGTTATAACTACCAGAGTTTGCTTTGTATCTTCGTTAGTGCTTTTAACTAGAAGTAAAGGTGCTGTCCCTCCGCTAGCTCACCCTCACGCCGGCCCTTGTTTAGCTCACCCGTCATACTGTCCTAGCATACCCGCCATGTTGCCCCTTCGCTGGCTCACCCGTCATGCTCTCACCTCGCCAGCTCAGCCGCCATGATGCCCAATCGCTAGCTCACCAGTCACACTGACCCTTCGCTAGTTCTTCAGTCACACTGTCCCTTCGCTAGCTCACCAGTCACACTGTCCCTTCGCTCTATCTCCACTCACACTGTCCCTTCGCTAGCTCACCAGTCACACTGCCCCTTCGCTAGTTCTCCAGTCACACTGTCCTTTCGCTAGCTCACCAGTCACACTGTCCCTCTGCCATCTCACCAGTCACACTGTCCCTTCGCTCTATCTCCACTCACACTGTCCCTTCGCTAGCTCACCAGTCACACAGCCCCTTCGCTAGTTCTCCAGTCACACTGTCCCTCTGCCATCTCACCAGTCACACTGTCCCTCTGCCATCTCACCAGTCACACTGTCCCTTCGCTAGTTCTCAAGTCACACTGTCCCTTCGCTAGCGCACCAGTCACACTGTCCCTTCGCTAGTTCTCCAGCCACACTGTCCCTTCGCTAGTTCTCCAGTCACACTGCCCCTTCGCTAGTTCTCCAGTCACACTGTCCTTTCGCTAGCTCTCCAGTCACACTGTCCCTTCGCTAGTTCTCCACTCACACTGTCCCTTCGCTAGCTCACAAGTCACACTGTCCCTCTGCCATCTCACCAGTCACACTGTCCCTTCGCTAGCTCTCCAGTCACACTGTCCCTTCGCTAGCTAGCCAGCCACACTGTCCCTTCGCTAGTTCTCCAGTAACACTGTCCTTTCGCTAGCTCACCAGTCACACTGTCCCTTCGCTAGCTCTCCACTCACACTGTCCCTTCGCTAGCTCATCAGTCACACTGTCCCTTCGCTAGTTCTCCAGTCACACTGTCCCTTCGCTATCTCACCAGTTACGCTTTGCGCTGCCGTGCTTCTCCGTGCACATCACGCAACACATTTTCTTACAAAAGATTTTTCTCTTGCTATGATATTTGGGATTCTGATGTCTGTGACTATGGAGGTTGTTTTATACGGGGATGTGACGCCGTGTAGGCTGATAGAAGTGTACGGACTTTCCAAGATGATCCTGCTGCTTCCGTCATGACGCTACAGGAATCTCTACGAAATGTCAGTTAACTTATACCGGAATATACGACGTCATACACTAGAAGACAGGAATTTATACCGATTTTCTGTGGTCGGAGAAATTTCGTATGTATTGAAGTCAGCGGAGGTCCATTAGCCTTTATTGACCTGCGTGCACTTCTCTTCAGCAATTTTTGTTGCCATTCTCTAAAAGTTTTGCAGCTCTTCTCCATGCAGTTAATTAATTGAACATCGACTTGTTAATTAATCTTTGTGGTCAGCATGCCGCCCTAATATCTTGATCTAACTCCATGGAGCAGAGGCCTTCTTGAGAAGCTAACAGTTTCTCAGCTAGTCAAGAAATTCCCCGCATTTTATGGAACCCGGAGGTTCATTACCTCATTCACAACAGCCCGCCACCTGTCCCTATCCTGAGCCAGCTCAATCCAGTCCACGCCTTATCCCACTTCTTGAAGATCCATTTTAATATTATCCTCCCACCCACTCCTGGGTGTCCCAAGTGGTCGCCTTCCCTCAGGTCTCCCCACCAAAATCCTATGTGCACCTCTCTTTCCCCTATACATGCTACATACCCCGCCCATCTCATTCTTCTCGATTTGATTACCCGAATAATATCTTGATCAATAATCATAAATATTGTGTTCGCGCGGGGACCGACAGTCCATGTTTCCCCAGCACAATCCAATATGCATGCTAGTCTATACGTAAAGTCGTATTTCTTATTGAAAATTTAATGATATTGGATCGATATGTGATAGAGGCAAACTGTAAACGAATGTGGAAGGAGATTTCATGCGTTTTTTGTTGGCATATTGGGTTTTAGTGTCATTAATGGTGACATTCTTTAGCGAGAAAATGTTTCAGAATCGTGCTAAAGTGAGCTGCGAGAATTTCAGCATTTTGGGAACACAGAAACATCAGTGCGTCTGGCAAGAAGCAAAAAATCAACCTGACCAAAATTTTGTGCAAATTGTTCATTAATGGCCCTATTTTCTTTGAAGAAACAACAACAACAGGAACACAACCTTAAAATGAGCGCGAGTTCATTCATCTTGAACTGTGATGTTTACATTTCTTCCGACAAAACCTTCTTCCGGTCACATGGCGTAAATTCCAACCCAGCGCTAGAAATGTACAACATTTGTTAAATGACTTCTTGCCACAGGAGTCGTTCAGGAGACGCTGGCTGAGTGTTGTACCGCCTGCTTCATTAGACCGTCGCCCACTGGACCTATTTTATTGTACCACGTTAACAGTGTTGTTTGGTCACTGAAAGCCGCAGAGTGTTAATTAACTTAGTGACAGTTTCCAGAATGAAATTAATGAAACAACTGTGTAGAAACTAGGAAGTTTTTAAATCAGTTATAGTATCTTATTGGCCGATCCCAGTGGCCGCGCGGTCTAAGGCGTAGGTCTACGGCCGAGTGCTTGCTGGGATCGTGGGTTCGAATCCCACCGGGGGCATGGTTTTTTTCTCTTGTATAGTGTCTGTGTTGCAAGGTAGAGGTCTCTGCGACGGGCCGATCCCTCGTCCAGAGGAGTCCTACCGACTGTGGTGTGTGTTTGAGTGTGATAAAATGAAAATAAGGAACCTCAACACCTGCTGTGAACAGGTAGGTAGGAGACGGAGGGACTAAGAAAGAAAGATAATATCTGATTGACAAACGTAACATGAACAGTGACCATTATGTTAAACCCGTGAACATGAATTACATTTTGTGACGAAGAATAATTGTGCCCTCACGTGCGGTTTACAGGGTGCTTGCACCATGTGCGGGTCAAAAATTGTTAAAGTACTGATGTGCACAGTAATTTTATAAATATCTCTTAAATTTCCGCAGAAAGGAGAAACTGTACCCCATTCATATTTTCAAGTTCCAAAGTCTCAATTACAATTTATGTGTTAGAATGAATATCTGCACATATGCCATTAAGCTGTAAATTTAATGTCAAATCGTAGGATGTTTTAGTTTATTTATTGTATAACTAAATGGTGATTTTCTGCTGTTATTACGAGAAAATAAACAATGCAAGAAGGACGGACAACGAGAAAGAAAGCAGACCCGTAGAAAATCATGGCAGTACCATTTTGGCAGTGACAAAAAAAACAGAAGCTGGACTGATCTGGCTCAGGATAGGGACAAGTGGCGGGCTCTTGTGAATGCGGTAATGAACCTCCAGGTTCCATAAAATGCGTGGGATTTCTTGACTAGCTGAGAAACTGTTAGCTTCTCAAGAAGGCCTCTGCTCCATGGAGTTAGTTAAGAAAAACAGTAGTCCTGCGTGTTAAATCCTTGAAACGTCTCGCTACTTCTTCCTTTGTGGGTATGAGACAAGCGACGTTATTGGTGAAGAACGGAGCGGTTTGATATTCTGTGATAAACTCCAGGGCTTGGAGCAATGACCTTTCATACAGAAAAAACGAAACGTTACTGTATACCAAGGGAAGTATGGAAATGTCGCGCGATTTCAGGGTACGTGGTCTTCTTGATGCTTGAAGATGGGACGGATAGGTTGTCCCGAAACGTCGGTACAAAGTTCCCACTCTCCGCTACGTAATATTGCAGGATAGCTGAGGTCTCATGTATGGGAATGCCGCGCGATTTCAGGGTACGTGGACTTCTTCACCCTTGAAAATGGGACGGATAGGTTGTCCCGAAACGTCGGTACAAAGTTACCACCCTGCGCTACGTAATATCCCAGAACAGCCCAGATGGGAATGTTGCTGTACCGGAAGATAAAGTGAATCATCATGAAAGTGTGTCCCAAAACAAATTTTCGAGCCTATTTCTGATGATTATGATGATGGTGGTGGTGTGGTGGTGAGGACGAGAATGATAACAAGAAAGAAATAAAAACAAATGGTACCTTGAAGTACATGGTATGCGAACTGTAAGGTTCCACTGCAAGGTGATGTGTTCCAGCTTTCAGGAATTCCTCAAAACTGTTAAATGGCAGTTCAGACACCCTTGTCGCGATGAATGACACGAGGTACGCCGAGTAACTGGTGAGGAGGATGACGGCTGTGAGGTGCATAGTCAGGAGAGTTATCTGGCTGGACATCAGTGCTGGCGTCTGCTTTTGACCTGGCAGAACAAGAGACGGAATTGTACTGTGATTTGTTTCCAAATGATTTCGATATTTGTCAAGTGCTTTTGCAGACATTCCATTTTTCTGACGTTGCTTTAGTCTTACGGATGCCAACATGTTCTTTATTGATATACTCTGTTATAGCCTGAAGAATAAACAACACTATTGCTTACAATGTCAGCAATATAGCTACTGTACAGTTCATAAAGTACCATCTTTGCTACACTCTTTCTTCAGTATAGACTACACCACGCAACACAGAACGTGCCAATGTCGGAGTTTGGCGGGCAGTACTTAGATGACGAACTCTGACACGTCTTCTGGACCGAAGGGTTGTGTCAGTTCATTCTGATATGTCCTAATTTTTTGGGAAATGGGCTTTGCGTCACCTTGATATTTTACAGTACTTCTACTTCTCACGTGTAAGAACGCCCTCTCGCTTACCTTGAGAACAGAGCGCACTGAACACACAGAACAAGGACTGCAGGAAGCTGAAGTCGGTGTCCAGCTGGGTGCCACAGCGATGGGAGGGTTTTGTTGTCAAGCTTAGGAAGGCTGACAGAGTGAGGAGGCACAGGACTACAGCCAGCCACAGTCCAGGACTGAATGGCATGATCAGACTGTGCCAGAATGTGCCCACAGAGCCGGTCATGCCGATGAAAATGTATCTTCTGCAATAGACGTATATTAGTTTGCAGAAATGTAGAGAAACTAACTAACTAACTAACTAACTAACTAACTAACTAACTAACTAACTAACTAACTAACTAACTAACTAACTAACTAACTAACTAACTGACAGACTGACTGACTCCATGGAGCAGAGGTCTTCTTGAGAAGCTAACAGTTTCTCAGCTAGTCAAGAAATTCCTCGCATTTTATGGAACCCGAAGGTTCACTACCGCATTCACAAGAGCCCGCCATCTGTCCCTATCCTGAGCCAGCTCAATCCAGTCCATGCCCCATCCCTCTTCTTGAAGATCCATTTTAATATTATCCTATCATCTATGCCTGGGTCTCCCAAGTGGTCGCCTTCCCTCAGGTCTCCCCACCAAAATCCTGTATGCACCTCTCTTTTCCCTCATACGTGCTACATGCCCCGCTTATCTCATTCTTCTCGATTTTATTACCCGAATGATATTTGGTGACAGGGTGTGGAGAAAACTTACAAAAATCATCAATACATTTGTAGTGTTTGTGAATTAGAGAAGAATAAATAAAAACAGAAACATAAAAAAGTAGGGACATCTTCGCCCATATTACTTGCAGGGCTTCCTTGCCTTTGCGCACTTTTTCAAAATAGTCAATATACTTTGAACATGCGCTAAAGAATTTGAAACTTATGTTGTATCTATTGATTGCGCCGATAATAGCTTTGGGTGTTTTCGAACGTGTTGGAATGAAAGTCTTACTAATCATATTTCGAAGACGTACGCTTTCTCCACCTTCAGGGTCGAATTAAGTAGAGCACTAACCCTACCCACCTGGACCCTAAAGAAAGTGGCCGTATGTTACGTACCTCACTTGATATATCTGTGTAACAAAATCAACAACATTGGCACGGTCAGCTGTCCACGTCATATCCGCATTGACGACGTGCACTTCGTTCCTCAAGAGCATTCCCACCAAGCCATTCCACGTGCCATTGCCCAAGTACGAACCGTACCAGTTGCCCTCAGGAGTGTAGTAGTCTGAGCTAAACGCAGAAAATATTTAGCATGACTTTACACACATGTTTAATGTGACTATATTAGAAACAAGAGAGGAAATGTAGGGGTAAAGTAACATTGAGGCGCGTTCGCGTAACCACTGTTGCCGTGATAAAGCAATAAGTATTAAATATTCTGAGTGTGTGTCTGTAGCCTTAGTTATCCAGCATGCAAAGCCAGATATTATCGTTAATGTACATAGGTCTTTAACCCTTTAAAGACGAAGAGTATGTTTTATATAAGGACTCAGTGCCTACCGCGCTGTAAACACTCTCCACTTCGGTTATAAAAACCAATCTCTTAATGTTTTATAAGGCAGAAGTTGCTGTTTGTTCTGAGATCCGTACA
>BLKM01000318.1:75626-114477 GCA_013340265.1 Coptotermes formosanus | reverse complement strand
CCGCAGAGAGTTCACGCCTCCAGTACACAGTCAACAGCACGTTCTCACTCAACTGTATAGTGCAACCTTAGTGTAACGATAACAAAAAGTTCTCCCTGAAGATGACCCAGCAGAGTCGAAACATGTAGGAATGTGTTACGGTTGATGATAAAACTCCCTTTGTGCATTTGTTTGTGATTAGTGTTTTTGTTTTTTAATCCTGTTTCGTCCATATTCTGTCACCATATAGCCATTCACTTTTAAAGTTACGGGTACATAAGCCAGGTGTTGGCGATTGCCAAATACACTCACAGGATGAATCCATACAACTGAACACTTTGAAATCAGTGTTAAAGTAAAGCATTTATAATCATTGTTACCATATCACCTGTAGGAATAATAAGAAGCAGTTAATGGGTAACTTAAATTCGTTACCATTTTGTATCACAGTAATCCTCCTACCTGCTACGTATTAGCAAAAAGTAACTTCAAAGTTCTGAAAGGGACGAAGCAGTACTTGCAGGTGTTGAAGCAGCGTTTATATTTGCTTCATGCCTTCTGTGACTTTCAGAGAAGAAAGTTTGAAATATTGTGTTGTACTGCATTAAGCCGATAAAATCTAAAGTGCAGCATTTCACAGTGGGCCAAACTCGCTTCTTTCGGAAAGAGTCAATAGTTTGTACTGAAACTATTGACATTTATTATTCTGTAGGGTTTTAACCTTTTAAAGCCTAGCGGTAACTTTACGTACTACTAAGCTTAACATTAAAAAATTCTACGTGGTGCGCACATTGCGTTTATGTGTTTTGTACAGATCTCAGAACAAACAGCAACTTTTGCCTTATAACACGTTAAGAGATTGGTTTTTATAACCGAAGTGGAGAGTGTTTACAGCGCGGTACAGACTGAGTCCTTATATAAAACAGATAGGCTTCGTCTTTAAAGGGTAAAGCCTAGCGGTAACTTTACATACGACCAGGTTTAACACTAAAAAATTCTACGTGGTGCCCACATTGTGTTTATGTGTTTTGTACGGATCTCAGAACAAACAGCAACTTTTGCCTTATAAAACATTAAGAGACTGGTTTTTATAACCGAAGTGGAGAGTGTTCACAGCGCGGTACGCACTGAGTCCTTATATAAAACAGATAGGCTTCGTCTTTAATGCTGAAGAATTTGATTGGACATGCCGAAAACATTTAGATGTACTCGTGTTGGTCTTTTTATATTTTCCATTCCGTGCATTATAACTCAGTTTCTGTAATTTCAACCAACAAATACACACAATTATCATTAGAGTCACAGTAATGTTTTTAAAACACTAAACTAAGTTACAGTGAAGTTTTAAGACACTATATTTTAAGTTGTATCCCTGTTTTGTCGCAGTGGTGGGGTTTGTATGGTCAAATGATCCTCTGAGCTAGGCTGGCGGTACCGTAGCTACTGGTAGGGCCTCCCATGCCAGGCAGGTCAAAGGTGATGACCGAGACAAAAAGAGATACCCTGGTCCTCCAGGTTGGGGGTTGGGCTAACAACCCCACCCCATAAAAATGTTTTGTTGAGAAGCTTCTAAAATTTGAAACTGGACAAAAATTTTGGAAGAAGCTAAAATCCGCCAAGGAGTGTAATGCCACAAGAAGAATAAGAAGAAGAAGAAGAAGAAGACGAAGAAGAAGAAGAAGACGATGAAGAAGACGAAGAAGAAATTGAAGTTAGTGTTTCAAAAATATTAGCCTGAACTTAATGAAAATTGTGTGCCATGGTTGGTTGAAATTATAGGAATAGTGTTTGGTTTATGTGCTTATACAATCTAATACAAACCACAACAGGTGTCTGTTGCAGGCATTGGGGGAATAATATTCTATATTAACCCTTTAAAAACGGAGCGTATCTGTTTTATATAAGGACTCAGTGCGTACCGCGCTTTAAACACTCTCCACTTCGGTTATAAAAACCAGTCTCTTAATGTTTTATAAGGCAAAAGTTGCTCTTTGTTCTGAGATCCGTACAAAACACATAAACGCGATGTGGGCACCACGTAGAATTATTTAATGTTAAACCTGGTATGTAAAGTTACCGCTAGGCTTTAAAAGGTTAATACAATTATGTATCCCACGTGAGTAATTTCATCAGTTCTTTACCTCGGCCTATTTAGATATTGTGCTGATCTTTTTGGAACTGATTTTCATTTTATGAATAGCAAATTCGAGAAGTAACACTAAAATAGCAAGGACGAGTCCGACAGCAAAAATACCAGAAATGGGGGCCGCAGCAGTTAGATCCGTGCTGATGCCAGTAACAGCTTCATTTTTTGGCTTCTGGCTGTTAGTATTCTTGTTCAAACGCGCCAAGATCCCCGTGGCACGTAACTTGTGTATCCTGCAAAGAAGTTGGACTGGCGTTTAATTATTCTGCATTACACTGCCACAGTAAAAGACATCCAATCGAAATCCGTCGAAACACAACTAAATTTTATTTATTAAGTAGAACTACATGTTTCGGCCTATTTCAGGGCATCATCAGGTTCACAATTTGTGTTCAAACATATTGAGGAAGGGATATAATTCCGTAATTTTACCTCCCTGAGGATGGCTACATGAGTGGCCGAAACATGTAGCAGGTATTCCAACGTTTATAATATATTTCCATAAACTTGTGTGTATTTGTTGGTTTTAGTCACCATATCTAACTGTTCAGTGCACGGTTATGGGTCGTTTAAACCTGATAATACATAATACATACATACATACATACATACATACATACATACATACACACACACACATACATACATACATACATACATACATACACACACACATACATACATACATACATACATACACACACACATACACACACATACATACATACATACATACATACATACATACATACATACATACACACACACACATACATACATACATACATACATACATAATGCATACATACCTACATACATACATACATACGTACATACATAATGCATACATACCTACATACATACATACATACATACGTACGTACGTACGTACATACATACATATATACATATATAATACATACATACATACATACGTACATACATACATACATACATACATACATACATACATACATACATACATAATGCATACATACCTACATACATACATACATACATACGTACGTACATACATACATACATACATACATACATACATACATACATACATACATAATGACAGATAAGAGGTCACGTAATTTCTAACTTTGTGTCTGATCAGAAAATTTATTTTACCGATACGGATGGAATCACTCAAACGAATCAATCGTTAGAGTAGGTTACGACTCTAAACGAGTGTGTGTATTTTTGCCGTTAATTAGCCGCCATGCAAATCGCGTGTGTAGAATGATATATTATGTATAAATATTTATTTCCCTCTCCTCTCTGTCTCATTGCTTGTATTTATCTCCTAAACGGCCATGAGATGTGCGTGCTAATTTTCTGTACAAATTTGCCTGAAGTTTTCCTCGACCCAAGAAAACTTCTGTGGTATGTTATGTTAAATTTATCCTATGCGTGTCGTCATGCAATGTATCTGCTGTTCTTTCTGCCAGATTTTACCAAAACCCAATTTCGTCGACAGGGTTTAAGATAAGCAGCTAACATAAATTTTCACGAATATTTTTCCACTGGGGGCGAGTTGTTTCTTTCGGACAGACAGACGACAGGCAAACAGACAGACATGACTAATTTTCGCCTTTCGCAATAATTCTGTGAACTTGTCTATACTTTACCGTTTTCTAATTTATGTAATGCGTTTGGCCCTACGTTTTACTCAGTACTTCCCATAAGACGGCAGAGCCGACGGCCACTAAACCTTACAGGTATGTATATACAGGCCTTCTTTCCAAACCTCGTCTACGCTTGCCCTAGTTTAATCTTTCAAATACTAAATTTTGTTATTTATTGCTATTCTTATACATTTTAAATTTTATACAAAATATTCTATAAACATTAAAAAATTGTATTCTTAAGGGTATATATTTATCATACGTGTATAACTAACTAACTAACTAACTAACTAACTAACTAACTAACTAACTAACTAACTAACTAACTAACTAACTAACTAACTAACTAACTAACTAACTAACTAACTAACTCCATGGAGCAGAGGCCTTCTTGAGAAGCTAACAGTTTCTCAGCTAGTCAACAAATTCCCCGCATTTTATGGAACCCGGAGGTTCATTACCGCATTCACAACAGCCCGCCACCTGTCCCTATCCTGCGCCAGCTCAATCCACTTCATGCCCCCATCCCACTTCCCGAAAATCCATCTTAATATTATCCTCCCATCTACGCCTGGGTCTCCCAAGTGGTCGCCTTCCTTCAGGTCTCCCCACCAAAATCCTGTACGCACCTCTCTTGTCTGCCATACGTGCCACATTCCCCGCCAATCTCATTCTTCTCGATTTGATTACCTGAATAATATTTGGTGATGAGTAGAGGTCATTAAGTTCCTCGTTATGTAGTGTTCTCCACTCCCCTGTCGCCTCGTCCCTCTTAGGCCCAAATATCCTCCTCAGCACCCTATTCTCGAACACCCTCAGTCTTTGTTCCTCCCTCAGTGTGACAGGACAAGTTTCACATCATACGTGTGTAATATAACAATATATTCGTAACGTTTCGAGGTCTCAAACCCCCCATGCAGCTGAGAACACTGACCTTTTATTTTTGCGATCAACCTGAAGATGAATTTCTGTTAGCCGAAACACTGTACCTGGTTATGTTTGATAAACGAAAGTTGTGTTTATACTGAATACATTACACTTCCGCTTGTAGTGTAAAGATAACGGGGTTGAATCGCCTGCAGGGTGTCCTGTAGTTAGCGTGTTGTCAGTACTTACGTCTGCCTGAAGACGCCGAGATACGGACTTTTCTTCACGAGGGCCATTGCTTGGGTTTCCGGAATGAATGCGTTAGGGACGATGAAGAGCTGGCAGGAGACGTCTTCGGCGTGACGTTCTGCATATTTCAATGCAGCCAGAAACGTGTATCTGTGTCTGGTGCACACCCTTCGGAAACCTTCCACATTAGAATCCGGGAAGTCATCAGTCCTGGACGCGATTTTCCCCAAGTACTCCTGTCTCAGTGACTGCTCCGTCCTTTCCTGTGGGTCACAACTGAGTCTGAACAAACGTAACTTACTAAGACTGGCGCAAGGAATTGACAGCAGAAGTTACTTCTATTCTGTCGAAAGTAAAACGTGTCCCATGGTAGGAACATGGTGTGTACGTTAGGGGTAAGGTCCCACGGAATACGACATCTTGTAATGCGATAGAGGGGTACCAACATTTCGTATAACTATGCTTCCGCATTCGCAGGTTACGAAATGGAGGCAGCAGGTTCTTCCGAAACGTTTGTACCTCTGTGTACCACGGTATCATGTTCCAGAGGACCTAAACGTGATATTGTTCATCGACGGAGCACGAAGTCTTCAGAAGCTGCAGACATCTAAACCTCCTTACAGTAACGTGCCAGTCACTACAGTGCAGTAGTGACTGGAACTGCAAGATTCAGAAAGACTTTTGGTCTGCATGTGATTAGCAGGCTTGTAAATGATCTATCTAAATATGCCTCTTTTTACCAAACATATAGGCGAGATAATAAAATAATGCAAGGTAGCAATTAATGGAGCCGATCCCAGTGGCCGCGCGGTCTAAGGCGTAGGTCTGCGGCCGAGCGCTTGCTGGGATCGTGGGTTCGAATCCCACCGGGGGCATGGATTTTTTTTCTCTTGTACAGTGTTTACGTTGTCAGGTAGAGGTCTCTGCGACGGGCCGATCACCCGTCCAGAGGAGTCCTACCGACTGTGGTGTGTGCCTGAGTGTGATCAAGTGAAAAGCAAAAAGTTCGACACCTGCTGTGAACAAGTAGGTAGAAGAGGTAGGGGCTGCGAAACGAAGCAATTAATGGAAAGGTGTAGACAAGTCGGATCATATACTCCTATATTAACACGGTACGATTTGTTTACGAAATCACGATCTGCTGAACTACCGAATGGATCTTTTCAAGACAGGCATTTTTAGAAAACTTATGATTCGGCAGTGATGGCAGTCGCGTTTGTTTTTACTAATTCGTTCTCAATAAATTGTTTTTAACAAAACGGCTAAAGTTAAAAATTGACATTGTTGCCTCAAGCGGAAGCCAAGGGAAGCACATGAAATATTTTAGCTTGTCTTGCCTTCCGGTGGTGACAGCGCTGTCAGTTTCGATATATTTTTCTTACACCCGCTGGGAAATTTTATTTTGTTGTTTACACATTGCTTACAATCCGTTGATCTAAAAAATTACCTAGCGTCAAGCATTAGTAAGTACAACTTTGGTAACCGTTGTCCCAGTTGGCATATATCAAGTAGATAAGTAGATATCTGACGGATTTTAAATTTATCTATTATTAAGTACAATTTTTAATGTTTGTTAAGATTAAGATGCTGCAGTTGTTTATTGATTACATAGTTTACTCTTTCTACTTGCCAATTACTTGCACGCATACAAATAAGAATATGGCAATCAAGAATTTGGTTGATGAAAATGCCCAGCAAAGAGTCAGGTAAAACAGCTGACGACATGCGGCATTTATGTTAGCGGCATTTCAGTATGACTGATTATATTAAATTACTCCAGTATTTTTAAACAAACCAAGAATAAATAAATCAGCAACATTTATGTTTGGTCAAAAAATATTAATTCCCCAAGCCGTAACAGGTATTTGGTACTAACCGAGCCACAGAGCTAAGCAAAGCTGCTAGCTGATCATTTGACATTAGTGGTGACGCGTCGCATTCCATTCGGGGGCTTTCCCTTTTATATCTTGGCGTGTAATACCGGCTATCCCCAGGAATGTTGTGTTTTTAATTCCCTCCCGGAAGATTCCGGGGTAGGGCGTGCAATTACAGTAGTCTTCTTTGAAGAAGGTAATATATAAACCGCCAGTTACAACACACTTTATAGAGTTTTTGAACTCATACATAGGATACATTTCGGCCATGAGGGGCGCTAATCGGAAAAGAATATTAAAATATTTAGAGAATATATTATGTATTTAAACATGAAACTCGTATTACGAAATATATTTCATTTTCTTTCGCAGGAAATTTAAGCTTTTTTTAAGAACGTCGTAAAATTTCTGATATAATTTAGCCGAAACATCGACAGCTTAAGTAAAAAATATGTTATTTATTACATGAGGACAAAAAATTGAAATTTACCTTCCGTGTGCAAAACTTGCATTGTTAATTTTTATTCCAAACGAAGTATTAAAAATACTGACCTCTTTGTTAAATAAACCACAAATAAATATTTAAAAAACCTAAATAAATAATGAAACTGTCAACTAACAATTTGTAGGTATGTACTTTCTACATCTTTATTGCTGTCTGCATTCCTCGCCCATCTTATATCCTCTGATCGATACATTTAACCATGTGACAGCGCGATTTACCTTCAGAAACCTGCGACTGGTGTACATACTTACCATATCGAAGGTCGGTATGTATGAGGCTACATGCATGCCGAGTTGGTATGTGCTGTCATTCAGAAGTTCACTAAATGAGTTGAACGGCAGAACGGGCCGTCTGAACGTCAGATATGAGATAAGGAACGCAGAGTAGGCAGCCAGCAGAACAGCCGCCGTGAGGTGTGCCACTGCGTACACGAAGCGTCCCGACATGCACTGCGGCACTTCGCTCGATCCTGAAATCATTGGGGTAGGTTTTAACAGCACGCAATCCGAAAACGTTGAGCACCAAGTTAGCCAGTTTGTTTAAAACAATTATCGGTTAATAGGAAGGTAGATTTCACCTAGAACTGGCCATGAAAGCCCAGAGCGGGTCCACCGTTTCGTTAACTTCGGCGCTAGAAGGGGGCAGCGATGCTAAAAATCGCTCGTGGAAACGAGCGTTAAGTCATTCAGCCCACCTATATTTATATATTTTCCTTCCTTCCGGCAGCGCCTTTTCAACGCACGAGGACGTGTAAATTATTTTACCTTGGTGGCATAAAGCGGTGTAGATAGCGAACAGGCAACCAGACAAAGAACACAGTGCATCTGTCTGTGGGTCTTTGCCTCTGTGCCGACGGGCGCACCGGCAAAACAAACACAGGCTGGCAGACAGCAGCACCGATGTGACAAGCACTGCCACCCACAGCGAACAGTCGAACGGCCGGAAGAAACTCGTCCACGATGTTTCAAAGATGTTGAGATTCTTGATGAACAGATACTGTCTGAAATGTCATAGTATCATCATCATCATCACCACCACCACCACCACCATCATCATCATCGTCAGGCCAAATAGGTAAATTTCACCATATAACCTGCCATGAAGGAACAGAGAGGGAGTAAAGTTATAGCTGTACTCTTTCTTTAACCTTGTCTCTAAATGAGGTGGGTGGTCAACACCACGCCCCCGGTAGCTTTAGCCCCGAGAATGACCCGTTTCCAGTTGTATAGGAGACTGGGTTGGCGCCAAGGGCCCTCTAGACGGGTACAGAAAATCACTTTGCCTTTCCGCTAAAAGCTGCGCGTCATAGAGCCGCTCGTGTTAAAGGCACGGTTTTTCCCAGTGTTCCTCAAGTAGCAGCGCCGCAGTCGCTGGCGGGAGCGGTGACAACGTCTGTTCTCGCTGCTGGCAGCGTTAGCAGCCCCGTGAACTGGACAGCAGCGCTGCTATTTCTGTAGCGCGCGCTAGTGGAAAGACGTCGATTTACCAATATCCAGGCAGCGCTGCCAAAGCCGCTCGTGGAAAAGCAACTCAAACTTTTAAATCCTAGCGGGAACTTTACGTACCATCAGGTTTAAAATTCAGAAATTCTGCGTGGTACCCACATTGCGTTTATATGTTTTGTACGGATCTCAGAACAAACAGCGATTGTTTCCCTACACAACATTAACTGACTTGGCTTTTATAACCAAGACGGAGTGTGTTTACTGCGCTGTACGAACTGGGTCCTTATATAAAGCAGATACCTTTCCTCTTTAAAGGGTTAATGAGCACGTATAACCACTAGCAATTCCACTGCAACGACCACCAGACGTAGCGTGTAGTTGGCACATATGAGAGGGGCTGTGCAGTCGGTAGGTTGAGGGTGACGTCACTCTTGTGGCTGGTCTAAGGTACTAACAGCATTGAAGCTTCAGGCACTATTACCAGACACATGTTCGTACAGCCGAATGGCACTTATATAACTAACTAACTAACTAACTAACTAACTAACTAACTAACTCGATGGAGGAGAGGCCTTCTTGAGAAACTAACAGTTTCTCAGATAGTCAAGAAATTCTCTGCACTTTATGGAACCTGGAGGTTCATTACCGCATTCACAAGAGCCCGCCACCTGTCCCTATCCTGAGCCAGCTCAATCCAGTCCATGCCCCCCATTCCAATTGTTGAAGATCCATTTTAATATTATCTTCACATCTACTCCTGGGTGTCCCAAGTGGTTGCCTTCCCTCAGGTCTCCCCACCAAAATCCTGTATGCACCTCTCTTTTCTCCCATACCTGCTACATGCCCCGCCCATCTCATTCTTCTCGATTTGATTACCCGAATAATATTTGGTGACGAGTACAGGTAATTAAGTTCCTCGTTATGTAGTCTTCTCCACTCCCCTGTCGCCTCGTCCCTCTTAGGCCCAAATATCCTCCTCAGCACCCTATTCTCGAACACCCTCAGTCTTTGTTACTCCCTCAGTGTGAGAGACCAAGTTTTACACCCATACAAAACAACAGGTAGAACTACAGTTCTGTATACCCTAATGTTTGTGTTTTTGGATAGCAACCTGCAAGACAAAAGATTCTGCACCGAATGACAGCAAGCATTCCCCGCCTTCAGTGTGCTCTTAATTTCTTCATGAATGGAGTTTCGATTCGTCAGGGTTGTTCCAAAGTATTTGAATTCTTGCACCCTTCCAAAGATCGCACTTGCTTAACCTTTTAAAGCCTAGCGGTAACTTTACATACGGCCAGGTTTAACATTAAAAAATTCTACGTGGTGCCCACATTGCGTTTATGTGTTTTGTACGGATCTCAGAACAAACAGCAACTTTTGCCTTATAACACATTAACATATTGGTTTTTATAACCGAAGTGAAGAGTGTTTACAGCGCGGTACGCACTTAGTCCTTATATAAAACAGATACGCTTCGTCTTTAAAGGGTTAATTTACTTATAACGTGCCGTAACCTTGGAAGGTGTAAATTTTTAGGCGCGTTCACAAAATGGTGAAAAATGACTACTGGGTACATCACATTTCTCTGCCTCTCTGTCCGTCCGTCCGTCTGTTGGTGTGTGTGTGTGCGTCCGCACGGAACAACTCGAGTCCCACTGGACGGATTTTCGTGAAATTTGACATTTGAAAATTTTTGGAATACCTGTCGACAAATTGTAACTTTCATTGAAATCTGACAAGAATAACGAGTAATTTACAGAAGATATACGTACGTTTATGATAACATCTCCTTAAATTCTTCTTAATATGAGAAATGTTTCAGTCAAAAGTTGTACGGAAAATCAAAACACACATTTTATTTTCAACGAAATTTTCCCGAAAATCGTGCCGTTTATGAGATAATGTGGAAAAATATAGTAAAACCGGACAGGCCACAGATGAAAATATAATAAGGCGCATGCGCTTTGCATGTTGGGTAACTAAGGCTAAAAAACACACACTCAGAATATGTGATACTTATTGATTTTCCACGACAACAGCGGTTACGCGAACGCGCCTCAGTGTTATGTTATATCTGCGTTGCCTGTGTTTTTTTCTAGAGTTACTTCTTTTTCAGCCCCTGTGAAAAAACGATTATAGCCTTACTGTGAATTAACCCGCCCTCGCTGCCTTAACTTCACTTTTCCGAAGGCGTATTTTTTGCCGCTTTAGAGGGCTTGCATATATATGAGACATCGAAAACTTTACCGGAAACTGCCTAAATGCTGGTAGATCCACCGGTGCTGGACACGTATCGAAAGAGCTGTCAAACGTAGTTGCTCTGGGCCATCGAAGTTGAGGTTATGTTGCTGAATCACAGTGCCAACACTTAAGACCCGTTAACACTTTACAACAAAACAAAGAATAACACATGCCTACCTGTCGTTAATAAGTGGAGCTATGTAGTCCACCACTTCGGAACGCATCTTTTCCATCGTCAGTTCAACGGAAGTGACGTCAACCTCCTTCCTCGCCATCAGACCCATTATACCGTTCCAACTACCGTTTTTCATTTGTTTCCCATATACGTTTTCCGGCGGTAGCTGGAGCTCGGTTCTAAACGAATGACATAATGCAATGTTACGAATGATAGGGCCTGTTACCGATAACAATAGTACTCAGTAATACTACTATAGTACACAGACACTCCACAGAGAGAGTCAAACAGAGAATCCGGTATTTCGAACAAGATTTGATGCAAAGAATATGGAATGGATTTGCCTAAACTGGGACGTGTGCTGTGTTAAAAAGGAGACCGTATTTAGGAGAACGGATCACACGTGGGAAAGCTTTGGCAGGGGAGATTCTGTTGCGGTAAGCTGCATTGCGGGGCTTTTATCGCTGTAGGATTGCCATGGAGGGGAAACTTGCACAAAAGCGGAAAATATCTTAATTAGGGTAGGTGGGGGGGGATGGTTTGTGTTAAAAAAGGCTATCTGTATGTGTTCTCAATAAAAAGTTGCAAGTCTATCGTATTGTTTTCAGCGACTGTTCGAAATTAAAATGTGGGACATTCATACGAAATAGTACACAAGAACTAATGCACAAAAAATGTATATAATCTTTATTCGTAGAAGTCTCCTGCGTGTTTCGACCCTGCTGCCCTAAGGCACATTCACACTTAACTGTATAAACTGTATTCACATCAAAACTATTCTCCCTGAAGATGATCCAGCAGGGTCGAAACATGTAGGGGACTTATACGAATACAGATTATATACACTTTTTGTGCTTTAGTTGGTGTTTATTATTCCGTACGATACAGTGCACGGACATGGAACACCTTAACCTTTTAAAGCCTAGCGGTAACTTTACGTATCACCAGGTTTAACATTAAAAAATTCTACGTGGTGCCCACATTGCGTTTATGTGTTTTGTACGGATCTCAGAACAAACAGCAACTTTTGCCTTATAAAACATTAAGAGACTGGTTTTTATAACCGAAGTGGAGAGTGTTTACAGCGCGGTACGCACTGAGTCCTTATATAAAACAGATACGCTTTGTCTTTAACCGTTTAAAGCCTAGCGGTAACTTTACGTACCACCAGGTTTAACATTAAAAAATTCTACGTGGTGCCCACATTGCGTTTATGTGTTTTGTACGGATCTCAGAACAAACAGCAACTTTTGCCTTATAAAACATTAAAAGACTGGTTTTTATAACCGAAGTGGAGAGTGTTTACTGCGCGGTACGCACTGAGTCCTTATATAAAGCAGATAGGCTTAGTATTTAAAGGGTTAAAATAGGGCATTCAGTTAGTGACAAATGTAATACGCTTAGGTAAAGTTTCGTGAAAATCTGGGCAATTTGTTGAAGCTTGATTTGGGGATGTGGAGACACACAGAAACAACACTTTTGTCACACGACTTTATATCCTTCCGTCCTAGAAAGGAAAGTATGTTGAAAATATTTGGACATTTCTCGTAACTTTTAATCTTATTACAGACGGATTCAGTGATTACAAAGAAAGGTACGTACCTGAAATCCAGTAATTTTTCCAATGTTAACCAAACTTGATTGAAGAAATGATCAGTTCTCAGCTTGAATTCAAACAGTCTCTGATTTAGCAGTTCCTGAAATTCAAGTAGAGAAGCATGAAGAAAACAAGTCTTAAGTTTGGGTTTAAACTGACGTCTTTACACATTAGACCTTGATGTTAGTTTTAGGTTATACTTGAAGTGTTTTTGTCAACACGTGTGTAGATTAACCTTTTAAAGCCTAGCGGTAACTTTACGTACCACCAGGTTTAACATTAAAAAATTCTACGTGGTGCCCACATTGCGTTTATGTGTTTTGTACGGATCTCAGAACAAACAGCAACTTTTGCCTTATAAAACATTAAGAGACTGGTTTTTATAACCAAAGTGTAGAGTGTTTACAGCGCGGTACGTGCTGAGTCCTTATATAAAACAGACACGCTTCGTCTTTAAAGGGTTAAACACACTGTGAGGAGTCTTTTTCTGTCCATGTTTCGTCTTCGAAAAACCAAATGGTTTTCTGTTAAAATTTGTTTGTGGGGGGGGGGGGGGGGGTTCTGCTTAAAACTTATCTCGAAATGAGAGCATATTGTCGCGTGAAATTAGGGTAAACCTTTCGTTATCTTAAAGGCAAAATCTGATAACATCGTCTTGAAATTTGGGCACTGTCCTTCGAAACCCTTAATTATTTACGCGTCATGACGACATTTCCAGCTTGGACGCTATTTTGCAGGTAAAACTGGAAGAAAATATCAAATAATTTCCGAATGTTAAAGGTACAACGTACTTTCTTCACTGCCGTCTTCAGGACGGCTCCACTGAGACGGTTTCTTCTCTGGTACAACCCCACAGGGGCAGGGATGAGGCCACCATATACAGTCCAGTGGCCGAAACGGTAAGTCTGTAGGGGTAGAGAAGCCATGACACGGTACACTTCTGTAAGGATGACGACATTGTCGCTTGCCTTCTGAGCGACCAGGAACTCGCAGTTGAAAGGGATGTTTGTGTCGGCGAGGAAATCGTCCAGGTTAGAGGTCGTGTTCAGAAAGAGCAACCAGATGGCACTGGACAAACATGAGCTTGATGCGAGCTGAAACATTTCGGAAAATTTGAATTTAATAAATATTCAGCAATAAAAGGCACTAAACCTACAATTCAACATATTTCCGAAAGGCTATTCGCCAGTTAATTTACGTTGTTTTTGAAATACAAATGCAAATCAGTTTTACTTTGAACGCCATATTTTTTGTCATTGATTAATTATAATCTTTCATCAAATACAAAATTTTTTGTTACTCATTTTATTGCCCTTGACGTTCTTCGAACCACTTGTTTCTTTCTCAGATGTTACGCGTTTAGAACATTATGCAGTATTTCACCCAACAAAGTGCACAATAAGTAATAAACAATTATTTGCCGCTTATGTTCCTCCATTACTTGTTACTGACTGTGCAGTTTGTTGGCTCAAATACTGCGTAACCAGTCTGTTGCAGCCGAGTACGGATTGTGTTGAATTTAGAAAAATACTGATAATTCGCAGCACGTGGGTGGCACGTGGTGACAGTCTTTATTGGAAGGAAGAAATTTAAGCGTAAATCTAGTCTACGACTTGAACGTATTTGGTTAAAAATGTTTTTACCTTAACCTTTTAAAGCCTAGCGGTAACTTTACATACCACCAGGTTTAACATTAAAAAATTCTACGTGGTGCCCACATTGCGTTTATGTGTTTTGTACGGATCTCAGAACAAACAGCAACTTTTGCCTTATAAAACATTAAGAGACTGGTTTTTATAACCGAAGTGGAGAGTGTTTACAGCGCGGTACGCACTGAGTCCTTATATAAAACAGATACGCTTCGTCTTTAAAGGGTTAATCATGTAGTAATCTGGTTCTTACATTAGCTTTGTTCTTCAGTGTTGTTGTCCTTAACTCCGTTTTGGAGGGCAGTGTTAGTACTCTGTAGCCACTGCCTGTCTTCTAGCGATAATTTATGAACTCCTATTGTACTGCAGAAGCTGTTGCATTGTGTCGTGTTTTGTTTATTACTTTTGTGGCTGCGCCGTGCGTGCTACATACCGAAAAACTGGTCTAGCAGAGCCGTCATCTGTCTGCACAATCACGAATCATTTTCCTCCTCATTCTTCAGACGTTTGCCGTATCGAGATATATTCCAAATAACCTGCAGCGCTTCACTGTACCTGTGTTACATGTCACAGTCTAGTTTTTGTAAGGTAGGCTGTTTGTGAGTGATTCTGTGAACTTCATTTTGAAATTCATATAAAATAATGACTTCAGAACATTCAACAAGTTTTAATGCGTCCGACAAAACAATTTATGAAACACACAACTAAATATTATCCAAATTCAGCAGGCCTCTTTGGAGATAAAAAGGCAAGTGTAAAGCTACGACCGCCTGTAATACGTCTGTTTTATAAACCTTTCACAAAGAAATCATTTAAATAGACTTTAAAAGTGCAAGAGAAATTTCAAAACGTATCTGATACTCAGGACAATTTTATCGTGCCTTCCTCTTACCACTGACATATACGCAGAGATTTTAGTACTTTATGAAATACTGTAACGTGTGAATTTAGATTTTGAATCATCATCATTAAAGCTGCATCCGAGGTATTTCAGTATTTACTAAGGAAAATTCAAGAAATATCTCAGCTATAATAGTCGGTCTGGCCACCAGGAATCGAACACAAAAACTTCGAAGTTACCACTCGCAGTGTTTACCACTGAAATGCGACGTTAGAGAATATGTTTTAGTGAATAGATTGATAAAAATTTCTTAAAAACTCGGTAAGGGGGAAACTCCTAAATATTGAACAGGGCCCACCTTCTAAAGAATATGTCCAGGGTAGATGTAAACTTGAGATATTCATGTTATGGTGCTGGCTTTGAGGAGGGTTTGAATAGCGACCGACACAATTTCATGTGAGGGAATTCCTGAATTATCACGACTATTTTAGTAGCGTAACGGTTATCCCACTTTTAGTAGAAATTTCTACAGATTCTACAAAGCACACCTTTCCATTTGCTCTATGATTCTTTATCAGAGTATTCAGTATTTTAATGCTGTGTGACATCAGAATATGCATAAGCATGTATATAGTGTCCTTCAAGACGATCCGCAATGAGAAGTCAGGTGATCTGGGGGGTCGCAACTTTGAGACACCACATCCGTTAAACGAGCGATTTTTATAAACACGTTTGATTTACAAATCAACGACACAGAAGATGGCAAATATTCGGTACTTTACAAGGACATTCCGGGCAAATATTTTACACCTTAACGCAGATTTTACTCCCTTGTTGTAACAACTGGACTTTTTGATGATGGCAAGTTAAAAATTAAGGTATATTTGGGTAAAGGAACGAAACCTACCTTGTCCAAATACCTTCGATGGTCCAGGTCATTCGATATAATTAAGAAAAGCGGCCTGTTGTGCTGAGAGCAGTCCCTGTCCTGTAGGTCTGGTGACAGTGACGTCATCATTGCTTTCTCAGCCAGTAACTTCTGTAAGCTGAAAATTCTGTGGCTGGGCTGTAACACTGTCGAACACAATATATAAGGCAAGCAAAAGAAACACAAGATTTCTGATTAACATTGATATTAATTTCTTTGCCAGGTTCAGCAGACTAGAGGACGATATAACAGGGTGTTTCTGAAATAAACTACGATGAGGTCATGTCATCAGGGAGTATAATCTGTGACATGATAAAGCAGTCCCATTACAGACCTGGACAGGCCCGTAGGATTCCAGGAATTTGAGGCTCCCAGTTTTATAGACATTCGGCACATGAAGGTGGTAAGGTTGTCAGCCCTACGCACCGGCCGCCTTTACCCCCCAGGAAATATTCCTGGTACTCATTTGTGTTAGAGGCTGAGTCGACCCCAGGGCCATAGTGCGGCCGACAGGATTATGTCAATGAAAAATTCCAATCGAACCCGCGACATTCCGGCTTGTAGCGCAGTGCTAGAACCAACTGCGGCACCGCGTGCCCCCGCGTGCCCCTGTCTGTGAAATGACAGAAACAGAATTCGAAATTTTGTAGTTGTAAATCGTCTTTACCTGTTGGACGTTTGCAGACTTTATATTATGTACACGGCGCGTCTGATCACAGTCTTCACAACAACCAACAAATGCGCTAAATAAAATAACACACACATATATATATATACTGTATATTAACCCTTTAAAGACGAAGCGTTATTTGTTTCATATAAGGACCCAGTGCGTACCGCGCAGTAAACACTCTGCACTTCGGTTATAAAAACCAGCCTCTTAATGTTTTATCAGGCAAAAGTTGCTGTTTGTTCTGAGATCCGTAGAAAACACATAAATGCAATGTGGGCACCACGTAGAATTTTTTAATGTTAAACCTGGTGGTACGTAAAGTTACCGCTAGGCTTTAGAAGGTTAAAGACGAAGCGTATCTGTTTTATATAAGGACTCAGTGCGTACCGCGCTGTAAACACTCTCCAGTTCGGTTATAAAAACCAGTCTCTTAATGTTTTATAAGGCAAAAGTTGCTGTTTGTTCTGAGATCCGTAAAAAACACATAAATGCAATGTGGGCACCACGTAGAATTTTTTAATATTAAACCTGGTCGTACGTAAAGTTACCGCTAGGCTTTAAAAGGTTATAGACCCCTAAATTAATTACAGAGATTATCACAAGCAGAGACACCAGTAAAAGCACGAGTAGTGTGGACGCACACAAACACGAACATCGAGCACTATTTGTAACAAATGCAGAGACGCCTTATTTAGAGGCAGTGTCGACAGTGTTTCACTTACATGTTTCTCGGGTTTTTAGCAACACTGTACATCTCGTGTAGAAGTACTGCTGCACGGCTACCGCTATATCAACTACCTCGGTCAGGTGGAGAGTATCTGAGGACGCCGACAGTGAAAGTAGCAGCAAGAGAGGCAACATGCCGGACACAAGGCTTTGTATGTTGTCGCTGTTCAGGCGCTGGTTTTCTGCAAATCCTGGTGCAAAAGAGACAAATGATGTTGCAAATGCAATAGACGTAAAGCCAGTGTTAAAAGACATAGCAGGACCTATATAAAATATACTGTATGTACGTATAACATAACACTGAGGCGCGTTCGCGTAACCATTATTGCCGTAGAAAAGCAACGAGTATTACATATTCTGAGCATGTGTCTGTAGCATTAGTTATCCAGCATGCAAAGCGCATGCGCCGTATTGTATTGTCATCTGTGTCCCGTCCGGCTGTACCATATTTTTCCACATTATCTCATAAACGGCACGATTTCCGGGAAAAAGTTATTGAACATAAAATGTGTCTTTTGGTTTTCTGTACAACTTTTGTCTGAAACATTTCTCATTCTAAGAAGAATTCAGCGAGATATTACCATAAATGTACATAGTCTTCATGTAAAGTACCCGCTATTCTTGTCAGATTTTAACGAAACTTGAATTTTCTTCAAATATTTTAGAAAAACCTTCAAATATCAAATTTCATGAAAATCCGTCCAGTGGGGGCCCAGTTGTTCCATGCGGACGGACAGACATGAGGAAGCTAATATCCTCTTTTCGCAATTTTGCGAACGCGCATGTAAATAGCTCCATGGATCAGAATGTGTCTTGAGAAGTTAATATTGCAGAAGAAGCAGTAAAAAATTCTTGCCCCTTTCCGTCAAACCTTCATACTAATTGCTGTTCCCTAATATCCAGCATTCCTATACTTTCCTGAAGGAGGTGCACTTAGTTTAACCCAACAAGTCCTATTTATATAAGCTCAGTTTTAATACTATATTCCTATTTATTCTCCCGTCGCCCACACTATTTTACTGTGAGGTTTTCTAACCATTTTGCGCCTCCTCCATCCGTACATGCCCTCTAAAATCTTAACTTCGTTGATTTTAACAGCTGAATATTTTTTCCAGATTCTGTATTTTTCGCAGCGTATTTAAAGTGAGGGGTTGTTATTCCTACGTATAGCCCCAGAGCTTGGTATTTACCCCCTGTTCACTGTTGCCGACTGCCTAGTCACTTAACCACAGTGACCAGTTCTGTATGCAGTCAGTATGCCCTATCTACCGAGATCGCGCCAGTTCGAAGTGGCAGGAGTGTTCATGAAGTGAGGAGTCACTCTTTCCCTACTGTAAAAGATCGGTTGGAGAAAAAAACATAATTTACTTCAAAATTGAGGATCAAAACTTTCCAGTTTTTAGGTATTATTATTATTATTATTATTATTATTATTATTATTTATTTTGACTGCAAATGAGTTTGTACCCGGTGGCAGCGGTACTACAATAACACGCATCACACAAAAAACACACCACACTCAAACAAAACAGCACACAAAATTACAAAAATAATGAAGGACACATACTGCACACAATAAATACAATTACAATACAAATACAATACACACACAAATACAATACAAATACAACACAAATGTAAGTACAATACAAATACAATAACATACAAATACAATACAAATACAGTCACAATACAAATACAATACACATACAAATACAATACAAATGTAATTACAATACAAATACAATACAATTACAATACAAATACAATAAATATACAAACACAATACAAAGGTAATTACAGTACAAATACAATACACATACAAATACAATTACAGTGCAAAGACAATCCACATACAAATACAATACAAATTCAGTTACAATACAAATACAATACACATACAAATACGATTACAATACAAATACAATACACATACAAATACAATACAAATACAATGCAAGCCTATTTTAGCCTCCTTGTAAAATTCTTTAAAAAGAATTGGTATTATACTCTTATATACAAGCTGAATTACTGTACAATTCTTTTTCATACCTCTAATAATGTTGTGGTCCGGTGTGTGGTGGTACGTACTCCTTAAAGAAGGCAAGGAAATGACAGAATGTTGTAGTTAGGAAAAGCAAGTTGTGTCCTTAGGGCTGTAACAGTGGCTCATCGTGTCAGTCAGCAACACCTGTCTCGAAACCCGAATATTTGGCTCCTTAAAGATTTCTTTACATTTTACGCCAGTCTAAAAAGATTGAAAAATCCAGGATTGATACGCTTGTTGTCCCATTGTAACGTATTGATGATATCATCATGACGTTGATGTGCGAGCTGTCTACTGGCAGAGTGGCCTGAATTGTCTGTTTTCCCAAGTTCCTGGGTTTTCCATTTCATTAATTATTTCATCATTGATTACGCAGAACCTTCTTGCTACAAAATGATGCTTTTATTTGTCCAGGTGTAACGGTATCGTGCGGCATTCAAAAGGACGTATCAGAAATTTCTTACCCTGCCAAACTAAACATTCCTACATTCAAGAGATATTTGTCCCTTTCATTTTTGCTCACCTCTTGCCACCACCTTAAGAAAGGCAAACACCCGTATTTTGATATTCGTTGGCTTTGTAATCGAATTGCCCTACAGATAACACGTAGGCAGATATACTGTCGTCAATATGTTCGTTGAGTTAAGCTTCCATATGTCGTGATCGACTAGTTGGCAATAGAATGATAAAGCTCGTGTGCTTAAATTAAGTTCGAAGGCGTGAGAAGCTATGGAAGAGTGAAGGCATAAATGCACGCCATCATAACTTGGTAACAGATGGTTGGGAAATGTGTTTAGATTTTGGGTGCTTCCCCAGTATAAACTGTGTTAAACAGCCAGTTGTTTTATATACGAATATGACTACCTGCAACAATATTAGTACGTAGTATAAATTAATTAATATTAATTAATTATAAATTAAGGCAACGTGCTTCGTCCAACGTTGGTCATATTGTGGCCACCACAATCAAGAAAGATAGAGCATAACATTGCATTACATAGTGCTAATATTTGAGATTCAAGTTTCGCACATTGCGTGCTGCACGTTTTGTGACTGTGGTGGCCAGAAGGTGACCAACTGTGGTCTAAATATGTTGCCTTAAAATAAATTCATTATAACACTCATCAGTTGTGTTGTCGTTGTTTAATCTTTTATACTTCTCTGTTATCATTAATAACGTTTCTTGGCATGTAAAAATAAATGTTTTAAAGAACAAAATATTCACACTTAGAACAGAGTCAGAAATAATTTCCACTGATATATGACTTCACTGATAACACGGAATAAACTTAAAATACACAATGTTCAATAACTGCATGGAATAACTAAGTTTTTCAAATAAGATGCTTCTAATTTACGCTACAAATGCATGGCCTGTATTGATCCTACATTGAAATATGATTTTAGTTTGCAGTGTGGGCCATCTTTGTAAAAGCAAATTCGTTGGAAGAGGAAAGCATTAACCCTTTAAAGACGAAGCGTATCTGTTTTATATAAGGACTCAGTGCGTACCGCGCTGTAAACACTCTCCACTTCGGTTATAAAAACCAATCTCTTAATGTTTTATAAGGCAAAAGTTGCTGTTTGTTCTGAGATCCGTACAAAACACATAAACGCAATGTGGGCACCACGTATAATCTTTTAATGTTAAACGTAAAATTACCGCTAGGCTTTAAAAGGTTAAGAGCCTTTGAGAGTCCATTATGTGCTGTTTTCACTGTGGTGTGACATGCGTTTCATCTCGTCTCTTGTCTTTCCAAAAGATTCCAATAACCTTACGTGTTACTAATATATATATTTATATTATGCATATTTACATATTATTTTATATTTTCGCACTGAAACGACCTCCCAGAGCCCGTGATTTGTCCCTTTCTTTAACCTGTTCTGTGGTACTTACTTTCTCCATAATCTATCTTTCCTAGCAAATACCTGTCAACCACGCAACTTTTGACTAATCTTCGTTTCGCAGTCCTTCCCTCTTCTGCCTACTCACAGTAGGTGTCGAGGTTGTTTATTTTCACTTGATCACACTCAGACACACACCACAGTCCGTAGGACTCCTCTGTAGGAGGGATCGGCCCGTCGCAGAGACCTCTACCCGACAACACAAACACTTTACAAGAGACAAATATCCATGCCCCCGGTGGAATTCGAACCCACGATCCCAGCAAGCGCTCGGCCGCAGACCTACGCCTTAGACCGCGCGGCCACTGGGATCGGCCTTTTGAATAATATTTGGAAATAAATTTGAGTGTTTTTTAGCAACTTACGAAGTATCCCACTACGTTATAACTTTAAAGACGAAGCGTATCTGTTTTATATAAGGACTCAGTGCGTACCGCGCTGTAAACACTCTCCACTTCGGTTATAAAAACCAGTCTCTTAATGTTTTATAAGGCAAAAGTTGCTGTTTGTTCTGAGATCCGTACAAAACACATAAACGGAATGTGGGCACCATGTAGAATTTTTTAATGTTAAACTAAGTGGTACGTAAATTTACCGCTAGGCTTTAAAAGGTTAATATGGATTATAATACCACATCCAGTGTCACAGAAGGACTGATATTGCGACAGCGGGCTTTAGTGGGTTTCTTTTTTCTTTCTGCAGGAGAACTTATGACAGAGACATCATGCAGTGCATTCGTCAGATATTGTCTGTCACACACACTTGGAGACGCGTGAGTTTAACAAAGGGGCGGCTAATTATCCGAAGTAGGCGATGTGCCAAATGAGTGTGTGTGAGGAGTAGAGAACAACGTGTGTGAGTGTACATTGGCACTTCACACACGAATGCTTAACGCATAACACTACTTCGCTACAAATTTTGTTAACTGTAGGACTGTGTCAGACATCTCAAATTGCGCGTCTTACATCACAATGTACAGTCTGCTTAAATAAAGAACTGCAAGCACACGGAACACCTGTCAAGGTAACTTTCAAATTGTGCATCCTGTTGTGTAGGTGCGATACGTTTTCTAATTTCTACTTTCACATAAGCACAGCAAAAGTACCTCTAGTCATTGGTCTTTATTGTTGTAATGCTACGTGTTTCAGTCGCCGCGCGACTATTGCTGTAATGCTACATGTTTCAGTCGCCGCGCGACTGTTACNAAACATGTAGCATTACAGTAACAGTCGCGCGGCGACTGAAACATGTAGCATTACAGCAGTAAAGACCAATCAGTAGAGGTACTTTGGTTGCGCTTGTCTGAAAGCAGAAATTGGAATCACTATCAAGGCGTTAGAAGCCAGCAGTCGCAGGGCACTCTGCAAAAAATACGAACACAAACTCTTGGTGTGTTTTACACATTTTTGACATTAAAAAGGCGGTACGTATAATTAACACCCTCTTTTGATTAGAGAGTAGTTAAACAATCGGATAAATTAAGAAAACTTGCATAATCTTGTGGAATTCTTTTAGCTGAGAGTAGATTTTCGTGGTTTGTTTCTTATGAGAATTTTATCTAAATATAGAATTATTTGCCTGTTATTGTCTTTAGAGAAAATTGTTTGAGACAGACAGACGTGGCGGGAAGGGGTGCAGATGTTTGATGGCTGACGCTTGCTCTTTTGTCTTCAACAAGAGTCAGTGTACAATTTTCAGTGTATAACCACACTACATAAATCTCCATATCTGCTGTCGTCACATCTATTTAACACAGACACGTTCTCACAACACATTTCTATAACGTACGCTCTAGTATTGTTCCTTTCCCAAGAAATTGCCTAAGCAAAAAGCTGTAGGCTTGTACATTCCTTGATTCTGTTTTCCTGAGTAGTCCCTGAATACAGTGCAAATGCTTTTTACATTTCTTCAGCAGTATTTGGTTTGGTGTCGAATTTGTTGCGACCAAGAACTGTCCTGCTAAATCTCTGTACCCTTTCCCTTTTAAAGAAGAACGCTTTTGGGAATCTGTCGTGTTTCATTTCTTTTAGGTGTGTTGATATGTTCTTCTGTTTATTGGATAGATGTTTATATGTTCTTCTGTTTATTGGATAGATGTTGATATGTTCTTCTGTTTATTGGATAGATGTTGATATGTTCTTCTGTTTATTGGATAGATATTTATTTCGCTCTGAACTTTGGGAAATCCCGTAGTACTTTATTAACTTAAGACGCCTTCTAACATAAGACTCAATTTTAAAAAGAGATTTTCAGGAAAAATGTTTGGTTGATAATTAGAAAAGAGTAAATATATTTTAAAGGACTTTAGCAAGGAATTAAAAATGTCTGCGACTTTCTCCAGCACGTCTCCTTGAAACTTCCTACTCTTTTAGCCAGGCCAATTTGTTCTTCGAGGAGAATATTTTCAAGTCTTCCGAAAGGGCCGTGCCATGGCTCAGGCGGTTAGCCTCCGGCCTCCCACCGCGGAGGCCCGGGTTCGATCCCGGGTCAGTCCATGTGGGATTTGTGGTGGACAAAATGTCACTGGGAAAGGTTTTTCCCCGAGTTCTTCTGGTTTCCCCTGTCAATTTCATTCCACCGGTGCTCCATTACTAGGAAAAGGACAAAAAATAATCATCATCATCGTCATCTTCATCACAGGGTTGTACAAGGAGCCTCAGGCTGCAGTGCGTCCGTAGCGTCTGCTGCGAGGCCCCTTCACCACTAAAAAAAAATCTTCTGAAAAGTGAAAAATATAAGTTACTCACCTAATCACTACTATTTTAGATGACAAAATTCGAAGCATGTAACTGCATTACAGTACGACTGAACCTGTACAGGCCGATTCTTACAAATACGTATGCAGGCTTCGCACCGCTACTGTGTAACTTTTGACACGAAAACAAATTACGTACAGGAAAAGCTTATATAGATATTATTTTAAGATTTTTATCTCTGTACAAAAATTTAATATTCAGCTACAGTTCTGTACTTGCTGTCCCCATCAAACGTCAAACTAAATGCGTGATTCGCGTGGGCCAGAGCCACTTCGGCGAAGTTCCAAAGGGACACACGTCAACCTATCAATACTGCAACAAAATGTATTGGAAATGTGTGTTTTTAGTGTACTCTTGTAAATAAGTGTACTTTTAGTTACACGTTTTGTTTAAACAGTTTAACGGGGTAATGCTTTTGAACTACACTCTGTGTTCTGTCATCTTTAAGCCACTCTGAGTTCGAATTCCTAACATTTAATTCCTTTTAGGTAAAAATGGCGTACACAATTTTATAACCCATTGAAAACATTTCTCCGCATATCCAAAAAGTCATATCCTCCTTTAAGTTTCTCAACAAAATTTTTAGTGCATTTCTTATTTTCTACATGTGTGTTGTATGTCCTAAATACACATTTCTTGTCAAAATTATTTGAAAAATACCAAGTAACGTTTTTTGTACACCGAGATGTACGTTTTGTAATTGATTTATATGAAAAAGTGCGCAAATATGTGCTACTTCTGATTTGTTTAACGTGACAGGTATCAAAACACAAGAAAATCTCGGATTGGAAGACCCAAATTTTAAGCGCTGCAGAGCTGGTGACCCAGATATCAATAGGAAGGTCACCCTGTCACTTTTTCCGCAACGCAGGAGAGAAAAAAGAAGGACATATGTGCTATACTCCGCGTAAGTGACTGTATGTGCCTTCAGTGTATACACCGAGACATCAGTCAAGAATTCATGTACGAGAGACGAATCTGTTACAGCTATTAAGAGCACGTATATCACGTAAATTTTTGACATATTCAGCATCTGTATTCTGTAACAGTACTGCCAAGGCCGTGCCATGGCTCAGACAGTTAGCCGACGGCCTCCCACTGCGGAGTCCCGGGTTCGATCCCAGGTCAGTCCATGTGGGATTTGTGGTGGACAAAGTGGCACTGGGACAGGTTTTTCCCCGAGTACTTCGGTTTTCCCCTGTCAATTTCATTCCATCGGTGCTCTATTACTAGGAAAAGGACAAAAATAATCATCATCTTCATGATAGGGTTGCACAAGAAGCCTCAAGGCTGCGGTGCGTCCATAGCATCTGCTGCGGGGCCCTTCACCACTAAAAAAAGACAGTACTACCATATTTGAAGTTACTGCATAATTGCTGAGGAAAATGCGTGTCTTTCGGAATGTTAGGCATCCTCGACTGGCAAACAGCTACCGACGTTTCCAAATATTCGTAGTTGCTTTAGCACTTTACACGGCATTACATCCCAGAAGAGGTGAATCCAAGAGCAGCGCTTTAAGAATTTTAGATTCACGTCATCCAGCGTCTCTGTAAAGATAAATTTTTCTTCTTGACTCAATTTTCAGCGCGGACTGTTGTTGAACGTCACCACTCAGGTGCAGACTGACACCAGCCAACAGATAGTTTAAAGTACATTGAGGCGTCAGGATTTATGTCTTGAGTTAACCCTTTAAAGACGAAGCGTATCTGTTTTATATAAGGACTCAGTGCGTACCGCGCTGTAAACACTTTCCACTTCGGTTATAAAAACCAGTCTCTTAATGTTTTATAGGACAAAAGTTGCTGTTTGTTCTGAGATCCGTACAAAACGCATAAACGCAATGTGGGCACCACGTAGGATTTTTGAATGTTAAACCTGGTGGTATGTAAAGTTACCGCTAGGCTTTAAAAGTTAAGGGTCTACGCAGAGTGTGGCGAGAGATTTGGATGCAATCAGGGATCCTTGAGTACCCAAAATAATGCAGAGTAGTTAATATAAGTGCACATTTGAAGTCAAGAATCTTGGTGCAGGTAATTGTAAAACTGGATATCACGTAATTTGTAAGAGCACTTAAAACTATATCAGCAAGTAACTCTCGGATGTGCAGGAATAGAAGGCAGATGGCATTTTAAGTGTCTGTACTTTGAAAATACCAGAATAAACGAAATATTTATGTTAGTATCAATGTATAAAGTAATTTGGTCGATCCCGTTGGCCGCTTGGTCTGGGGCGTGGGTCTGCGGCCGTTCGCTTGCTGGGATTGCGGGTTCGAATCATGGCGGGGACATGGATGGCTGTGTCTTGTGAGTGTTGTGTGTTGTCAGGTAGAGGTCTCTGCGTCGGGCTGATCCCTCGTCCAGAGGAGTCCTACGGAGTGTGGTGTGTGTGAGTGTGATCGAGAAGCCTCGACAATGAGGAGGCCCTTGCCCCACTGGTGGGGGGGGGGCATGAAAAAAATAAACGCAAGAAGTAATTTGTGCTCATATATTAATTAATTTACATTTAATATTACTGAAAATTTACAAGATTACGTATTTCTATGGTAATTCTCTTTTTCTCCGAGAAAATATTAATATTGTAATTACCCCATAATTTCTTCTGAAGGAACTGTAACATGGCTGTCGACCGAAGGTTGAATATAGGGACAATGTCTTAATAAAACTGGGGAAAAATTTACAAAAACTCTGATCCAGAAATAACTGATTTCTGTCAAAATTAAAACTTCGCGAATACTGCAAGGACATTTGAAACAAGATAATCCTTGGTACGTGTGAAGTACACGTTGTAGCGTTGGGTATCCCGGGATGTATAGGATCGAATGTTGCGATAAATGATGGACTGGGAAGGTGTCAGCGGAAGCTGCCGTAGCCTAACATAGTTAGCACCCTGGGCCTTTCCTGGAGACACTGAAGTTACTTAACCTAATATCCTAGTGAGGGCATCAGTTGTCCTGGCCAATATCCGAAACGGGTACTTCCCTAATATAATTCTAGAAACTTCCCGCTACACCAAAATTCTTAGTGTATTAGTGTAGGCTTTAATTTCAGAAGTAAATGAGCTCTGTATTGCTGTTAAGACAGCCGAAGTTGCCTGCTCGGAGTAGAAACTAGGCTATGGGAAGGCTCCGGGCTTCGAATCCTGGCAGGGGCAATGGATTTTTATCTTCTCCAGGCCGTCTGTGGGGCCCAATCAGCCTCCAATTCAATATATACCCGCGTTCTTTCACTGGAGTAAAGCGGCCGGGGCGAGAAGTTAACTACTCACCTACAACTAGTGCCAAAGTTACGAATGAGTGGAGCTATACTTCTACGCCGCCTATACACCTTTATGTCACGGACACGGAAAAGTTTAGCTTTTTATTATTTTATTGTTCGCTACGTAAGTTAGGTCTGCATTTGTGAATATATGCTGTAGAATACACACCCTACCCCCTATGGGATATACCGCGACTGCAAATTCTTGTATCAGAATAGTATAAACACAACACTGTGAATAATACGTGATCCCAATGCCATATTTTTGTCATAATTGATAAATGATATGTCCTGTTTAAATGCCCCACCGCTTACTGCATCAACGGTATGGGCATTCGCGAGCTAAAGCAACACACCCATTGTAGGGGCAGATTGTTTTGGCGAAAGATAATGCGCCACTCTGTATATAAACTCGAACTCGGTTATAACGTCATGAAAGGGACTGAATATATTGTGTCGTTAAAAACGAGTGTCGTTATAACCGAGCAGCATATTGTTATGGTTAACAGTGAGGAATTAATTGGTACCACAGAATATCTGACGCTATAGGCGGGGTATCGTATAAACCGATCTTTTATAACCGGCTTCGGCTGTATTTGCTGTGTCAAGATTTGAAATTTTCACAGCTGTGAATCTAGGATGTAGGTTCTTTTGGATATGGTGCAATGCTGCTGGACGGGTGTTGCCGGGCGTTTCGAAAGAAAACAGAGCCTTCGAAACTTCGGAAAGCATGCTAAGACACAGCGTTACTTTCCATAAGACCAATATCCCCTGCCTTTAGAGTATTTCCGCGGCTAATTTCCTAATGTAAGACGATGCATATGGATTTTAGGAAATACTGTGTGAGAGAATTTTGTTTTGCACACCGGCAAGCGATAAAGTAAACAAGGTTACTGTATCAACTTTCCTTAATGGAATAAAGTGAATTTATATCGCGGCGAGTTGATACAGGTTGATGATAATGAATGTATGTGTGTACTTCGAATCAGCTTCATCATTCATTGTTTAGTTGATTGCCCGCCAGACATTAGGAAACAAAGGGGTCAATTATCGCTAAAAAGAATCGCGTCTATCAGATCGATCGACGGTGCTGCCACCTGCCCATAGCGTGCGGAAAACAGGTTTTATGTTTGTGCAGTACCGGTATTGAAGCATGGATCTGTTAAACAAAACTGGAACACAGGGACTGCAGTTAAACGACCGCAGGCGTTTAACGCACTTGCAGTTTCGTAGGTAAAGCTGCAAATTCTCTTCTTCCTACTGACGTCACTTAACCTTTTAAAGCCTAGCGGTAACTTTACTTACGACCAGGTTTAACATCAAAAAATTCTACGTGGTGCCCACCTGGCGTTTATGTGTTTTGTACGGATCTCAGAACAAACAGCAACTTTTGCCTTATAAAACATTAAGAGATTGGTTTTTATAACCGAAGTGGAGCGTGTTTAGAGCGCGGTACGCACTGAGTCCTTATATAAAACAGATACGCTTCGTCTTTAACCTTTTAAAGCCTAGCGGTAACTTTACGCACCACCAGGTTTAACATTAAAAAATTCTACGTGGTGCCGACATTGCGTTTGTGTGTTTTGTACGGATCTCAGAACAAACAGCAACTTTTGCCTTATAAAACATTAAGAGACTGGTTTTTATAACCGAAGTGGAGAGTGTTTACAGCGCGGTACGCACTGAGTCCTTATATAAAACAGATACGCTTCGTCTTTAAAGGGTTAAAGAAACTTTGTAAAGTAGAGTGGCCATTTGCAGAGCATTAAAATATCCTATAAGCACTTTCGGTAACGTTATTCTAAATATTTAATGATTGTTTCTTAGAATTCGTGTTCGTTTTGTATTCTGTTTGAATTTTCTTTAAAGCTTACGTTGTGTTGAAGTAAACTGTACGTTTGGACTGTTTGTTGTGTTTGTGAGACAGAGACAGACAGGGAGGCAGGGAAGAACGTTAGTGAGAGAGAGAGGAGGGGGGTGGGGAGAGACTTCGTTTTTCATTTTACTAGGAAACTGAGAGTAATAGCTTTAGAAAGATGTAGTGAAAAGTTACTTATACGTCACAAATGGAAAAAATTGTATGTTAAGAAATTTCGTAATTTGTTCTTCCCAACAAATATTTTCATAGTGGTCAAATCATAAGAAAGAAGTGCCTTTAAATGGGAGATGTTACTTTTGATATTTAATCGTAGATGAGTATTTGTTATTTGTTACTATGGTGTGTGATGTTTTGATCTGGTATCAGTTTGAGTATGTTAGATTCCAATGGTGAACTTTTGTAAACAAGTTGTAGAAACTTTCTGTTTCATGATTTTAGATCGGCTAAAAAGCTTTCACCAATATCATAACGTTAGTGAGGCACGAAATTTAAGGCCTTTAATTCACTTTTTAAAATAATTGTATTTACCTACTGATTTAAATACCTACCTCGAATAATGTGTAAGTAATTTCTCAAACTCAGAAAATAAAATTGAAAGGAAGCTGTATTCAGAAAATAAGATAATATGCGTGAACGCAAAAGAAGTCTCATGTTCAGAGTACCTTAATTTCAACAAATTTTCCTCTACGTTTTTTATCCCCAAGCGTGTGGACTTGAACTCAAATCATTTGCGACCAGACTTTAATACCGCCATTATCTGCACACACTGAGAAACGTATACCACGATTAATTCCATAAAGCCTCTCGCTTCAGGCGCAGGTAACATTGGCGAGCCTAGACTGATGCCACAATTCGGGAGAATGCGCGAAGTTGTGTGCGCATAAATAAGTGTGTTTCCGCAGGTGGAGTTGTGGAGGTGCCACTATTCGTCTGCTTACGTAGCAGCTGCAGTCACGTGACTGAGGTAGGCGGGCCGTACAGTTTGTGAGACTCGCGCTGAAGGTTATCACGCGTAATTATGAAATTGCTTATGAAGTGTGACAAAACAAGGGAAATTACACGATTTTTGAAACGTATACCTCTACGGCTGGAACATTTATTGAGTGTATGACAATATGAACAGACTCTACAGTAAACGATACATGAAATATTTTCGTGATGAGTATTATAAAACCAAATATTGTTAGTAATAATTGAAAACTTAGAAACATTGAGTTCTTATGCCTGTTTTCATAAACTCTTCGAAGTTACAAGTCTTAAAGCTTATACGCAGTTAAGTATCCACATTAAGTCGTGTATTGGTGGTATAAGCACTCGTCACTTTCGCGGAAGATCGCAAACAATTCTTTCGCAATTTTTCATCTGTTGACCTTAAAAAATTCGACGTTCCTTTTATTAGTATAAGATAAGTACTAAGTAATGCAAGGCGGACACTGGGAGTTGTATGACAAATTGGTTTTTACATTCTCCTGTTTTCACCTTACTTCGGATTGCGTTTGAATTTTTCTTATTAACAGAAAATTCTAAAATATTCTTTGTCCTTAACGACAGTGACCAGTGCGAATATATTTTCAGTTTTTAATTTTATACATCATTCCGTCCAGTTGTTTTTCATATGTTTCTATTTTTCACCAGCTACTGCAAGTTGTTTATACAACCTCCACCATGTTTCGACTGAGTTACCCAGTCATCAGCTGTCAGTCAGTTGTACTCCACAGTACGGAGTCACCACGATAAGACTGAACGCCGAAGGCCATAGCCAGGGGTCTGGACCCCACACTACATCAAAAGTGGTTCACAACAGGTGTTTGGGCACAGAATTTTATATATTTTGTACTTTTTGTATATTTTATCCTTTAAAACGCTACGTACATATTTTTTTTTTAATTTTAAACCTACGTATGTAACATAAAAATGCAACGTATCTGTAAGTACGCTTCTGTGACTCGCTGCGGGCTGCTTATTGTCTACTGTTGACTCCGTGATGATGATTGGATGTCTCAGTCGAAACATGTTGGATGTTGTGTAAACAAAGTACAGTAGTTGGTGAAAAATAAAAATATATTAACCTTTGAAAGCCTAGCGGTAACTTTACGTACCTCCAGGTTTAACATTAAAAAATTCTACGTGGTGCCCACATTGCGTTTATGTGTTTTGTACGGATCTCAGCACAAACAGCAACTTTTGCCTTATAAAACATTAAGAGACTGGTTTTTATAACCGAAGTGGAGAGTGTTTACAGCGCGGTACGCGCTGAGTCCTTATATAAAACAAATACGCTTCGTTTTTAAAGGGTTATCAGTTTTTTGTTATTAGATACTTACTTATTGAGGTCCTTCCAGGATTTCGGTGGGTATTGCAGTTACGAGTTTCAATGTACGTGCATAAGGTGGTCCAAATTATAAACCCGATATTATAAGCTAAATTTTTCAGGAAATAAATAAAACTTCTGATATATTTCTACAAATGAGAAAATATGATGAAAACAGATACACAAAGGTACTGCAAATGCGGCCCAAAAATGCTATTAGAGCGTTCATTCAAACCATTCGTATGTTCGTCTTAGGTCACTGTGTTTCACAGATACTTCTACCTAGTTCCTTAAGTTTCCTTGTGTTTCACAAATACTTCTACCTATTTCCTTAAGTTTCCTTGTGTTTCACAAATACTTCTACCTATTTCCTTAAGTTTCCTTGTGTTTCACAAATACTTCTACCTATTTCCTTAAGTTTCCTTGTGTTTCACAAATACTTCTACCTATTTCCTTAAGTTTCCTTGCCTTTCCCTGCTTCTTTCCAGGCTATAGCAGAAAGTGGAACATATACCCTACCTTATTTCGCAGTAGGTGGCTGTAAATTAAGCACAAAGACAGGCAAGATCCACACTTATTCCAGTAGCTTTCAACAGACATTTCCATTTACAGAAATGTAGGCATTTTATCTCGCACCCTTGTAGAATGCAAATTTCCGCTGTAGAGCGCACGATACGTAATTTTGTAGACGCGCCCAATGTGCTGCGAATTTACAAGCAAAAAAGATGGAGAAGGAGACTGTGATTCCAGTAGCCAATATTATAAAGTGTGGAGCTGTGTCGTGCAGGTCTACGGACAGTTTGGTGTCGTCTGTCGTCGGCCGTAAATTGAGGGCAAAACGGCGGTAAATTCTGTCCAAAATCCCAGCACGTCTCATTGCTTGAAGCCTGTAACAAGCACAAATGGTCAATAACCTTTAGTCGCAGCTGTGTTTGTGTACTGGATACTTTAATGTAACATGTTTCGGCTTAAAAAGGAACTATCATCAGGAAAATAAGAACAGACGTTGTTGTGTAAGGTGCGTAATACTATTTTACATGGTCCGGACACGTCTGTGTTTGGAAACCCAACTTCATTACAATGCCATGAAAGCATATAAACTGAAATTCCTAGTCTAAATATTATGTTGCGCGGTGGCGCAGTTGGTTGAGGCACTGCGGTACAAACCGGAAGGTCGCGGGTTCGATTCCCGATGGTGTCAGTGGATTTTTTTCATTGACATAATCCTTCCGGCCGCACTATGGCCCTGGGGTCGACTCAGCCTCTAACAGAAATGAGTACCAGGAATATTTCCTGGGGGGTAAAGGCTGCCGGTGCGTGTGGCTGACAACCTTACCACCTTCCTGTGCCGATTGTCTTGAAATCTGGGAGCCTCAACCTGCTGGAACCCTACGGGCCTGTCCAGGCCTGTAATGGGATAGTTACCAACAAATGTGAGAAAATAAGAAATTTAAAAATATGGCGTTAAAACATTTAAGCTTAATGTCATGTACTGAGACTTGGTGAAGGTTTTTCTCCAGGTGGAAGGAAACTGTGCGCTGATCGTACGGTGGAGTGAAAGCTGACTTATTTCAGACGTGTGTCCACTCAAATTCTAAATTTTCACATAAATTATACTTTATCCGTCTCTTTACTTGCAACCGTTTCTATATTTTCATTTCAGAAACATAAAAATTAAATGGTTTTTTAAAGACAGTATGAACACTCCAAAACTAAAGAGAAGCGCAGGGAAATGATCAAAATATTGTTTACTTATCACATAGCGTTTAGGGATTTTTTTTCCAGTATTTATAGATTTTGGGAAAAGATGGTTATAACTTGTAAGGCAATGAAATTAAGTTTTTTATAAACTTTCTTGGATATGGATACACGACCTCCAGCTGCTGCCGCTCCCGTGTTCTCTTCTGGGCATAAACCTCATAGTGGTGAGGTAAAGGTAAAGATCACCCTAGAACATGCCATGAACGCACAGAGGGGGGTAGAAGTACAGCTATACTCTTTCTTTAACCTCGGCGCTAAATAGGTGTGGGTGGTTAAGGACACACCACGGCAGTTTTACCCCAGGGATTGAGCCGGTTCGCTTTGCATAGGAGGCTGTGGGCCCCAGGGCCAGTCTGGATGGGTGCGGAAAATCCCAACCCCACCGGGATTGGATCCACGGACCGTCGAACCCGTAGCGAGTCGCTATGCTGACTGCGCAGTTTCGGCTAACAACAAAATAGTAGAATGAAGTTAATTTTGTACGACTCGACCATTGCAGGATTTCGGGACGTTTTATTTCGGTACAATCTTTGTGTAGAAGCACCAGGACTCCTTGAACTTTAAAAGTTTTGGGGCTGCGGGTATTACAGGGATTTGAATGCGGCTATTGTTATTTATTTTTCAAAACCTCCTCGATTTTAATTTTCAAAAAAGACAAAGAGGGTGAAGGATGAAAGATAGAAACCATATTTGAAGTCTCAGGAACAAAATATGGTTAACATTTAGAAATCCAGTGGTTACTGTACGTACTGCTGGGTTTAACATTCACAAATTCTACGTTCTGCCCACACAGTGTATTTATGCGTTTTGTGTGGATCTCAGAACGAACAGAGATTATTTCCCTATACAGCATTAACTGGCTGGTTTTTATAACCGGGACGGAGTGTGTTTACTGCGCGGTACGGACTGGGAATTTAAATAAAAGAGATTGGTTTTCTACCTTAAACGCTTAACGGTGATACAGTGACAGTATCAACTGTTATTACCAGCTCGTACACCAAATTAAAAGAAATATGTGGAAGACTTAGAAGAGTCCCGACATGTTTCGGTCGCTAGCTACCTTTGAAACGGTAGTGATCACAGACAGAACTGTTTTTCGTAATGTGTTCATATAGTTGTAGCATACTATAACTAACTAACTAACTAACTAACTAACTAACTAACTAACTAACTAACTAACTAACTAACTAACCAACCAACCAACCAACCAACCAACCAACCAACCAACCAACCAACCAACCAACCAACTCAACGGAGCAGAGGCCTTCTTGAGAAGCTAACAGTTTCTCAGCTAGTCAAGAAATTCCCCGTATTTTATGGAGTCCGGAGGTTCATCACCGCATTCACAACAGCCCGCCACCTGTCCCTATCCTGAGCCAGCTCAATCCAGTCCATTCCCCCATCCCACTTCTTGAAGATCCATTTTAATATTATCCTCCCATCTACGCCTGGGTCTCCCAAGTGGTCGCCTGGGGTCGTACCAAAGAATCGGTCCAGGTCCGAGGCTTTTTTGTCTGTTTCGTAACATCATAATTTTTTTGCGGTGAGGAGTTTTTAGCACCTCGCCCAACCCCCAGGCTGGAGGGCCACCCCTTGTCGGCTGTCCGCGACTGCTTATTCAATGTATTCGCAGCTACCATCCATAATTGGAGGCCGTTCCTCCATCCGCAACCTGCGGACGCGCCCTGCCGTGGTGACAGGGACCCACTAAACACGGTGTAGCATGCTATCTATAAAGTAACCGTGATTAGTTGCAAAACCCTTACTTGTGGTTGAACAGTCCGAGGTACGGGCCGTTCTTCGCTATCGGAATGGCCAACAGCCCACGGAAGAATGCTTCGGGTATCAGAGATACGCTGCAGTTTGGCATGTATCCTTTCTTCATCAAGTTGTAGTCTGACGTCATATGAGCGTATTTCCTTTCATAACAGAGGCGTTGTAGTCCTTCTACGTCGCTGAAACTAAGCGTAGACTCATGAGGAGCTATCAGCCTGTCGTAGATACGTCTAAGGAGTTTATCGCTTGATCTCTGAAACACGCATTTATATTGATTTTAAAATTAATCCTCGTTCTTAAACGTTAAAAACTGTGTCTCAGCATGTGATATAAACACGCCTTGCAAACTTTATACTTGCTGTGCAAATTAAGAAATTTTCTGTGTATATAAAGGCAAGATGTTCGTCACATGTTTCACAAAGTCATCCAATTGGATACTGTTCTACAGCTGTTTTACCCAGGCTGCAGTTACGCACTTTATGTAACAAACCCGCTTCTTGATTTTCGTCCCATATTTGATGAGATATACCAGTTTTTGGAGTTTCTAGATCCAATTTTATTGAAATTTATTTAGTACACATAAATCGTCAAGCGTGTTTCTAGACGCAAGAACGTGGGATTGTGTCGCCTTATATATTTTTGTTATTTAAATTGCGTTTATTTTTCGTTGCATACTCAGTTTTAAATAGGAGTTACGTAGGTCAGTGAGGAATGTAGTGTCTTCTGTGTCACACGTGTAGAGATGCCGCTGCAGGAGAGGGCATGCATTTCAACCGAAATTAAGTGTCAGACTACGTATATCGTGTACCAAACAAAGATTTCGCACTGTTCATCCCTGTCCAAAAGGAAATTTTTATTAATTTTATGAACATGTGACGTCACTTGCTTTACAAAGAATTTCTGTAGTTCACATTCTATCCAGTAATTGATTACTGGTGCCATCTATATCTGCTTGTTATTGGGTCCTTATGCCTTGAGATATTTGGATTTCAAATTTCTCAGATTTGTTTTCTTATCTCAATTCAGTCTCATTTGTGTGATATATTCATAAATAAACGCGCGTTTATTGATTGAAGAATGGCTGGTGGATTACGTATGGCTGGCATCTTATAGCGTTGTGTGGTGATGCGGTTATGGACTTCATCCATCGTCCGAACGGTAAAATATTAAAAATATTAAAAATTAAAAAATTAAAATCACAACGTTTTGCAAGCTGGCTCTGCTTTCTTCCTACTCCGTTGGGCCCCTAAGGGGCCCAACGGAGTAGGAGCTCTTCTCTTCTCCCCCTCCATTCACCTGAGGACGGAAGCAGAGCCAGCTTCCGAAACGCTGTGATTTTAATTTCTTAACATTTTTAATATTTTACTCTTCGGACGATCGATAAAATCCATAAACCTATCACCACACAATATTACACACCGCCGTCAAAACCTTTTAGAAGTTATCTTATAAGGTTTGAAGCTTTCAGAGCAAACGAGAGCAGTGAAATTTTTTCGGGCTACCATCCGTATGAAAATAAGGCTTTTTCTTAAATTTCCGTGACGTTTACTGTTCTTGTCCTCAGGGATTCATTAATCTGTGATGATGAGTAGAGTCGGTCTCCGACATACTGGCTGTTAATTCCAGTTTCTCGCAGCTTGTCGTCCGAAAAAGCATGACATGTCCTGGTTTGTGTCGCGTCATGCCACGTAATACGTCTGGAAGGATGTGAATTGTAGGGATTGTGGCCTTTTCAAAATTAAGTCCAATTAGAATATTGAATTTACTCACTTTGAAATAATCCATCTGAGCAGATTTTGGCATCATTCCGAGCAGGTAGGATCCATCCTTTAGGAACTCTTCAAAATTTGTAAAAGGCAATGCAGGGTCCTGCAGAGTGAGGTCTGTAGTGAAGGCTGCAGAATAGTAGGAGATGAGGATGAGTGACGAGGCGTGGACTGTCAGGAGTGCCAACCGCATTGAATTTGTCCTGGGACTGACGCTAACAGCTGAGGAGAGTGCGACAGAGTCAGAAAATTGTTACGTTTTATTGAGTTATTTATGAACAGAAATTTTGCACAGTGGAATACAGAGTTTAGTAGATCTTTGTATTATTCATTTCCGTGCATTAAATTAATATTAACAGTTAAGACCGATGTAATGCACAATTTCAGTAAGTTTTATTCTATTCTCTGGTTTCCCTCCGACGTGTTTCGGCGAGCTGCCATCTTCAGGGAAGAAAACATCAGTATATTATACAAAATGCTTAAATAATTGCCGATCCCAGTGGCCGCGCGGTCTAAGGCGTAGGTCTGCGGCCGAGCGCTTGCTGGGATCGTGGGTTCGAATCCCACCGGAGGCATGGATGTCTGTCTCTTGTGAGTGTTTGTGTTTTCAGGTAGAGGTCTCTGCGACCGGCCGATCCCTCGTCCAGAGGAGTCCTACCGACTGTGGTGTGTGTCTGAGTGTGATCAAGTGAAAATAAACAACCTCGACACCTACTGTGAGTAGGTAGAAGAGGGAAGGACTGCGAAACGAAACTTAAACCTTTAAAATGTGATATTCGTGCTACTGTTAAAATCTGATTAAAATGTTTAAATTCTCTAAAATCCTGTAAGATTTTCATATTCTTGTGTAGATTTTGGTGCCACGGCTCTGGTTTGAAGATTTGTGGCTGTTTATGTGGACTGGACTCTACTGGCCGTGTGTGTGTGTGTGTGTGTGTGCTGCGATGTCAAGTAACAGAATTTTAGAGACTTTAAACATTTTAAGCAGATTTTAACAGTAGCACAAATGTGACATTTTAAGTATTTAAGTGTTTTATATAATATACAGATGTATTCCGCCCTGATGATGGCAGCTCGCCGAAACATGTCGGAGGGAACTAGAGAATAAAGGAAAACTTGCTGAAATTGTGCATTGCTTTGGTCTTAACTGTTACTATTTCTATTAGCTATAAATGCTAAATAAGCAAAACTTACTTATCTCGTTCCATTTTAAATACCCTGATAATTTCTTTCTTATTTAAGTAAAACTATTACTTTTGAGTCCTGTAAAATCGGGTAGTGACACGATATATCAAGGCTTAAACGTTCAGATGTTGAACGCCGTTTCGGAGTAAAGTGCTGCATCCATTTGTAAGGTGAGTTTATTCAGTCACACTGAGGATGGAGGCAGCACGTTCCTGCGAGACTTCTAAACCAACCAATTAGACTGCACCATATGATGACCCGTAAGGACGTCATCTGTGTAACATGAACCATGAAAACCTGAAAAAGTGGTAATCACTGAAAATGTTTGGTAAGGCGAGACAATCAATTTAAGGTGATATATATCGTTACGTTTATTAGAATGTGGTCAGCTCGAAACTTTCAACACGTGTTGAAGTGCGGATAGTGTGTCCTTAGTTACGGGCTGCAACTGGAACATCCACAGGCTACATACATACTGCTGAAAGTGCGAACAGTTTAAGCTGTTGTGTTGTCCTCCTGTTCCGATAGCCGCATAAGCTGTGAGGGCTACACCCACTTAATAGCATTCAGGCCCCCACTAACTAACTAACTAACTAACTAACTAACTAACTAACTAACTAACTAACTAACTAACTAACTAACTAACTGACCGACCGACCGACCGACCGACTGACTAACT